>CM035155.1:104594454-105192335 GCA_020205615.1 Panax quinquefolius | reverse complement strand
GGTAGTCAATACAAAGTCGCATATTCCCGTCTTTCTTCTTTATAAATAAAACAAGAACACCCCAAGGAGATGTACTAGGACGAATGAAACCGATGTCTAACAATTCCTGTAGTTGGACTTTTAACTCATGCAGTTCAATAGGAGCCATTCGATATGGGGTTTTAGAAATGGGATTTGTACCTGGTTCAAGATCAATAAAGAATTCAACTTCACGCTCTGGGGGTAGACCAGGAAGTTCTTCAGGAAATACGTTAGGAAATTCATTAATAACAGGAATATTATTTAAATCTGACGTGTTTTTGTTCAAGTCCATAATATGGGCTAAGAAAGCTTGACATCCGTTTTTCAATAAACGAATAGCTTTATGGCTTGATATGACCGTGATTGATTTTAGTGGTTTAGTTGCTTGAATTCAGTATAACGAGTCAAGTTAGAATATGAAAACTAACAACCTTACGAAAATAATCAATTTTGGCATGATGAGTGGTTAACCAATCAATCCCTAAAATCACATCAAATGTAAGTATCTTTAAAGAAATAAGATCAACAGGTAATGTGATTGTGCCAACTTAGATCAAGCAAGATTTATAAACTGTAGATGTAACGAAGGTTTCACCCAACGGAGTTTCAACAGATAAGTTAAAGTCCAATTTCTCCGGAGTCAAGTTTAAACGTTGAGCACAAGCAGGAGAGATAAAAGAATGGGTAGAACCGGTATCTAGTAAGGTATAAACTTCTTAAGAGTTCAAGATTAGCTTACCCGTAATCACCTCGTTCGGGTTCCTCACATTTTGGCCAGTCACAACAAACGCTCTTCCAAGAACCGCTGATTTCAACTTATCTGGGACAGCCCTTGGAGTCACCATCCCTGCTGAACTTGGTTTCGCTATAGTATAATCTCGAGCGATATTTCCTTCCTTTCCACAATTATAACATACCTTGGATTGTTGTGGGCAGTTTGGGCTGATATGTCCCTCTTTCTCGCATTTGTAACATCTAACCAAGGTCGTTCTCCTCCCCTAGAATTTGTTGTTGGTCTTTGGTCATTCTTGATGATGTCTTCCGTCATTGTTGAATCTCCTCTTCCGAAATTTCCACTGACTCACCTCTCCTATTATCATGGCCACGATTACCACCCGAGTGGTTACCGCCTTTGTCCGTAGTTTTCCCTCCTCGCTGGTTATCATCGTTCTGATGATTACTGTCACCGGTATGACCTTGGTTGTGGTCCCTCGGTTGAGTACACTCATTATCTCGCTCTAATAATTGATCCTCGCTGACAACAACATCTCGAATACAAAGAAAATTTATGAGAGATAAGGTATTGACGAATCTCGGGTTTTAGACCTCTCGTAAACATCCACACATACGCTCCTCATTTTCTACCAAATGAGGTGCAAACTGATAACTCCACGAACTTCGCCTCATCTTGAGACACCGCCATGTTGTTCTCGTTCCAATCTAATAAACTCTACCTCCTTCATATAGCGAATACTTTCCGGAAAGTACTTGTCATTGAATAGCTTCAAATCTTTCCCAAGACATGTTAAGTGCGGTGGTTGGAGTACGCTTTATGATTCCCACCAAGATGTCTGCTTCACCACTTTAACATAAAGGTGGCGAATGGAACCTTTTGTTCCTTTGTGCAGCCCAAGACATCGAATATATTGGTCATTTTCTTAACCCACATTTCGCGCTTTAATCGGATCGGGCTTTCCCGTAAATATGGTGGTCCCAACTCCTTGAACTGCTTGGTCATGATGAATCAAGCGTCGCGTTGCTATCATTTCCACCCATATTTTGTACACGAGTCTCCCTCGTCTGATTTTGCATGAACTGCAAAAAGCTTCTAAACACCGCATCATTCATCGTTAGCTCGGTAGTGTTGTTTACAGGAGGAATATTGCCTTCCTGTTGCACATTCTCTTGGTTGGTAATCAAAGGTTGTTCCACAGTCTCATAGACTCCATTATTAACGTTCTCAGCTGCCATTCTTAAAAACTGCCATAAAACAGGGGTTAATTAAACAAATTAACATATCACATAATATCCCTATATTATGACCGACCAACAAATAAGCTTAGATAGGACACCCTAGCGAAGGATTTACTCATATCTCCCCTTCTAGTTCTATTCCCCGATCTTCGCCAAAGACCATATCCCTAAGCTCTGATACCAACTGTGACGCACCCAAAATAGGTATACAACACCCATTCTGAGTCACCAAATACATGGTACAGAAAGCAAACTATAACTTCATAATACTAATTGTCATTGTCGCAAAATACGACACAACACATACCGTGAGTTTAAATACAAATATTGTCTTCTAGACAATATCCACACTCAAATAAGTTCTCATTACAATTATTCAAACACTATTTTACGTAAATAGTGAGGACTCGCTAAAACATCTTTCTAGAACCATCACTCCATACCCCGACTAGATCCTGCTATGTTCTCACCTCCCCGAGAGAAGAAAAATGGAACAAAAAGGAAAAGGGTGAGCTCAACTAGCCCAGTAAAGAATATTATGACTAAGATAATATACAACAAATTATCGTTAGTCCTCAACAGGTAAAAATCTGATAGAATACAATAGACAACAAGTTTTTAATCAACAACTGCAGCGGAAACAATAATTCATTATAAGAGTTAAGTAGAGAATGAAATCTACTATCATCGATGAATTTAAAAGTCCATCATCAATATTTTATCCTTGTAACATCAATCAATATACATCTTGAATCAAATATTCATCTTTGCACTACGCGCCAAAGATATTCATTTGTATCACCAGTTGGTCATGTTCATCTCAACACCTGTACATCTTTGCACTACGGGCCAAAGATATTCATCAGGTAATCATACATCTTTGCACTATAGGTCAAAGATATTCAATAATATCATCATTTAAGACTGAGGATGATGAAAAATATTTTAAAGAAAATGAATCCAGTGAGACAGAATGACAAATATTAGGGATTCGTATAACAGTTTATCCAAGATCAATAATACTTCATAATAACCAATTTTGAAGCAGAATTTAAAAATAAAGACCAAAACATGGATACAATCAAAGATAGTAACTATAATAGACATCTTCGACAAAAAGAAGAAAATTTCATTTTTCTAATTGAATAGTGGCCGATTCGTGAATAGTGGTCAGATATATCGTGAATAGTAACCCCGACACAAAAAGTTCCAAATTTGATTAAAAGTTCAGATCAATACTTCGACATAATGATATTGAAAGAAATAATATCATATATGAAGAAAATAACATCCCTTACCTCAAAGAAACAATACTTCAGAATGAAATATCGGATATGATGCTGAATGAAACTTGTACTGAACAACAACTCTCAAAGTATCTAAATACTCACAAAATACGCTTGATAATATATAGAGAGAAAGAGAGAAAACTTGTTTCTGGTGTAATTTTCAATTCTAACTTAGCCCTCTATTTATAGAAAAATTTTAGCACGCCAAAGCAGACTTGACCTGCTACCTGATGGCTTTACCTGCTACTATTGCCACCCACCACATTTGAAATTCAATTGAGCACATTTCTCACCAACCAATTCTAGAATTTTCCAAAATGTTTTATCATTTAAACAATAATCAGAAACTTTAATAATTCATAGAAAATAGCCTGTTTATCAAAAAAATACGAATTTTATGTCCATTCTACACGAAATCGAATTCTCTACAACTTTGCAGAAGAATGATTTTCCAAATTCCAAACAAAAAATATCCGAAATCCACAAACGGGTGATTTTTAATACCTCCAATCTGACAAAATACTGATAAAACATCTCAGCATTAATTCTTTCATTAATAACCATATAAAATAAATAAATTCATCATTTATATCCACATCAAATAAATATTTCCTTATCATATAAATTAATAATTAATTATTCACAAATAATATTACAGAATCACAATTATGACAACCAGGCCGTTCCCAGGAAAGAGGGGGCTTTCCGATAAGGATTTCTCCTTATTGGCACGCAATTAGGTGACCAAACCTCTCCTTAGACAAAACTTTCTAGACATTGCCAATAATGTTATCTAATAATATTATTCAAATAATATGAATTATTGATCTGATAATGGAAAATATCAATGCGAAAGGACAATTATTGAAACAACAATAATATAAAATATCAACGCAAAGAATTATCAATCAATAAAATATTGAGCGATAACTCATCGTAACAATTATTGAGTAGTGCCTTCTTACGTAAGAATCAATAATTCAACTATACTGTGCAATACCGTGTGCTACTGTGCAACTACACGTATTACTGTATTTTAACCACCAGGTATTCTAACAGTGTTAACGGTAACCATTATGTCGTTAATTATAAAAACTCATACTTTATTATTTTCTTCATCCGACAGTTATCTTATTATGGGGCCCACGAATGACTGCGCCGTCGTACGGATATTCCTGATAAAAAGAATATTCCACGACCAAACGAATATTCCCCGACAAAAAATGAATATTTTATAACCACTTGCTTATTTTGTAAAATTTGCACATTTCACCCATAACCAAAGTATTATATCAAATTAACTCCTTATTATTTCAAGATAATAAATAGAGAAAATTTAATTTTTATTCATAATAAGATGGGATCTTACAGAAGAGACACTCTACTAATTAAGAGGAAAAAGAGGATTAAACAAGAATTTCCAATTATCTAACTAGAGCTTAGAAGAATCAAAGGTAAATTCTTAAGTTTCTAGTTTTTGATTTTTGTTTTCTAAAGTCTTTGTAATTAGGTTTTTGGTGGTTGAATTTGTTGAAGTATAGTTTGAATATGTTTATGGGTATATATAATCTGTTATATATCATCTATAAGTAATTTTTAGGTAATTGAATTCATGAAACTATCTAAGGATGAAGAACTTGTGTTCTTAATGAAATATGTATGTTATGGCTTAGTTGGAGTCAAATTTTAGTTATAAAATCATGATGAAAACTTTAAATTGATGATGTATTTTGATAGTACTTGGAAAAACGAAAACAACCCATTTGGAATGAACAAAAACGGATGTAAAACGAATTCGTAGTGAATGAATTCGCTAAATATGTTTAAAACATGAAAATAGAGTATGAACATGTGTTTTGGGTCAAATTTTAGGTTGGTTAATGTTTTTATAAATTTTTAGAATTCTAGTATGTTGTAGTTCTATGAATTACTAATCCATAAAATCAAAAACGGACTGATTTGGATGTGTATAACTCAAGTTATGAAGATTAGTTGGATAAAAGGGTCAAAAATCGCAAAACACTGTAATCTGGGCGTGGCCAAGTGCGGCCGCGCGTCCCAAGAGTGCGGGAGTGCAGCCGGGCGCTGCTAGGTCGCGCGAGCACGCTGAATCTATGAAGGAGTTGGGCGCGGCCGCGCGCTTAGTGTGCAAGGTGTGACTGCTTTGACTTTTTTTGGTAAAACGGTCATAACATTTCATACGAACTCCGATTGAGGTGATTTAAGATGATCCGGAACTAGGACGAATAGACCTACAACTTTTGGTCTTTAAGTTTTTTAATTTGAGGTTTTTAGGAAGGGTCAAAATGGTCATTTGTAGGACTGTTGTGTTTTCAGAGGCAATCGGAGGGCGTCGGGCATACACGTATACAAGTGTAATGCTCTTGACGATAAGAGATGTTGTTCCAAGTTATAGAACATGAATATTAGGAAGTATAATGATGCTTAACATTAATAAATGATATATTAGATAATTTGTATACGCATACTAAGCACACACAAGAGAGGCAGATTGGGCGTGTGATGAATAAACGTCGAAACGCCGTGATAAGTGATAATGAACATAAAAAGTGTTTTAAATCAAATGAAATGAATATAATAAGATATTGAATAGTGTTAATATAAAACCAATAAGTAGTCCTAGCAAGACTTAAGCATTTGAATGAACTTCAAATATGAAATACAGTGAGATATAAGTTGAAAGTTAACACAAACAAATTGAACATTGTGTATTTATGATAGGAAGGGTTATGAGACGTAGAATAAAGTTTACATTATAACTAATATGCGTTGATATGTGATAAATAGTTAATGTGAATGATTATATAATTGTGTAGGGCACGTGAAGTGCATATATCTGTAAGCTGTTAAACTGTTATTGGTAACAACGATCAAGGCAAGTCTTTCAGTTCCTATTTGCTATGTGAACTTAGTGATTAACTGTTTTAAATCTTTATTGCAAAAAGCATGTTGTGTTATATATATGTTGAATGTATGAAATGTTAAAGTCAACTTATGACTACGTTGATTGAGTAAAGCATGTTGATTGAGTAAGGAACTCAATCTTTATACTTGTTATATGAACTGTAACAAGTATGTTATGTTAGTCCAAGGTTTATGAGATATATGTTGAGCATGTTACTATGTGCTAAGTGATGTATGAAAACTGTTAGATTTTGCTGGGCTGTCGAGCTCAACCTTGCAAATAACTATTTTTGTAGGTTAAGGATTGAAGGTAACACTATGTGCTACTTGAATGACGTGGATCAGAAATAATACACGAAGATTAATATTTTAGCTAAAGTTGTTAATTCTTTATACCATGATTAAGACTCATGAGATGGACTAAATGTTTTATGATGTATAGTTTTATGTTGAGTTGTAAAGCTAATGTTAGAGTTATCTGATATGTAAAGGTTATCGGATTAAAATGTAAAATTTTATAATAACAGTGATAAAGTGAATAATAAAATATGATTGATTCAAAGACATGTAGATGATAAAGGTTTTTATTCAGTGAATTAAAGTAAGAAGACATAAAAGTTTAAATTATTTTGCATTTTATAAAGTTTAACATCGAATATTGATGTAAAAATCAGAAGTTAGTTGTGTTATTAACGACCAAAGTTGAGAATTAAATTGTGTGAATTTTACGGTCGTTACATACGGCACTATTCATACATACGATACTATTCATACGGTACTATTCATAGGATACTATTCACGACAAAAATTAATTTCTTTTCTGTCCAAATTACTTTTGATACATGAATATCATTCTTGAATTTTACTCCACAAATTACTTATCATGTTGACAATTTGGACATTCTTAAACTCTGGATAAATTGAATTATAAATTTTTAATATTTATCCTTGATCTCACTTGATTGAATTCATATATTATTGTCATCATCCTTATGCTTATATTGTGGTGAAAGTCATCTTTGGCCCATAGTGTATAGATGAACTATTGATTGGTATGATTATGACAAGGAATTATATATTGGTATAATCATGACCTGTAATGTTACAGATAAATGATGTGGTGAAAGTCCTCTTTGGCCCGTAGTGCATAGATGGACAGTTGTTTGGCATGATCATGACCACTGGTGATAATATTGAATATCCTTAGCCCGTAGTGCATGGATAATTCGGTGATGTGGATTATTTATTGAAATGTGTTTCAGAGATAAAATATTGATGTTGAACTTTTAAATCATAGGAGATAGTAGACATCATGCTCTACTTGACTCTTCTAATGGATTGCTTGTTCCGCTGCAGTTAAACTTGTTGTCAATTGTATTCTATCAATTTTTATACTGTTGAAGGCTAAGGATAATTTATTCTACATTATCTTAGTCATAATATTCTTTACTGGGCTAGTTGAGCTCACCTTTTTCTTTCATTGTTCTCTTTAGGAAATGAGAATATAGCTGGGACTAGTCGGGAAATGGAGTGACTGTAACACCCCAGTCCCACAGGGGAAAAATTTGTCTAATTTGTCTACATATAAGGAAATAAGTTACTACCAATAGTACCTTCAAGTCATGACCTTTTGGGTGAGCCTGTGGTGGGCTAAGTTGACCCAAGAAAATACTATTGGACCAGTAGTTTGAGGACTTATTTTGATGGATTTGATTTGATTCGGACTTGGATTTGACCCAAGATTTGTTCCGGACTCGGGATTTGACTCGGGTTGTTTCATATGGTATCAAAGCCGACTCTCAAAAGCTCGGGTGTAGCGGTTGTGACACCCCCAAATTTAGGTACTTGAAACCTGAACTCTGTGCTTCACGATATCATTTCTTTGAGTGGAATAATAATAATAATATAAATATCAAACTTAATTTACATAATCAGAGTTATCTAATCCCAGGTTCACAACCTTTAATACATTTCATTACATGATAGATAATAAATATTATTATCTTAATTAAGTCTAACTATTACATAAGTTACCATCAAACTTATTCTGTTAGCTTTACTTTCCCTTTGTTCTTGGCAGAGCCTTCAGGTTGATCACACATAGCTGAAAATATTTACATTTAAAGCAAGAATGAGCATTTAATTTCCCAACAAGTAATAGCAGATAATAAACTTTAGCTGAAAGAATAAATGTTTTCTTTGAATTGCACTTCTACAATGAAGCAATAGTTGTGAAGTAAGATGAAACAATACTGTACAACATATCAATTCTATTTCAAATTTTGAAACTACGTACTGACTATAATTGGGAAGCACTCGACAGACTATGAACTTTGTTTTCAATTTTCTAAAAGGTTTTATAGAACTTCATCCGCAAACCGTCATAACTTACGGGCACGGAGGGTGATCAACCCGTTATGCCCTGTATTGATCAATACTATGTGTTCGAACGATATTTTTGTCTAGCATATCCGTCTTAGGCGCACAAAAGTTTCCCATATTTGGGATGTTCGTACTTAGTCTGGAATTCAAACCAAAATAATTCGGTTGGATAACAATAATGTTCTATTATGTTCAATGATATTTTTAAATTTCTGTCTAGCCTAGTCAAATAACTTAGACGACTTTTAATTAAAGTATACATACCAGAATTAAATAAGTATGTATCAACATGTGCAACGATTATCCAAGTGAGGACACTTGTATAACAAATCTTAGAAACGAACAGAATATATATCTTGTGTAAGACCCCAACTTTTATGAATAAAGATTAATTTCTCTTGAAATATATTTTTGAATATTATGGTGTGGATATAATATAATGTTATAGTTGTGGGTAATATTTATAAATTTTGCAAAGTAAGCAAGTGGTTATATAATATTCGATTGGTTGGAGAATATTCGTTTTAACAGGGAATATTTGTACGATGACACAATCATTGGTGGACCCCACAACAGAAGTATTATCATAATAAGAAAACGACAGAATTATCTTTTTATAAAAATAACTATCTTAAGAAGTACTGTTAAAAGCTGTTGAACTACCCGTAGTAAAAAATACGATGTCTGGCGTGGTTGCGTAGTAGCACACGGTATTGGTTATTGATGCTTACATGAGAAGTCACTCAGTTATACTCAATTATTGCTATAGTAATTGCTGCATCATATCTCTCATATTATTGATTCAATTATTGTCACAATATCATCTGCATAATATGTTATATTATTAAATCAATAATTGAGACGAAAAAGTTATTTATATTATTAAATTAAAATATTTACAATGTCTAGAAGTTCTATCAAGGAGAGGTTTGGTCATCTAATTGCGCGCCAATAAGGAGAAATCCTTATCAGAAAACCCCCTATTTCTTGGGAACGACCTGGTTGTTAAATATTGTGAGTTATAATATTAATGATGAATAAGTTCGTGTTGATTAAAGATGAAATTGATAGTTCCATTGTGTTGGAATAACCTGTCTGTGCGGTCTATCGCATGCATGGTGAATTCTTTGTTATTCCATTCTTTATTATTCTGTTGGAATATCCTGTTTGTGCGGATTACGCTAGACCTGGTTCCATTCTTTATTATTCTATTGGAATAACCTGACTGTGCGGTCTATCGCATGCATGGTGAATTCTTTGTTATTCCATTCTTTATTATTATGTTGGAATATCCTGTCTGTGCGGATTACGCTAGACCTGGTTCCATTCTTTATTATTCTGTTGGAATAACTTTGATCGTCGCGGTCTATCGCATGCATGGTGAATTCTTTGTTATTCCATTCTTTATTATTACATTTGGAATATCCTGCTTTGTGCGGATTACGCTAGACACTGTTCCATTCTTTATTATTCTCATTGGAATAACTTTGTTTGTCTGCGGTTTATCGTATGCATGGTGAATTCTTCATTATTCCATTCTTTATTATTCTCATTGGAATATCCTCGTGCATGCGGATTACGCATGACTTCGGTTCCATTCTTTATTATTCTTGCTGAATAACTTTGTCATGTGGATTATCACATGCATGGTGAATGATCCTTCGTATTCATTCTATATTAAATTGTGGAAATGATCTCATCACATGGATTACCGCATGGTAGGTGAAAATCCATTTGCGCTTTCATATATTCTATGATACTCATTTGGTTAAAGTTTTGGCTTCTATACTCCATGAAATTAGTAGAATATCCTCGGATATTTAAGCTTCATCCCAGATATCTTTTCATGGAAATATTCTTCCGAGCATTCTTGAATTTTACTCCACAAAGCGAAGATTATGTTGACAATTTGGGCGTAATTGATTTCAAGATAAATTAACTTATAAATCTTTAAAATTTATTCTTGAACTTGTTTTATTGAATTATTATGTCATTGTCATCATCCTCATGCTTATATTGTGATGAAAGTCATCTTTGGCTTATATGCATAGATGGAATTGGTATGATTATGACCAGGGATTATTCGGTATAATCATGACCTGTAATGTTATAAATGATGTGGTAAAAGTCCTCAAGAACTCAGTAGTGCATTGATGGACAATTTTTTGGTATGATTATGACCGATTATTCTAAGATAGTCGCGACCATTGATGATTTAATGAATATCCTTGGCCCGTAGTGCGGGGATGACTTCGATGATGTGGTTTATTTATTAAGTCGAGTCTCAACGATAAAAATTGATGAAAACATTTTAAATCATAGAAGATAGTAGATATCATGCTCTACTTGACTCTTCTAATGGATTGCTTATTCATTTCCGTTAAACTTGATGTCTATTGTATTTTATCGGTTTAACATTGTTGAAGACTAATGAAAATTTATTCGCATTATCTTAGTCATAATATTTCTTCTTTGGGCTAGTTGAGCTCACCCTTTCTTTCACTTTTTCTCTTGTGAAATGAGAACGTGGCGGACTAGTCGGGGGACGGAGTGACGGTCCGTATGATAGCATTAGTAGTCTTCACTATTCATTAAATAGTGTGACAATAAATGTAATGAGGACTCCATTGAGTATGGATATTGTCTAGATGACAATATTCTTATTAAAACTCTTAGATTATGTTTTATCGTATTTTACACGAATCGTTGTATAATTAAGTTGTATTTGAATTTTGTACCATGTATTTGGTGACTCAAGATGGGTGATGTATACCTATTTTGGGGCGCCATGGTTGGTATCAAAGCTTAAGGATATGATCCTGGTGAGATGTGAGACAAGAACTAGGAGGGGAGAGAGAGGGAATTTCTTCGCTAGTATGACCTACCTAAGTTTATTTGGTATTTAATTGGTCACGTAGTATAGGGATAATATGTGATATGTTAATTAACCCTTGTTTTGTGGCGATATTTGAAAATGGCATCCAAAATGTTGAGATAAACAATGAAGCACATGAGAGACCGTGAGTCACCACAGTTAATGCCTGTGATAATGTGCAACAGAAGACAATAATCCTCGTGTAAACAATAACACCGATGAAATGGTGAACGATGGGATGTTCAGAGGCTTTATGCAATTCATGCAACATCGCGTAAAGTGGCTCCTATCCAAAATGCGGTGGAAACACCGACAACTCCTCGACGGTCACCGCTAAGGCGCTTCAAGCATTTGGGACCACCGGGTTTTTGGAGAGCCAAACCACTTAAGGCGAGAGGCGTGGATAAAGCGAGATCAACAAGATATTTGATGTCTTGGGATGCTCCGAGGAGCAAAAGGTTCCTTTTGCCACCTTCATGTTGCGGCGGTAGGTAGATTACTGGTGGGAATCTGTAAAGCGTACTCAACCTGCCGCACTCAAAATGTCTTGGGAGAAGTTACAAGAGCTGTTCAATGACAAGTACTTTCCTGAAAGTATTCGTCACATGAAGGAGGTAGAGTTCATCAAGCTTGAGTAAAACAATATGACTGTGGCGCAGTACGAAGCTAAGTTTGCCGAGTTATCTCGGTTTGCGTCCCACTTGGTTGATAATGAGGAGAGAATGACGCGGATGTTTCTAAGAGGTTTGAAACCCGAGATACGTCAATACCTAATTTCTCATAAACTGTGTTTGTATTCAGATGTTGTGAATAGGGCTCAGTTATTGGAGCGCGATAATGAATTAACCCAACCAAGAGAGAGAAACCGACAAGTCAATAATACAAGTGGTAGCAGTCATCGAAGCGGTGACAACAAACGTGGAGGGAATCAACATGCCAGAAATGATAATCACTTCGGTGGTAATCATGGCC
Organism: Panax quinquefolius; assembly: GCA_020205615.1. Taxonomy (NCBI): domain Eukaryota; kingdom Viridiplantae; phylum Streptophyta; class Magnoliopsida; order Apiales; family Araliaceae; genus Panax; species Panax quinquefolius. Next base: position 105,179,897 of record CM035155.1, on the reverse strand, counting down.
ATGACAATAAGAGTGGACATTTCAAGAAAAGGAGATTCAACAAGGATGGAAAGACGTCAGCACCAGCACCTGTTGTTAAGGAAGGAGAACGACCATCGGTCGTATGTTACAAATGTGGAGGGAAAGGACACATAAGTCCAAACTGCACGATGCAGTCCAAAGCGTGTTATAATTATGGAAAAGAAAGTCACCTAGCCCGATTTTATCGTGCACTAAAGTCAAGTCCAGCTGGGATGGAGGCATCAAAGGGTGTCCTGCATAAGACAAAACCGGTAGTTCAAGGGAGAGCGTTTGTCGTAACCTCCCAAAAAGCGAGGAATCCGAACGAGGTGATCACGGGTAAGCTAATCATAAACTCTAGCGAAGTTTATTTTTTATTTGATACCTGTGACGCCCCCAAAATAGGTATACATCACCCATCTTGAGTTGCCAAATACATGGTACAAAATTCAAATACAACTTATGTGACGCCCCCAAAATAGGTCCATTCCATCTAACCCATTCTGAGTCGCCAAATACATGGTACAGAAATAACTACAACTTTATTAATACATTTGTCGTGCAAAATACGACAACATATATACTGTGAGTTTAAATACAATTATTGTTTTCTAGACAATATCCACACGCAAATAAATCCCCATCACAATTATTGATACATTATTTTACAAAAATGGTGAGGACTACTAAACAACTCTCTCTAGAACCTTCATTCCATACCCCGACTAGTACTCACTACATTCTCTCCTCCTGAGAAGAAAAATGGAACAAAAAGGAAAAGGGTGAGCTCAACTAGCCCAAGAAGAATATTATGACTAAGATAATATACAACAAATTATCGTTAGTCTCCAACAGGGAAAAATCTAATAGAATACAATAAACAACCAGTTTTAAATCAACAACTGCAGCGGAAACAACAATTCATTAGAAGAGTTAAGTAGAGAATGCAAACTACTATCTTCTATATATGAATTTAAAAGTTCATCGTCGATATTTTATCCCTGTAATATCAATCAATATATATCTAGAAGCAAATATTCATCTTTGCACTATAGGCCAAAGATTTTCATCAGTTGGTCATGTTCATCTAAACACCTGTTCATCTTTGCACTACGGGCCAAAGATATTAATCAGTCGGTAATGTTCATCTCAACACCTATTCATCTGTTCATCTTTGCACTACGGGCCAAAGATATTCATCAAGAAATCATTCATCTTTGCACTACAAAAGCAAAGATATTCAAAGAATATCATCATTTAGGACCGAGGATGATGAAAATATTTTAAAGAAACGAATCCAAAGAAACAAAATGACAAGGATTAAGGATTAAGGATTCGTACTTTGTTTTATCCATGTCCAACAATACCAAAAATAATCATAGTGGTGTAAAATTCAAGAATGATCAAAACATGGATACAATCAAAGCTAGTATCCGAATAGATATTTTGACGAAAAGGAAAATTTTCATTTTTCGATGAATAGTGCCAGATTCGTGAATAAGATCAGATATCGTGAATAAAGTCTTGATATCGTGAATAGTAACCCCCACACTAAAAGTTCCAAATTTGATTAAAATTTCCAACCAATATTTCGGCATAATGATATTGAAGAAATAATATCATTTTCGAATAAAATAACATCCCTTACCTCGAAAGACAAGATTTAGTTGAAACACCTGATATAAAGCTATGACTTGAACTTGCACCGTCCGAGTATAGCAATACTCAAAGTATACTCAAAATACTCACAAGAATACGCTCGATAATATAGAGAGAAAACTTCAGTTTACTGGTGTGATTTTCAATTCTAACCTAAGCACCCTATTTATAGAAAAATGCTTAGAACACCAAAATAAAAAATTTAATAAATTAATATTATTTATTTTCCACATCTTCCTACGCATCCATGAATCTGAACTCAGCCATCCTAACACATATTAAATGAGTCCCAAAAATGTAAAAAACGTTTTTCCTATTTTAAATATTTTAAACTTCCAAAAATCAATTATTTCGGAGCTTCGGAACTTCAATAATTCATAATAAATAGCCCTTTTATCAGAAAATTTGAATCTCGTGATTTTTTATAGGAAATTCAATTCTTTACAACTTTGCAGAAGAAAGTTTTTCCAAATACCAAACAGAAATTAACCAAAATCCACAAACGGGCAATTTTACAGGCTATAATCAAATTTCAGTCAAGAAATGGGGTCCACCGACACACAAAACATGTGTTAATCATTTAATGCTACAAAAATTCTCTTCCTCCATATATACTCATATATCCCACATTCATCTTAAAAATATCATCATTAAAATATAATAATATATTTAAATGAATTATTTTATCAGAAAAAGATAAAATTTCAATTTTCAACAATTGTCACTTTAAAAATTTTCTCCATCTATATCCACATAAAATCAATATTTTCCTCATCATATAAATCAATAATTAATTATTCATAAATAATATTACGTAATCACAAGATCGCAACTGCACTGCTCCCAAGAAAGAGGGGGCTTTCCAATAAGGATCTCTCCTTATCGGCGCATGATTAGGTGACCAAACCTCTCCGTGATGTAACTTTCTAGACATTGCCAATAATGTTATCCAATAATATTATTTAGATAATATGAATTATTGCTCATAATGGAAAATACGATTGTAATGACAATTTATTGAACAACAAGAATAATAAAAATATCAATGCAAAGAATTATTAAATCAATAAAATAAAATACTTGAATAGTAATTCATCAGAATAATTATTGAGTAGTGCCTTCTTACGTAAGAATCAATAATTGGTGCAAAACCGCAGTGCTATCGCTCAACAACGCGTATTAGTGTGTTTTAACCAACGGTATTCCAACAAGATATTAACGAATAACTACGCCAAGTTATTTATAAACAACTTATATTTGTCGTTTTCTTCATCAATCGCTTTGCGTTATGGGGCCCACAAAAGATCTTGCTACCGTCGCATTTAATATTCCCGAATGCATTTAATATTCCACGACCAAACGAATATTCTCCCAATAATAATGAATATTTTATAACCACTTACTTATTCAAATATTTGCGTATTTTACCCATAACTATCCACATTAATCAAATCAACCCTTACTATTTCAAAATAATAAATAGAGGAAAATAAATTTCATTTATTAATAATTTGGGGTCTTACAACCTCCCTCTTTATGAAATTTCTTCCTCGAAATTGGCGTACGTGCACAGTGTTTCAAAAGATGAGAATACCTCGCTTTCATTTCCGCTTCCAACTCCCGTGTCATTTCCTCAATAGCATGGTTTCTCCACAAAACTTTAACTTGTGGTATAACCTCGAGACATAGGACATGTTCTTTCCTATCCAAGATCTTGACAGTACCTCCTCGTGACGTTAAGTCTTGGCTATCTCATCCAGATTCTAACTCAATGACATGGTTCGGTCGTCCACATATTTACGTAACATCGATACGTAAAAAACGTTATGAACACGCCGTCATACTTGGCGGTAAAAGCGAGTCTATAGGCCACGCTCCTATTCGATCGAGAATTTCAAATGGATTAATAAATCGAAGGTTTGAGCTTTCCTCACCTCACCGATTCTCGCTTTTGAAATAACAACTTCTTACACCTCCTTCTTCAAATTCATCATCTTCGGTGTGTAGCTTGAAACGACTTTAACTTTATCGATTAAAGTCTATTATACTCAGTATATCATCACGTGGGTACCTAGAGTTTTCATCTCCATCTCTATTATTTGTAAATTATACGAAATTAGTCTTTGACAATATCGTACTCGTGATTTATATACGATCTTCTACTCAACACGTCGGCTACCACGTCGCTTTTCCGGGATGGCATGGTCGTAACATGTCTTTGAAATGAGTCTCCTCTTGAGTTCTTCAAGCTCTTCCCACATTCCTTGCTCCATTCGAATTTTGTATCTCTACGAGTCAATTTGCGTTAATGGAATAGCGATTCAAGAATATCCTTCAACGAATCTCCGATAATAACCAACTAAGCCTGAAAAGCTACGTATTTCGATTCTGAAATTTAGGTTGTTCTCAATCGTGACTCATATCCCAACCTTGGATAACACGTTACAATGACACCTATCGCTTTACTATCGCATCGAATATGGTGTCCCCTACGGAGAGTCTGGCTTTGTATTCCACAAAGGAAGTCACCGGATAAAGGCTCAGTACCAAATTCTATAGTTGAATTTTTAACTCCACGAAGTTCAATAGAGCCATTCGATATGAGATTTTAGAAATGAGTTTTGTACCGGGGTTCAAAGTCGATACAAATTTTAATATCGAAGCTTTGGGAGTAAGCCAAGAAATTCTTCAGAAATACGTCGGGAAAAATTAATAACAACAGAATATTATTCAAATCGACGTGTCTTTATTCAAATCCATAACATGGATTAAGAAAACTTGACATCCGTAATAAACGAATGACTTCATGGCTTGATATGAAAATGTTTGACTACAATGGTTTGATTGCTTGAATTGAATAACAAAGTTGCTTAAGAATATGAAAACTAACAACCTTACGAAAAGTAATCAATTTTGGCATGATGAGTAGTTAACCTTAAAATCACATCAAAAGCAAATATCTCTATAGAAATAAGGTTAACGGTGTAATGTGATAGTGCCAACTGAATCAAGCAAGATTTCTAAACAATTGGATGAAATGAAAGTTTCTCCTAACAGAGTCTCCACAGATAGGTCAAAGTCTAATTTCTCCGTAGTCAAGTTCAAACGTTGAGCGCAAGCAAGAGAGATAAAAGAATGGGTAGAATCGGTATCTAGTAAGGTATAAACTTCGCAAGAATTTATAATTAACTAACCTGTATAACTTCGTTCGTTCCTCGCATTTTGACCGGCCACGACAAACGCTCTTCCGAGAACCGCTGACTTTGACTTTTACGGGACATCCTTTTGAGTCACCATTCCCACCGGATCGGGTTTCGATATCGCATAATCTCGAGCGATATGTCCTTCTTTTCCACAATTATAGCATACCTTAAACTGCTAAGGACGGTTTGGTGATATGTTCCTCTTTCCGCATTTTAGTAACATACGACCGGGTGGTCGTTTCTCCTCCCATAGAACCGATTCTTTGCAGACCGCCATCTTCACACGGTCGTTGTTAAATCTCCTCTTTTTAAAATCTCCTCCCGACTCGCTTCTTCTATTTTCATGGCCATGATTACCACCAGAGTGGTTACCGCCTTTGTCCGTATTCTTCTTTCTCCGCTGGTTATCCTTATTCTGATGACTGCTATCTTCGGTATAATCCTGGTTATGGTCCCTCGGTTGAACGTACTCGTTATCTTGCTTTAAACAACCGAGCCCTCGCTGACAACATCTGAATAGAGAGAAAATTTATGAGAAATGAGATACTGACGTATGCCGGGTTTCAAACCTCTTAGAAACATCCGCGTCATACGTTCCTCATTCTCCACCAAATGAGGTGCAAACCTAGATAACTCCGCGAACTTCGCCTCGTACTGGGACACCGTCATGTTATTCTCGCTCCCAAAGATAATAAACTCCACTTCCTTCATATAGCGAATACTTTCGTGGAAGTACTTGTCATTGAACTGCTTTCAAATGTCTCCCACATGACGTGCCGAGTGCAAATGGATGATGGTACGCTTCACGTATTCCCACCAATGAATCGCCTCCTCGCCACGGAACATAAAAAGTAGCGAATGGAACTTTCGTTCCTCCGCATCCCTGAGACATCGAATATCTTGGTAATTTGTTTGACCCACGTCTCCGCCTTTAATCGGATCCGGCTTTCCCCGCACTCGTGGTCCCAACTCTTTGAACCGCTTGGGCACGTGACAACCCGTGAATTGCTATAATTTCCTCCTCAGATTTTGAACACGAGTCTCCCTCGTCTGATTTTGCATGAACTGCAAAAAGCTTCTAAACATCCCCTCGTTCATCATCTACTCAGTGGTGTTGTTCACCGGAGGTACATTGCCAGCCTGTTGCACGTTCTCCTCGTTGGTAAGTACAGGCATCTCCACGATCTCATTTACTCCACTGTTAATATTCTTAGTCGACATTCTCAAATACTGTCATAAAACAAGGGATAATTAAGGAAATCAATATATCACATAATATCCCTATATACTAACCAACTAACAAATAAGCTTAGGTAGGACACACTAGCGAAGGATTTACTCGTCTCTCCCCTACTAGTTCTATTCCCCGATCTCCGCCAGAGATCATACCCCTAAGCTCTGATACCAACTGTGACGCCCCCAAAATAGGTCCATTCCATCCAACCCATTCTGAGTCGTCAAATACATGGTACAGAAATAACTACAACTTTATTAATACATTTGTCGTGCAAAATATGACAACATATATACTGTGAGTTTAAATACAATTATTGTCTTCTAGACAATATCTACACGCAAATAAATCCCCATCACAATTATCGATACATTATTTTTTTACAAAATGGTGAGGACTACTAAACAACTCTCTAGAACCTTCATTCCATACCCCACTAGTACTGCTACATTCTCGCCTCCCGAGAAGAAAAATGGAACAAAAAGGAAAAGGGTGAGCTCAACTAGCCCAAGAAAGAATATTACGACTAAGATAATATACAACAAATTATCGTTAGTCTCCAACAGGAAAAATCTAATAGAATACAATAGACAACCAGCTTTAAATCAACAATCAGCAATGGAAACAACAATTCATTAGAAGAGTTAAGTAGAGAATACAAACTACTATCTTCTATATATGAATTTAAAAGTTCATCGTCGATATTTTATCCTCGTAACATCAATCAATATATATCCGAATCAAATATCCATCTTTGCACTACTGGGGCAAAGATATTCATCACCGGTCATGTTCATCTAAACACTGCTCATCTTTGCACTACGGGCCAAAGATATTAATCGATCCATGCTCATCTCAACACTGCTCATCTGCTCATCTTTGCACTACGGAGCCAAAGATATTCATCAAGAAATCATTCATCTTTGCACTACGTGCCAAAGATATTCAAGAATATCATCATTTAGACCGAGGATGATGAAAAATATTTTAAAGAAACGAATCCAAAGGAAACAAAAATGACAAGGATTAAGGATTAAGGATTCGTACTTTGTTTTATCCATGTCCAACAATACCTCAAAAATAATCATAGTGGTGTAAAATTCAAGAATGATCAAAACATGGATACAATCAAAGCTAGTATCCGTAATAGATATTTTGGACGAAAAGGAAAATTTTATTTTTCATGAATAGTGTCATATTCGTGAATAAGTACCCATATACGTGAATAAAGTCAGATATCGTGAATAAGAACCCCAGACATTAAAAGTTTCAAATTTGATTAAAATTTCTAACCAATATTTCGACATAATGATATTATAGAAATAATATCATTTTCTTTAATAAAATAACATCCCTTACCTCGAAAGACAAGACTTCTAGTTGAAACACGGATATAAAGCCATGACTTGAACTTGCACCGTATAGCAATACTCAAAGTATACTCAAAATACTCACAAGAATACGCCGATAATATAGAGAGAAAACTTCAGCTTTACGGTGTGTGATTTTCAATTCTAACCTAAGCACCTATTTATAGAAAAATGCTTAGAACACCAAAATGTAAAATTTAATAAATTAATATTATTTATTTTCCACATCTTCCTACGCATCCATGAATCTGAACTCAGCCATCCTAACACATGTTAAATGAGTCCCAAAAATGTAAAAAACATTTTTCCTATTTTAAATATTTTAAACTTCCAAAAATCAATTATTTTGAGAGCTTGAACTTCAATAATTCATAATAAATAGCCCTTTTATCAAAAAAATCAATGTCGCGTATTTTTATAGGAAATTCAATTCTCTACAACTTTGCGTAAGAAAGTTTTTCCAAATTCCAAACAAAATTGACCAAATCCACAAACCAAGCGATTTTACAAAGCTATAATTAAATTTCAACGAAGAAATGGGGTCCACCGACACACAAAAAATATGTTAATCATTTAATGCCACAAAATACTCTTCCTCCACATATACTCATATATCCCACATTCATCGTAAAAATATCATCATTAAAATATAATAATATATTTAAATGAATTATTTTATCGTAAAAGATAAAATTTCAATTTTCAACAATTGTCACTTTAAAAATTTTCTCCATCTATATCCACATAAAATCAATATTTTCTTCATCATATAAATCAATAATTAATTATTCTTAAATAATATTACGTAATCACAAGATCGGCAACCGCACTGCTTCCGTGAAAGAGGGGCTTTCAAATAAGGATCTCTCTTATCTTGTGGCCATGCAATTAGGTGACCAAACCTCTCCTTGAGATGTAACTTTCTAGACATTGCCAATAATGTTATCCAATGATATTATTCATAATAATATGAATTATTGTCTGATAATGGAAAATACAACAGAATGACAATTTATTGAAACAACAAGAATATAAAATATCAATGCAAGAATTATTGAATCAATAAAATAAAATACCGAATAGTAATTACATGTAATAATTATCGAGTAGTGCCTTCACGTAAGAATCAATAATTGGCGCAAAACCGTAATAGCTACTGCTCAACAACGCCAGTATTAGTGTGTTTTAACCAACCGGGTATTCCAACAAGATAATACTTGTGAATAACTACGCCATTTTATAAACAACTTATATTTGTCGTTTTCTTCATCCAATCGCTTTGCGTTATGGGGCCCACAAAAAGATCGCTACCGTCAGTCGTTTAATATTCCCCGACAAAGATTTAATATTCCACGACCAAATGAATATTCTCCGACAATAATGAATATTTTATAACCACTTGCTTATTCGAAATATTTGCGTATTTTACCCATAACTATCCACATTAATCAAATCAACCCTTACTATTTCAAAATAATAAATAGAGAAAAATAAATTTCATTTATTAATAATTTGGGATCTTACAACTTAATTATACAACAGTCGTGTGAAATACGACAAAACATAATCTAAGAGTTTTAATAAGAATATTGTCATCTAGACAATATCAACACTCAATGGAGTCCTCATTGCATTTATTGTCACACTATTTAACAGAATAGTGAGGGCTACTAATGCTATCATCTGGACCGTCACTCCGTTCCCCGACTAGTCCCTGCTACGTTCTCATTTCCTGAAGAGAAAAGTGAAAGAAAGGGTGAGCTCAACTAGCCCAGTAAGAAATATTATGACTAAGATAATGCATAATAAAATATCCATAGCCTTCAACAGTATAACAACTGATAGAATACAATAGACAACAAGTTTTAGATCAACAACTGCAGCGGAATAAGCAATCCATTAGAAGAGTCAAGTAGAGCATAAAATCTAGTATCTTCTATGATTTAAAATGTTTTCATCAATTTTTTTTATCGCTGAGACTCAGCTTAATAAATAAACCACATCATCGAATCATCCCTGCACTACGGGCCAAAGATATTCATTAAATCATCAATGGTCATGACTATACCGAATAATCCCTGGTCATAATCATACCAAAAACTGTCCATCAATGCACTACCGGCCAATGAGGACTTTTACCACATCATTTGTTATATTACGGTCATGATTATACCGAATAATCCCTGGTCATAATCATACCAAGTTCATCTATGCACGTAAGCCACAGATGACTTTCATCACAATATAAGCATGAGGATGATGACAATAATATAAACACTAATCAAACGAAAACAATGATAAATATTAAAGACTTTAAATTTATCCAAATATTATCAATCACTTAATAAACTCACAATCTAATATTGTTAATATTATAACAATATTTTAATCACTTCTTAAACTTATAAACAATTTAATTTAATTATTTACACTTTACCAAATAATGCATTTAATCATTCAAAAATGCCATACTCATAAGATTTCATTACCAATGATCAAATCCCTCATCAAAAATCTGCATATACCCTTTATAGGATTCCCAAGCCATAAAAATACTATTTTCTAATTTTGTTACTTCACATAACATATTTAATTCATTTACTCATAACTAGTTCATTTTCATGAAAAATACCAAATCGGTCCGAAAAATATTTCTTTTCTGGGATTTAGCAGAATATAGTCCCATATTGAACATATATTTTTCTCGAAATTTTTAAAATTCATTTACTATTTTTCATATGGCCAAAACCCATTTAATATTTAGACATTTATCATAAATTGTACTTTGGTCCAAAAACTTCTAAAATTTACAGTGGTATACTCTCGTTATATACATGTACTCCCAATAAAAATTTTACCAATTTTGGAGTTAACCACAAAGAGTTATAAGAGTTTACTTTTAAAATAGTCTTTTCCCATAAAATCCATAACTCTTAATCTATACATCCAAAAATCGCCATTTTTGGACACAATCTAGAAAACTCATCAAATTATCATTTCAAATTTTTCCAGAATTTTTGAGGGTCAAAAAAATTATGAAACTGCCCTTGGCAGAAACCCCTTTTGAATGAAAATAATATTCATATGAATACAAAGGATCATTCACCTTGCATGCGGTAATCCACATAGACAGGTTATTCCAACAGAATAATAAAGAATGGAATAACAGAAGAATTCACTATGCATGCAATAGACCGCATGACAAAAGTTATTCTCAATGTAATAATAAAGAATAGAACCGTGTCATGCGCAAACCGCATGCATGACGGATATTCCAATGTAATAATAAAGGATGGAACCAAAGTTATAAAAACCGCATGTATAAGATATTCCAATGTAATAATAAAGAATGGAATAACAACAGAATTCACCAGGCATGCGATAGACCGCACAAATAGGTTATTCCAACAGAATAATAAAGAATGGAATAATAGAAGAATTTCATCATGTATACGGTAGTCCGCATATACAGGTTATTCCAACAGAATAATAAGGAATGGAATAACAATAGCTCTCTTCATGAATACGAAAGAAATAATACCCATTACCTTAGAAAAAAACTGAATACTAGAGTAGAGAGGTAGCAGACTTCTCTTCTTCTTTCTCTCTATAATAATTGCTCTATAGCTTTAGTGAATTGGTGAGAAATGAAGGAAGAATGAGCTTCTATTTATAGGAAAATATAGTTTCGATAATTACACGTTTTGGGGCTCAAAATATTACTGTACAATACCTCCAATTTTTCTTTCATTTTTAATTTAGTCCTGCAAGTATTATCAAACTTGCACCACCTCCCCTAATAGTAAATAACGTGAATCAATAGTTCAATCATGTGAATCAATAGTTATAATCATGTGAAAATAAGAATTACAGTATAGTAACTCCATCTATACCTCTATTTTTGACTTAGTCATGCAAGTACTATCAATCTTGCACCAACTTCCCTAATAGTGCAAGAATGTGATTCAATAGTACACACATGTGAACAAATAGTTATATAAGCATGTGAATTAGTAGCAATTAATTGCTCATTTATCCGATTAATTACCCAATTTATCAATATAACTCCCAGACATCAATTATCATCGGAATAGATATTGATTTCCATTAACACTAATAATCCCAACATAATGGAACTATCAATTCATCTTTAATCAACACGAACTTATTCATCATTAATATTATAACTCACAATATTTAACAACCAGGTTGTTCCCAGGAAAGAGGGGGCTTTCCGTTAAGGATTTCTCCTTATTGGCGCGCAATTAGATGACCAAACCTCTCCTTGACAGAACTTCTAGACATTGTAAATATTGCAATTTAATAATATGAATAACTTTGTCGTCTCAGTTATTGATTTAATAATATATAAAATATTATGCAGATGATACTGTGACAATAATCGAATCAATAATATGAGAGATATGATGCAACAATTACTATAGCAATAATTGAGTATAACTGAGTGACTTCTTATGTAAGCATCAATAATCAATACCGTGTGCTACTATGCAACCACGCCAGACATCGCTTTTTTTACTACCGGTAGTTCAACAGCTTTTAACGGTAACACTTTTCGCCGTTATTTTTATAAAATGATAATTACGCTGCTTTTCTAACTACGACAATACTTCTGTTGTGGTGTCCACCAATGATTGTGCCGTCGTACTGATATTCCCCGACAAAAAGAATATTCCCCGACCAAACGAATATTTTATAATAACTTGCATACTTTGCAAAATTTATAAATATTACCCACAACTATAACATTATATCAAATCTACACCATAATATTCAAAAAAATATTTCGAGAAATTTAAATATTTATTCATAAAATTTGGGGTCTCACAATCTCCCCTCCTTATGAAATTTTGCCCTCAAAATTTACGTACGTACCTGGTATGCCGAAGAGGTGAGGATACCTTGACTTCATTTCAAATTCTAACTCTTGAGGTATAACCTTTGAGTGTCGAATAGGATCCTTCTTATCCAAGATTTTAACACGTATCTCCTCATACGTTAAATCTTCTGCTATCTCGTCTAGTTCTAATTTAATAATGTGGTTCGGGTCATCCACATATTTATGTAACATCGATACGTGAAAAACATTATGAACACGCGACATACTTGGCGGTAAAACGAGTCTATAGGCCACTGTTCCTACTCGATCAAGGATTTCAAATGGGCCAATAAAATTGAGGGTTGAGATTTCCTCTCTTCATCGATTCTTACTTCTAGAATAACTCCCTCTTGAACCTTCTTCTTCACATTCATCAGATTCGGGTGTGTAGCTTGAGCGGCTTTAACTTTATCGATTAAAGTTGATTCTACTCGTATATTCATTATCTTCACGTGGGTCTCTAGAGTCTTTAACTCCGTCTTCATCATTTGTAAGTTATACGAAATGGGTTTTTGTTTAACAACATCGCACTCGTAAACGCATACGATCTTCTACTCAACGCGTCAGCTACCACATTCGCTCTTCCATGATGATATTGAATGGTATAGTCGTAATCTTCAACAGCTCGAGCCAACGTCTTTGGCACATGTTACGTTCGTTCTAGGTGAAGAAAATATTTGAGGGTTTAAGAAATGGGTTTTGTACTGGGGTCAATACAAAATTCGATTTCATGCTCTAGGGTTAGGCTAAGAAGTCTTCAAGAATACGTCAAGAAATTTATTAACAATAGAAATATCATTCAAAACTATGACTCTCATCCAAGACTTGGATAGCACGTCACATAACCTATTAACTTGCCACCATTATTCACGACGTCCCCTACGGATAGTCTGGCTTCGGTGCATTCCACATAAGGAAGTCACCAGCGAAAGGCTCGGGGCTCTCTACTTATGGCTTGATATGACAATGATTGACTTTAGTGGTTTGGTTGCTTGAATTTGCATAATAGGTTGGTTAGGAATATGAAAGCTAACAACCTTATGAAAAGCATGATGAGTAGTTAACCAATCGATTCCTAAAATCACATCAAATGTAAGTATTTTCAAATAGATAAGATCAACAGGTAACGTGAAAGTGTTGATTTGAATCAAACAAAATTTATAAATAGTGGAGGTAACGAAGGTTTCTCCCAACGGAGTTTTAACAGATAAATCAAAGTCTAATTTCTCCGGAGTAAAATTTAAACATTGAGCGCAAGTAGGAGAAATAAAAGAGTGGGTAGAACTGGTATCGAATAAGGTATAGACTTCGCAAGAGTTTATAATTAAATTACCCATAATAACTTCGTTCGGGTTTCTCGACAAACGCTCTCACTTAAACTACCAGATTTGACTTTGCTATAGGGTACATTCCACCCTTAATTGCTTCGTTACATTCCTGATCCATGATTTGAATCATTACTCTTCAATCCATATCGAATTGGGGTTGACCGCTCTGTACAGGGTAATTCCAAATTCTATGTTGGATTCTCTCAATTGTTGTCCAAAAAGCAAAATCCATTTTATCTATTTTGGCCTTATTGGATCGGACGTCTTTTTCTACAATATCTACGCGTCGTGTGGCTTCTACCCATGCATCACCTATTCTCCTTTGTTCAGTTGTTTCTTCTTTCATCAGAACTTTGATCATAGCATTCTCAGATTCCAGCTCTAATATCTTATACTCTGCCAAAGAGTGCTTCTGTTCAAGCATCGCACATCGGGTAACACAATTTTGAATTGTTACATCTCTTTGCTCCACGACCGCTTGCCGTTCTTCAACCTGCTCTTCTAACTCATGAATACAATTTTGCAATTTTAAATTTCAATCATAAAATTCTTCTAATAAATTCTCCTCAGGTTCCTCTTCTTCCTCACTCTCAGCTTCTACCTCTGCAACTAGCTCGGGTGCAACTATTAGTTCTTCACTCACCACATAGATATCTCTAATTTCTTCTTCGTTTGACATCACATTAACCTGGTTAGTGATTAAAGGTGTCTCAACGGTCTCATTCACTCCATTGTGAACATTTTCAGCTGCCATTTTCAAACACTGACACAAAACAAGGGTTAATTAACATATCACATATTATCCCTATACTCTGACCGACCAATTAAATACCAAATAAACTTAGGTAGGTCATACTAGCGAAGGAATTCCCCGTCTCTCCCCTCCTAGATCTTGTCTCACATCTCAGCCAGGGATCATATCCCTAAGCTTTGATACCAACTGTGATGCCCCCAAAATAGGTATACATCACCCATCTTGAGTCGCCAAATACATGGTACAAAATTCAAATACAACTTAATTATACAACAGCTGTGTGAAATACGACAAAACATAATCTAAGAGTTTTAATAAGAATATTGTCATCTAGACAATATCCACACTCAATGGAGTACTCATTACATTTATTGTCACACTATTTAACAGAATAGTGAGGACTACTAATGCTATCATCTGGACTGTCACTCCGTTCCCCGACTAGTCCCGGCTACGTTCTCATTTCCTGAAGAGAACCGTGAAAGAAAGGGTGAGCTCAACTAACCCAGTAAGAAATATTATGACTAATATAATGCAGAATAAATTATCCATAGCCTTCAACAGTATAACAACTGATAGAATACAATAGACAACAAGTTTTAGATCAATAACTGCAGTGGAATAAGCAATCCATTAGAAGAGTCAAGTAGAGCATAAAATCTAGTATCTTCTATGATTTAAAATGTTTTCATCAATTTTTTTTATCACTGAGACTCAGCTTAATAAATAAATCACATCATCGAATCATCCCTACACTACGGGCCAAGGATATTCATTAAATCATCAATGGTCATGACTATACCGAATAATCCCTGGTCATAATCATACCAAAAACTGTCCATCAATGCACTACCGGCCAATAAGGACTTTTACCACATCATTTGTTATATTACGGTCATGATTATACCGAATAATCCCTGGTCATAATCATACCAAGTCCATCTATGCAAGTAAGCCACAGATGACTTTCATCACAATATAAGCATGAGGATGATGACAATAATATAAGCATTAATCAAACAAAAACAAGGATAAATATTAAAGACTTTAAATTTATTCAAATATTATCAATCACTTAATAAACTCACAATCTAATATTGTTAATATTATAACAATATTTTAATCACTTCTTAAACTTATAAATAATTTAATTTAATTGTTTACACTTTACCAAAAAATAATGCGTTTAATCATTCAAAATGCCATACTCATAAGATTTCATCACCAATGATCAAATCCTTCATCAAAAATCAAGATATACCCTATATAGGATTCCCAAGCCATAAAATCCTATTTTCCAATTTTGTTACTTCACATAACATATTTAATTCATTTACTCATAACTAGTTCATTTTCATGAAAAATACCAAATCAATCCAAAAATATTTCTTTTCTTGGGATTTAGCGAAATATAGTCCCATATTGAACATATATTTTTCTCGAAATTTTTAAAATTCATTTACTATTTTTCATATGGCCAAAACTGCCGAATATTTAGACATTTATCATAAATTGTACTTTTGTCCAAAAATTTACAGTGTATACTCCTGTTATATACATGTACTCCCAATAAAAATTTCACCAATTTTGGAGTTAACAACAAAGAGTTATAAGGGTTTACTTTTGAAATAGTCTTTTCCCATACAATCCATAACTCTTAATCTATACATCCAAAAATCTCCATTTTTGGACACAATCTAGAAAATTCATCAAATTATCATTTCAAAATTTTCCAGAATTTTTGAGGGTTAAAAAAATTACGAAACTGCCCCTGGCAGAAATCCCTTTTGAATGAAAATACTATTCATATGAATACAAAGGATCATTCACCAAGCATGCGGTAATCCACATAGTAGACAAAGTTATTCCAATGTAATAATAAAGAATAGAATAATGTAAGAATTCACCATGCATGTGATCGATCGCACGCATGAAGTTATTCTCAATGTAATAATAAAGAATGGAACCCGTCATGCAGAAACCGTATGCATAAGATATTCTAATGTAATAATAAAGAATAGAACCAGGTCATGCATAAACCGCACAGATAGGATATTCCAATAGAATAATAAAGAATGGTACCAGGTCATGCGTAAACCGCACAGATAGGATATTCCAACAGAATAATAAAGAATGGAATAATAACAGAATTCACCAAGCATGCGATGATCAATCGCATGCAGATAGGTTATTCCAATGTAATAATAAAGAATGGAATAATGTAAGAATTTCACCATGTATACGGTGAAGTCTCAGACATACAAAGTTATTCCAATGTAATAATAAGGAATGGAATAACAATAGCTCTCTTCATGAACACGGAAGAAATAATACCCCTTACCTTAGAAAGAAACTGGATATTGGAGTAGAGAGGTAGCAGACTTCTCTTCTTCTTTCTCTCTATAATTTCTCTCTATAATAATGGCTCTATATCTTTAGTGAATTGGTGAGAAATGAAGGAAGAATGAGCTTCTATTTATAGGAAAATATAGTTTTGATAATTGCACATTTTGGGGCTCGAAATATTATAGTACGATACCTCCAACTTTTCTTTCATTTTTAATTTAGTCCTGCAAGTATTATCAAACTTGCACCACCTCCCCTAATAGTAAATAATTTGAATCAATAGTTCAATCATGTGAATCAATAGTTATAATCATGTGAAAATACGAATTACAGTATAGTACCTCCATCTATACCTCTATTTTTAACTTAGTCATGCAAGTATTATCAATCTTGCACCAACTCCCCTAATAGTACAAGAATGTGATTCAATAGTACACACATGTGAACAAATAGTTATATAAGCATGTAAATTAGTAGCAATTAATTGCTCATTTATCTGATTAATTACCCGATTTATCAATATAACCCCAGACATCAATTATCATCGGAATAGATGTCGATTTTCACTAACACTAATAATCCCAACACAATGAAACTATCAAATTCATCTTTAATCAGCACGAACTTATTCATCATTAATATTATAACTCACAATATTTAACAACCAGGTCATTCCTAGGAAAGAGGGGGCTTTCCGATAAGGATTTCTCTTTATTGGCGCGCAATTAGATGACCAAACCTCTCCTTGAAAGAACTTCTAAACATTGTAAATATTATAATTTAATAATATGAATAAATTTGTCGTCTCAGTTATTGATTTAATAATATATAAAATATTATGTAGATGATACTGTGACAATAATCGAATCAATAATATGAGAGATATGATGCAGCAATTACTGTAGCAATAATTGAGTATAACTGAGTGACTTCTTACATAAGCATTAATAATCAATACCGTGTGCTACTATGCAACCACGCCAGACATCGTACTTTTACTACCGGGTAGTTCAACAGTTTTAATGGTAACACTTTCGCCGTTATTTTTATAAAATGATAATTCTGTCGTTTTCTAACTACGATAATACTTCTGTTGTGGGGTCCACCAATGATTGTGCCGTCGTACGGATATTCCTCGATAAAAAGAATATTCCTCGACCAAACGAATATTTTATAACAACTTGCATACTTTGCAAAATTTATAAATATTACATACAACTATAACATTATATCAAATCTACACCATAATATTTAAAAAAATATTTTGAGAAATTTAAATCTTTATTCATAAAATTTGGGGTCTCACAATACCAGTTCTACCCATTCCTTTATTTCTCTTAGTTGCGCTCAACGTTTAAATTTGACGTCGGAGAAATTAGACTTTGACTTATCTGTTGAAACTCCATTGGGAGAAACCTTCATTACATCCACGGTTTATAAGTCTTGTTTGATTCAAATCAGTAACCACACGTTACCTATCGATCTTATTTATTTGAAAATACTTGTATTTGACGTATTCCCTGAAGAACTTCCTGGCCTACCCCTAGAGTGTGAAATTAAATTTTGTATCGACCTTGAATCCGGTACAAAACCCATTTCCAAAGCCCCATATCGAATGGCTCCTATTGAACTTCAGGAGTTAATTAAAAACCCAACTATAGGAATTGTTAGACATCGGTTTCATTCGTCCTAGTACGTCTCCTTGGGGTGCTCTTGTTCTATTCGTGAAGAAGAAAGATGGAAGTATGCGACTTTGTATTGATTATCGGGAGTTGAATCATGTCACCATCAAAAATAGGTACCCGTTGCCTCGCATTGATGACCTATTTAACCAGTTGCAAGGAGCCAAATTCTTTTTAAACATTGATCTTCATTCCAGATATCATCAATTGAAGATTAAAACTGATGACATTCCAAAGACTGCTTTCAGAACTCGGTACGGGCATTATGAATTCCTAGTCATGTCTTTTGGATTGACTAATGCTCCTGCTGCCTTCATGGATATGATGAACCTAGTATTCAAGGAATATTTGGATCACTTTGTGGTCGTCTTTATTGATGACATCCTCATATACTCCAAAACCCGCGAAGACCATGAGCAACACTTGAGGCTGATACTCCAAAAGCTTCGTGAAAACAAGCTTTATGCCAAGTTAAAGAAATGCAAGTTCTGGCTTGAGGAAGTTGCATTCCTTGGGCACATGATTGATAAGTGGGTTTTATACCTATTTATTGGATATCAATTTACACGAATTATGCCCATCTCAAGTACATTTATGTCTATTTTAGTTGCATTTCATGTTATTTTGTATTGCATATACTTAGAACTCCTTTGGTGGAACAATTACAGAAAATGGCTACTTTGGTGGTGTTGGATGGAATGAGGCTGATGTAGATGGCATGAGGTTGACGGATGCATGACATGAAGGTATAATGGAGCAAGGAGACCAAGCATGGAAGGAAGGAACATAGAAACGGATCGGGGTGCAAAGATGAGAAACCGAATTCACGATTCAGATGCCGCCATGCCGCCTCGGACATATTATGCACGAGAGCGCTACCACCACGCTTGAGCCCTACCGACATCATGACTTCTCGCAAGTCTCGCCTCCCGACGAGGAATATATCGGGGAGCGCGTTGTACGCATGTGATGGTCAAGTCGCTAATTTTTTTATTTTAATTTTTAATTAAAAGGGTTGAAATTTGTTTTAAACGATATCTGACTGGTGTCAGACATAACTTGAATAACTTTTGACGTACTTTCATATCGTAACTAGGGTTTACACATTGGGAGAGATTCCAACGAAGAACGAAGCCAAAACTCCATCTTTTCTAATTCTTCTTGGGATTTTCTGTCATTGTGGATTTTTATTATTGTTTAACTAGATTTTTATGAGGAGTTGAACGTTGATATTGGTTTGCAATCTATAATTGGGTTTGATTGTTCTATCCTTCATCTTTCAATTGTTGGCTTGATAATCATGTTTAGCGTTGATTCCATAATGGCTTTTGGTTCAGTCATGAACTAAACTCCATTATGGGATTCTAACGGAATTTAATATGTAGTTTGATTGCATGCTTGATTCTCAATCATTTTTTACATATCATATGGGAATTCTATTATGGCTGTTTTTACATGTATGAATGCTTGATCACCATTCATTTCAGTATTTGCATGGAATTGACAATGAACATGCGAGTATGGACTGTAGTCATGATAGCATACGTATATGGGGCTGTTGTATATGGCTTGCATATTTTGTGAATGAGATAGACATATACTTATTCACCGTATGAGTTAAAATAAGGGCTTATGCTTAAAATTAGTATGATTGCAATTTCACATAGACATATAGTGATTTTGGTTATATTGATGATTACATAGAGTCTATCATTTGTGGATGCTGTGTAAGTAGGTCATAGTGCATTGAAAAATGGCTATGACTCTATTAGTGCTCTTGGCTATTTTCCTGTGATATGTGAACGATTCTTGCATGATAGTGGTAATTAGATGAAATATTAAATGAAGTTAGGATCCCATTAATTCCAGATTTGATTTATTCCATTCTTATTCTCATTTTAGTTATTATTTGTAGTTAGAATAATTCACACTTTTGATCTTTAGTTTAAGCATATAGAAGTAGTGATTTGATTGATGAATAGTAGTTTAAATTGAACAACTTTCTCTGTGGGATCGATACTTTACTGACTCTATATTACTTGTTGACACATGTATGCTTGCATGAGTTAGAGCTCTTTTTATTAGAACTGAAAAAGAGGCAACAAGTTTTTGGTGCCGTTGCCGGGGAAAGGCGTTTAGTTTAAATAATTATCATCAATTTTAAGCAATCTTATATGACTTAGACATATCTAATCTTATCTCATTTCTATTTTTATTTTGTTTGTGAATTCAGGTACTTGTAGATTTTTATGCACACGCGATCATCTCATTCTGAATTGACACCAGCGCAGGATAACATAAACGGAAGGGGTTGGAAAGCAGGCGTGCGGAGAAATTTGTAAGCACAATTAGAGAGTACTACAGTTAGTATGGCAGAAGAATAGAGAATTGAGCAAAGAGAAGAGCATCGGGCTATACGAGAATACTCCATGCCGAATATAAATGGGCTATAGTCGAGCATAGTCAGACCGACGATAGCAGCCAACACTTTTGAGATTAAACCGGGCACTATTCAGATGGTGCAGAACTCTATTCAGTTTGGGGGTGCTGCTACGGATGATCCGAATGAACACTTATTGAGCTTCATAGAGATTTGCGATACATTCCGATATAACGGTGTGACGGAGGATGCTATCAGATTGCGGTTGTTCCCATTCTCATTGAGGGATAAGGTGAGGAGTTGGCTTCATTCTTTGCCGTCAGGGTCAATCACTATATGGGAGGACTTAGCACAGAAATTCTTAGCCAAGTTCTTCCCAATGGCTAAGACTACAAAAATGAGGACAACTATATGTCAGTTTGAGCAACAACAGGGAGAGTCCTTATATGAAGCATGAGAGAGATATAAAGAGATGTTAAGGAAGTGTCCGCATCACGGTATGCCGGATTGGATGGTGATCAACACCTTTTACAATAGATTGGGATGGCAGTCGAGACTGATTGTAGATGCAGCTGCTGGAGGGGCATTATGGGCAAAAAGCTATGACGAGGCCTATACACTTAGTAAGACTATGACAACTAATGATTTTCAGAATCCTACATCTCGGATGCCACAACCCAAGGCTGCAGGTGTGTTGAAGGTAGATGTTATTACGCAGTTGTCATCACAGATGGCAGCTATGGCAAAGAAGATAGACTCAATAGCAGAGAGCAAAATGAAAATAGTTGCCTTCGTTTGTGAAATTTGTGCGGGGTCACACTCCATGGATTAATGTGCCATCAGCTCGGAGTTGGTGCAGTATGTGAGCAACTACAGGAAAGACCAAGGTCAATTTCAGAACACATACCACCCTAACAACCGAAACCATCCAAACTTTAGCTGGTCGAATAACCAAGGAAATCAACAAAGTCAGTTTCATAGAATCATCAATTCCAATCGAGCCATTTCGTACCATAGATATACCAAACCCACGTTTCCATTGGGATTTTATCACCAACAACAACATCACGCTCCAGCTGCACCACAGCCAGAAAAGAAATCGGAAGTGGAGGAGATGATGTTGAAATACATGGAAAATACGGAGGTTATAATCAAGAACCAAGCAGTGGCTATTAAGAATTTGGAAACTCAGATGGGGCAGATGGCGAGCATGCTTAACAATAGGCCCCAAGGTTCCTTGCCAAGTAACACAGAGACAAATCCTAGAAGAGACGGGAAGGAACAATGCAAGGCAATATCATTAAGATCCGAAAAAATCTCGCGAGACATCAGTAAATCGGCGACTCGCGCCGAGAACACTAAGGAGGCATGGCCGCACCACGACGAGGCGAGAAGCGGTGATTGTTGATGAAGAAAATCTGGAAAAGTCTGAGTCGCAGCAGGTCGAGAAGGATACAACAGGTTCAGAGGAAAAGCCTAAGAGTTCAATGCCACCAATTCACCCTCAAGTATCGTATCCGCAAAGATTAACTAAGCAGAGGGAGGATAAACAGTACAACAAGTTCTTGGAGGTATTCAAAAAGCTTCAGACCAATATACCATTTGCTGAGACCTGGGAACAAATGCCGAGCTACGCAAAGTTTATGAAAGGTATTTTGTCAAGGAAGAGAAGACTAGATGAGTATGAAACGGTAGCCTTGACAGAGGAATGCAGTGCAGTGCTTCAGTAGAAATTACCTCCAAAGCTGAAGGATACGGGCAGCTTCACAATTCTGTGCACAATTAGAAAGATGAACTTCAGTAAGTGTTTCTATGATCCGGGGGCAAGTATAAATTTGATGCCCTTGTCAGTGTTCAATCAGTTGGGATTGCCAGCTCCAAGGCCGACAAACATATCATTACAGCTAGCTGACAGATCCATCACGTATCCACGGGGAATTGTTGAAGATGTGTTGGTAAAGGTGGAAAAGTTTATTTTCCTGGTTGACTTCATCATCTTAGACTACGAGGAAGACAAAAGCATACCAATAATACTGGGGAGACCATTCTTAGCCACAGGCAAGACTTTGATAGATATGCAGAAAGGGGAACTTATGACGCGGGTTCATGATTACGAGGTCACCTTCAATGTCTTCAAAGCCATGAAGTTTCCAACAGATGAAGAAGAATGTTTTCTGGTTGATTTAGTGGATCGAGTCGTAAAGGATGAGGTACAGAGTCTTGTGGATTATGAACCGTTGAGAAGTATCATTGCTGAAAATTCAGAATTGGAGGACGATGCAGTCGATGAACTTGTGCAATACCTGGATGTCATCCCAAAATTCAGGAGATTTGGAATACCGGTCGAGCCATTAACAAAAGCTGGAGAGTCATCGGTCAAATTAAAGTCATCTCTTGAGACACCTCCAGAACTTGAATTAAAACCACTTCCAAAACATCTCAGGTACACATTTTTAAATAAAGATTCAAAGTTACCTGTGATTATTTCTTCTGCACTAACATCTTTTCAGGAAGAAAAACTACTACGAGTGCTTTGAGAGTTTAAATCCGCTATTGGATGGACCATAGTAGATATTAAAGGGATCAGTCCTTCGTTCTATATGCATAAGATCTTGCTGGAAGATGGGAGTAAACCGTCGGTTGAGCAACAAAGAAGGCTTAATCCGATAATGAAAGAAGTGGTCAAGAAAGAGGTACTGAAATGGCTGGATGCAGGAATAATTTATCCAATTTCAGATAGCTCATGGGTGAGCCCAGTGCAGTGTGTACAAAAAAAGGGTGGTATGACCGTTGTGACCAATGAAAATAATGAGTTAATTCCAACACACACGGTGACGGGGTGGAGAGTCTGCATGGATTACCGTAGACTCAACAAAGCTACAAGGAAATATGGACCATAGCAGATATTAAAGGGATCAGTCCTTCGTTCTATATGCATAAGATCTTGCTGGAAGATGGGAGTAAACCGTCGGTTGAGCAACAAAGAAGGCTTAATCCGATAATGAAAGAAGTGGTCAAGAAAGAGGTACTGAAATGGCTGGATGCAGGAATAATTTATCCAATTTCAGATAGCTCATGGGTGAGCCCAGTGCAGTGTGTACAAAAAAAGGGTGGTATGACCGTTGTGACCAATGAAAATAATGAGTTAATTCCAACACACATAGTGACGGGGTGGAGAGTCTGCATGGATTACCGTAGACTCAACAAAGCTACAAGGAAATATCATTTTCCACTACCATTCATTGATCAGATGTTGGACAGATTAGCGGGTCATGAGTATTATTGCCTTTTAGATGGATATTCAGGCTACAATCAGATTATGAAGGCCCCTGAAGACCAAGAAAAGACTACCTTTACATGCCCATATGACAGTTTTACTTTTAGAAGGATGTCTTTCGGATTATACAATGCTCCAGCCACCTTTCAGCGATGCATGATGGCTATATTTTCAGATATGGTGGAGCAGAACGTGGAAGTATTTATGGATGACTTCTCAGTCTTTGGGGACTCATTTGATTTATGCCTCGAGAATTTGGTTATAGTTTTGAAAAGATGTGTTGAGACGAACAAGAATTGATGAAGAAGGAATACTTCGAGTCAACTCCAGACTTTGTGTTCTTAACAATTCTGACTTGAAGTATAAAATAATGATGGAGGCGCACAACACACCGTTAGCAATCCATCCTAGGAGTACCAAAATGTATCGTGATCTTCGACATACATTTTGGTGGAGCAATATGAAGAGAGAGATAGCGGGGTTTATCTCAAGGTGTCTAACTTGTCAACGAGTCAAGGCGGAGCATCAAGTGCCAAAAGGTCCATTGCAACCACTTGAAATTCTAGAATGGAAGTGGGAGCACATTACCATGGATTTTGTTACTGGTCTTCCCAAGGTTTCTCAAGGCATAGATGCAATTTGGGTCATTGTTGATAGATTGACCAAGTCTGCTCATTTCTTACCGATACGGGAAACTTATACACTTGAACGTCTTGCTATTATGTATATAAATGAGATTGTAAGATTGCATGGTATGCCAGTATCCATAGTTTCTGATCGAGACCCAAGATTCACTTCAAGATTTTGGGTTAGTTTGCAAAAAGCTATGGGCACGGATTTACGATTTAGTTCGGTATATCATCCACAAACGGATGGGCAGTCGGAAAGGACTATTCAAACTCTTGAAGATTTATTAAGACTTTGTGTCCTTGACTTCAAGGGAAGTTGGGAAAAATTCTTACCATTGGTGGAGTTTTCCTACAACAATAGTTATCAAACAAGTATTGGCATGGCTCCATTTGAGGCGTTGTATGGAAGAAAGTGTCGTTCTCCAGTATGCTGGGATGAGGTGGGTGAAGCAACGATGTTGGGACCGAATTTTGTATGTATGACTACGGAAAAGATTCAAACGATCCGACAACGTATAAAAACCTCACAAGATTGACAAAAGAGTTATGCTGATCTTCATCGAAAGAACGTGGAATTCAATATTGGAGATCATGTGTTGTTACGTGTTACTCCGTGGAAAGGAGTTACAAGATTTGGAAAGAGAGGAAAGCTCAATCCTCGATTCATTGGCCCATTTTTAATTCTTGATCGAGTAGGAATCGTGGCTATAGACTACGCTTTCTTCGCCAAGTATGTCTCGTGTTCATAACGTTTTTCACATATCTATGTTACGTAAATATGTGAAAGACCCGAACCATATTATTGAATTAGAACTAGACAAGATAGAGGAAGATTTAACGTATGAAGAGTTACCTGTTAAAATCTTGGATAAGAAGGATCATATTCTACGCTCTAAAGTTATACATCAAGTCAAAGTTTTGTGGAGAAACCACGATGTGGAGGAAATGACCTGGGAGTTAGAATCTGAGATGAAATCAAGGTATCCTCACCTCTTATATATACCAGGTACGTACCCTAATTTCGAGGACAAAATTTCATAAGAAGGGGAGGTTGTAAGACCCCAACTTTTATGAATAAAGATTAATTTCTCTCGAAATATATTTTTGAATATTATGGTGTGGATATAATATAATGTTATAGTTGTGGGTAATATTTATAAATTTTGCAAAGTAAGCAAGTGGTTATATAATATTCGATTGGTTCGGGAATATTCATTTTAACAGGGAATATTCGTACGACGGCACAATCATTGGTGGACCCCACAACGGAAGTATTTTCGTAATAAGAAAATGACAGAATTATCTTTTTATAAAAATAACGACAAAAGTGTTACCATTAAAACTGTTGAACTACCTAGTAGTAAAAGTATAGTAATACGCGTGGTTGCATAGTAGCACACGGTATTGGTTATTGATGCTTACGTGAGAAGTCACTCAGTTATACTCAATTATTGCTACAGTAATTGCTGCATCATATCTCTCATATTATTGATTCATTATTGTCATAGTATCATCTGCATAATATGTTATATTATTAAATCAATAATTGAGACGACAAAGTTATTTATATTATTAAATTGTAATATTTATAATGTCTAGAAGTTCTGTCAAGGAGAGGTTTGATCATCTAATTGCGCGCCAATAAGGAGAAATCCTTATCGGAAAGCCCCCTCTTTCTTGGGAACGACCTGGTTGTTAAATATTGTGAGTTATAATATTAATGATGAATAAGTTTGTGTTGATTAAAGATGAAATTGATAGTTCCATTATGCTGGAATAACCAGTCTGTGTGGTCTATCGCATGCATGGTAAATTCTTTGTTATTCCATTCTTTATTATTATATTGGAATATCCTGTCTGTGCGGATTACGCTAGACCTGGTTCCATTCTTTATTATTCTGTTAGAATAACCTGTCTGTGCGGTCTATCGCATGCATGGTGAATTCTTTGTTATTCCATTCTTTATTATTATGTTGGAATATCCTGTTTGTGCGGATTACGCTAGACCTGGTTCCATTCTTTATTATTCTGTTGGAATAACCTGTCTGTGCGATCTATCGCATGCATGGTGAATTCTTCTGTTATTCCATTCTTTATTATTCTGTTAGAATATACTGTCTGTGCAGATTACACATGACCTGGTTCCATTCTTTATTATTCTGTTGGAATAACCTATTTATATGGATTATCACATGCATGGTGAATGATCCTTCGTATTCATTCCTTATTAAATTGTGGAAATGATCTATCTACGTGGATTATCGCATGGCGGGTGAAACTCCATTTGCAATTTCATATATTCTATGATACTCATTTGGTTAAAATTTTGGCTTCTATACTCCATGAAATTAGTAGAATATCCTGGATATTTGCGCTTCATCCGATATCTTTTCATGGAAATATTCTTCTGAGCATTCTTGAATTTTACTCCACAAAGCAGTATCATGTTGATAATTTGGACGTAATTGATTTCAAGATAAATTAACTTATAAATCTTTAAAATTTATTCTTGAACTTGTTTTATTGAATTATTATATCATTGTCATCATCCTCATGCTTATATTGTGATGAAAGTCATCTTTGGCTTACGTGCATAGATAGACTTGGTATGATTATGACCAGGGATTATTCGGTATAATCATAACCTTTAATGTTATAAATGATGTGGTAAAAGTCCTCAGTAGCCTGAAGTGCATTGATAGATAGTTTTTGGTAAGATTATGACAAGGGATTATTCGGTATAGTCATGACCATTGATGATTTAATGAATATCCTTGGCCCGTAGTGCAGGGATGACTCGATGATGTGGTTTATTTATTAAAATTTGAGTCTCGTGATAAAAATTGATGAAAATATTTTAAATCATAGAAGATAGTAGATATCATGCTCTACTTGACTCTTCTAATGGATTGCTTATTCCGCTGCAGTTAAACTTGATGTCTATTGTATTTTATCAGTTTAACATTGTTGAAGACTAATGATAATTTATTTTGCATTATCTTAGTCATAATATTTCTTACTGAGCTAGTTGAACTCACCCTTTCTTTCATTATTCTCTTCAGGAAATGAAAACGTAGCCGGGACTAGTCAGGGAACGGAGTGACGGTCCAGATGCTAACATTAGTTGTCCTCACTATTCTGTTAAATAGTGTGATAATAAATGTAATGAGGACTCCATTGAGTGTGGATATTGTCTAGATGACAGTATTCTTATCAAAACTCTTAGATTATGTTTTATCGTATTTTACACGACTGTTGTATAATTAAGTTGTATTTGAATTTTGTACCATGTATTTGGCAACTCAAGATGGGTGATGTATACCTATTTTGGGGGGGTCACATCTTGCTCTATAACAATATAATTAAGAAGTTTGTACAACAAGAATATAATTCAATGACGTACTTATACAAGATCATTGCATAAGTATATACAAAAAGTAAGGATACTTGCCTAAACATGTCCATTGCATAAAGTAAATGCAAGGGTATAGATACTTGTACAATGAAAAAGAATAGTTCAAATACTTGCTTACACATATCCATTGCATAAAGTAAATACAAAGGGTTAGATACTTGCCTGGTCTGCTGCTTACAGTTACGTAACTTAATTTTATCTTTTACACAACGACCTATCATTAATAAGATTATTCTTTCGATTAGAATATTACATCATAACATTTAGTACTGCTATTTGCAGTCATCATATAGCTTAAGTACATCGTCACACACACACACACACACGACGCATATATATATATATATATATATATATATCAGTCATTAGGACATAAATAGATACTTATACAATTAAGCTATATAGGTTCGGATCAATTTCGGACACATTTCGGTGTACCGACAGCTTTATCGGGTAATTATCAAGTTTATTATTAATAAAACTCTATTATGTACCTTAAATATTATTTTGGATAATTTAAGTATCAGTCATATTATTTTTAAATGACTTGTAATAATTTTTAAACAATTATTATAATTTCTTATGATTTTTCAAACAATTGGAATTATTTTTAAATGATTTAAATACTAAATAATTCTATTATTATTAATATTTAAATAATATTAAAATATTAATGAAACCATTGCTAAAATATTAAAGTTATTTACAATAACTCAAAATATTTTTAAAACATTATTATTACCCTTAAATAATTTTTAAACATTTAAAATCATTTTAAATAATTACCATTAATATTTAAATATTAATTTATTATTTATTAAAATATTAAAAGTCATTTATTATAGCTTAAAATAGTTTTAAGCCATTTATATCCCTTTTAAATGATTTTAAATCAATAAAACTATTTTAAAACTATTTATTTAATATAATTATTAAATAAATCTAATATCATTAATATTATATTATTAATAAAATTTTCCTTAAAATATTAAAAGTTATGTTTTATAACTTAAAATATCTTTAAACTCTTTATTATCATTTAAAATGATTTTTATAATATTAAAATCATTTTTAATTAATTAATTTAATATAATTATTAACTAAATCTAATATCATTAATATTAAATAATTAATGAAATTTATCTTAAAATATTAAAAGTTATGTTTTATAACTTATCATATTTTTAAATACTTTATTATCATTTAAAATGATTTTTAATATAATAAAATTATTTTTAATTATTTTATTTAATACATTTATGAAATAACTTTAATATCATTAATATTCAAATAAATAATAATATTTATGAAAAATATGTTAAATTATTAAAAATTAATTTTTATAGCTTAAAATAAATTTTAAAACTATTTTTGGAATTTTCAAAAATTATTTTCTATTTTTAAATGAATTTTGGAAATTTATTTATTTAAAATTATTAAATCTGTCGCTATAGCTTTTAGTGACAGAAAGTGTCGCCTATTGGTTTCTTGAGCCTCAAGAACATTCAAAGGCAGTGATCGAGGGGCTATGTTTGACCAACAATAATGTTCAGATCTTGATGTTTCTGGGCAAATTATGACTTTGATCTTGTAGTGTTGATGTAAAACTACAAGTATCTAGCAATTTCTGGGCCAAATCATAACACACAAGCAAGATCCAAGCCTTTAAACAAGCTGTTAGAGCTGTTCTTCATTTTCTGGGTTACCCAGAAATGAAGAACAGTTCGAGTAGCCTCTTTT
This sequence comes from Panax quinquefolius, assembly GCA_020205615.1. Classification (NCBI taxonomy): domain Eukaryota; kingdom Viridiplantae; phylum Streptophyta; class Magnoliopsida; order Apiales; family Araliaceae; genus Panax; species Panax quinquefolius. The sequence goes on along the minus strand of CM035155.1, from coordinate 105,149,980 downwards.
GGGCTTCCACAACTTGCTATCCTTGTAATGTTTTTGTGGTTTAAGGGTTCCAGTTTGTAGACAACATGTCAAGGAACAGATCCATTACATAAAACCAGTCTAATAACAACACAATCTCTAGATTTGGTCTGGTCAAACCATGTCAGAAGCCGTGTTCATAAGTTTTTTGGGTTACCCAGAAAACTGTTTTCATGATCATACTGCCTGGTTTGACCGTCCACTTAACTTTTATTCTTAGTCAGCTTAAAATTTTAAATTGACTATCCTGCTAAATCCATATCGCAAATATTTCAAAATATTATTCATTATAACAATATTCATAAAATAAAATAATTATAATAAAAAAAATTATTCGTAAAAATACCGATATAATTATTTGAAAATTCTCGGGTCTTTACATTTTCCCCTCCTTATAAAGATTACGTCCCCGAAATCACTATTACCTTATAATTAAAATTAATATTTTATCCTTAGATTTTTATTTATGAAAAAATTGAATTATATATTCTCCCCTTCTATAATATTCGTGTTACGAATCCGAAACTCGAATTCCCCCTTAAAAAAATTCTTTTATTAATGAATTATTATATCGTGTTTCGTATGCTTATATTTAAGGGTTCCTAACGTAAGCGTACCTATATTAACAAACTTACAGTAAGGAAAATGGGTTATATTCAAATTAAGCATATATATGAAGATCGTTGATCGGGTTCATACCTGGAGCTCCCTCACCGGCTGCTACGGTATCCTGAACGGTCATGTTAAAGACTCTGGCGGTTGATTTTGTTGGTTGAAGTTGGTCCTGTTATCGCCAATGTTCCACTACTTTTCCCAGTATTCACACTCCCTGCCTTCATTCTCCTTTTCGGACAATTCTTCATGTGATGCCCCCAAAATAGGTATACATCACCCATTCTGAGTCGCCAAATACATGGTACAAAAAAAATAAATACAAACTTCTCTTATACAATATGACAACATCGTAGCTGAGAGTTTTTACACGAATATTGTCTCATAGACAGTATTCAAACTCAAATGAAGTCCTCAATACATTTATTATCACACTATTTCATAGAATAGTGAGGACTACTAATGCAAACATCTGGACCATCACTCCGTTCCTCGACTAGTCCCGGCTACGTTCTCATTTCCTGAAGAGAACAATGAAAGCAAAAGGGTGAGCGCAACTAGCCCAGTAAGAAATATTATGACTAAGATAATGCATAATAAATTATCGTTAACCTTCAACAGTGTTAAACTGATAAAATACAGTAACATCAAGTTTAACTGCAGCGGAACAAGCAATCCATTAGAAGAGTAAATTAGAGCATGATATCTACTATCTTCTATGATTTAAAAAGTTTTTCATCCACTTTATCGCTGAGACTCAGCTTAATAAATAAACCACATTATCGAATCATCCCTGCACTACGGGCCAAGGATATTCATGTAATCATCAATGGTCATGATTATACCGAATAATCCCTGGTCATAATCATACCAACAACTGTCCATCAATACACTACGGGCCAATGAGGACTTTTACCACATCATTTGTAACATTACGGGTCATGATTATACCGAATGATCCCTGGTCATAATCATACTAACCAACAGTCCATCTATGCACATAAGCCAAAGATGACTTTTATCACAATATAAGCATGAGGATGATGACAATGATATAAGCATTAATCAAACGAAATCAAGGATAAATATTAAAGACTTTAAATTTATCCAGAGTTTAAAAATATCCAAATTGTCAACATGATACTGCTTTGTGGAGTAAAACTCAAGAATAATATTCATGTATCAAAAATAATTTGGACAGAAAAAAAATATATTTCTCGTGTGAATAGTACCACGCGAATAGTACCCTGTGAATAGTACCTCAGGAATAGTACCTTGTGAATAGTACCCCGGCATGAAAAGTACCCCGAATACCCAAGTGAATAATATTTGTGTGAATAGTAACTGGGTGAATAGTAACCCATGAATAGTAACTTTTGAATAGTACTCCGACATGAAAAATGCCCCGAATACTCGAGTGAATAATATTCGAGTGAATAGTAACTGGGTGAATAGTACCCATAAATAGTAACTCATGAATAGTATTCCGGCATGAAAAGATCAATAGTTATCAAGAAAGCTCAGAATAATATTTTCATGAAAAGATACTAGATGAAGCACAAATATCAAGGATATTCTACTAATTTTACGGAGTATATAAGCAATACTTTAACAAAATGAGGGTAGAATTAGGAATACGAAATGAAATAATATTACTCACATACTACAGAGTATGGAAGAAAATATTATTTCTACGAATACTGAAAAAAATAATATCCCTTACCTCAGAAGAAGACTAGATATTGGAATAGTGAGGTAGCAGACTTCTCTTCTTCTTTCTCTCTATAGCTTCTCTCTTTATAGCTTCTCTATCTATAATTACTCTTGTGAGTCTTAGTGAATTAGTGAGAATGAAAGAAGAATGAGCTTCTATTTATAAGAAAATATAGTTTCGATAATTGCACGTTTTGGGGCCCAAAATATTACAGTATAATACATTTATCTTTTCCTTCATTTTTAATTTAGTCCTGCAAGTATTATTAAACTTGCACCACCTCCTCTAATAGTACATCATGTGAATCAATAGTACATTCATGTGAATCAATAGTTCTATACATGTGAAAAAATAGTTACAGTATAATACCTTCATCTATACCTCTATTTTTAATTTAGTCATGCAAGTATTATCAATCTTGCACCACCTCCCCTAATAGTACATGCACGTGAATCAATAGTACACACATGTGAACAAATAGTTATAAGTGTAAGACCCCGAATTTTATGAAATGAAAGTATTCAATTTTCTTATAATTATTATTTTATTTCGTAAATGGTTAAATTGATAAAAGGTTAAAGTTAAGGGTGATATGTGAAAATTTTACAAAGTATGCAAGTTGTTATAAAATATTCTTTTGGTCGGGGAATATTCTTTTTATCGGGGAATATCCGTACGACGACACAATCATTGGTGGACCCCACAACGGAAGTATTGTCGTAGTTAGAAAATGACAAAATTATCTTTTTATAAAAATAACGGCGAAAGTGTTACCATTAAAACTGTTGAACTACCCTAGTAAAAAGTACAAGATAATACTCATGTGGTTGCATAGTAGCTTGCGGTATTGATTATTGATGCTTACGTAAGAAGTCACTCAGTTATACTCAATTATTGCTACAGTAATTGCTGCATTATATCTCTCATATTATTGATTCAATTATTGTTACAGTATCATCTGCATAATATGATATATTATTAAATCAATAATTGAGACAACAAAGTTATTCATATTATTATTTAAAATATTGACAATGTCTAGAAGTTCTGTCAAGGAGAGGTTAGATAATCTAATTGCGCGCCAATAGGGAGAAATCCTTATCGGAAAGCCCCCTCTTTCCTGGAACGACCTGGTTGTTAAATATTATGAGTTATAATATTAAAGATGAATAAGTTCGTGTTGATTAAAGATGAAATTGATAGTTCCATTGTGTGAGAATTATTAGTGTTAGTGAAAATTGACATTTATTTCAATAATAATTGATGTCTGGAGGTTATATTGACCAATCGGGTAATTAACCGGATAAATAAGCAATTAAATGCTATTAATTCACATGCTTATAATTATGTGTTCACATGTGTGTACTATTGATTCACATGATTTACTATTAGGGGAGTTGGTACAAGATTGATAATACTTGCATGATTAAATTAAAAATGGAGGTATAGATGAAGGTACTATACTGTAATTATTTTTTTCACATGTATAGAACTATTGAGTCACATGATTTACTATTAATTCACATGATTTCTATTTGGGGAGGTGGTGCAAGTTTGATAATACTTGCAGGACTAAATTAAAAATAAAGAAAAAGAGGAAGGTATTATACTGTAATATTTTGATCCCCAAAATGTGCAATTATTGAAATTATACTTTTCTATAAATAGAAGCTCATTCTGCCTTCATTTCTCACCAATTCATTAAGTCTCACAAGAGCAATTATTATAGAGAAATTATAGAGAGAAAGAAGAAGAGAAGTCTGCTACCTCACTATTCCAGTATCTAGTTTTCTTTTAAGGTAAGGGGTATTATTTCTTTCGTATTCATGAAGAGAGTTATTTTCTTTCAATACTCGTAAGGGTTGTTATTCCATTCTTTATTATTCTGCTGGAATAACCTGTCTACGCTGACTACCACATGCATGGTGAATTCTTCTGTTATTCCATTCTTTATTATTCAGTTGACCCTTCGTATTCATTCCTTATTAAATTATGAAAATGATCTGTCTACGTGGATTACCGCATGGCGGGTGAAAATCTATTTGCAGTTTCATATATTCTATTATACTCATTTGGTTAAAGTTTTGGCTTCTATACTCCATGAAATTAGTAGAATATCCTTAATATTTGCGCTTCATCCAGTATCTTTTCATGAAAATATTCTTCTGAGCATTCTTGAATTTTACTCCACAAAGTAGTATCATGTTGACCATTTGGACGTTATTGAATTTTGGATAAATTAAATTATAAATCTTTAAAATTTATCCTTGAACTTGTTTATTGAATTATTATGTCATGGTCAACATCCTCATGCTTATATTGTGATGAAAGTCATCTTTAGCTTACGTGCATAGATGGAATTGGTATGATTATGACTAGGGATTATTCGGTATAATCATGACCGTAATGTAACGAATGATATGGTAAAAGTCCTCATTGGCCTGTAGTTCATTGATAGACAATTGTTGGTATGATTATGACTAGGGATTATTCGGTATAATCAGGACCATTGATGATTACATGAATATCCTTGGCCGTGGTGCATGGATGATTCGATGATGTGGTTTATTTATTAAAATTTGAGTCTCAAATGATAAAGTTGATGAAAAACTTTTTAAATCATAGAAGATAGTAGATTTTATGCTCTACTTGACTCTTCTAATGGATTGCTTATTCTACTGTAGTTGTTGATCTAAAACTTATTGTCTATTGTATTCTATTAGTTGTTATACTGTTGAAGGCTAAGGATAATTTATTCTGCATTATCTTAGTCATAATATTTCTTACTGGGCTAGTTGAGCTCACTCTTTGATTTCATTATTCTCTTCAGGAAATGAGAATATAGTTGGGACTAGTCGGGGAATGGAGTGACGGTCCAGATGATAACATTAGTAGTCCTCACTATTTTGTTAAATTGTGTGACAATAAATGTAATGAGGACTCCATTGAGTGTGGATACTGTCTAGATGACAATATTCTTATTAAAACTCTTAGATTATGTTTTGTCGTACTTTACACGACTGTTGTATAATTAGGTTGTATATAAATTTTGTACCGTGTATTTGGCGACTCAAGATGGGTGATGTATACCTGTTTTGGGGGCGTCACAATAAGCATGTGAATTAATAGCAATTATTTGTTCATTTATTCGATTAATTATCCGATTAGTCAATATAACCTTCAGAAATCAATTATTATCGAAATAAATGTCAATTTCCACTAACACTAATAATCCCAACACAATAGAACAATCAATTTCATCTTTAATCAACACAAACTTATTCATCATTAAAATTATAACTCACAATATTTAACAACCAGATCATTCCCAGGAAAGAGGGGACTTTCCTATAAGGATTTCTACCTATTGGCGCACAATTAGGTGACCAAACCTCTCATCGACAGAACTTTCTAGACATCGTCAATATTGCAAATAATAATATGAATAAATTTGTCGTCTCAATTATTGATTTAATACTATAAAATATTGATACTGTGACAATAATTGAATCAATAATATGAGAGATATTATGCAGCAATTACTGTAGCAATAATTGTGTATAACTGAGTGACTTCTCACATAAGCATCAATAATCAATACCGTGTGCTACTATGCAACCATGCGAGACATCGTACTTTTACCACCGGGTAGTTCAACGGTTTAATGGTAAAACTTTCATTTATTATTTTTATAAAAGATAATTACGCTCGTTTCTAATTACGACAATACTTCATTGTGGGGTCCACTAATGATTGTGCTATCGCATTTAATATTCCCCGTTAAAACAAATATTCCCCACCAATCGAATATTATATAATCACTTGCTTACTTTGCAAAATTCATAAATATTACCCACAACTATAACATTATATTAAATCTACACCATATTATTCAAAAATATATTTCGAGAAAAAAATAATCTTTATTCATAAAAGTTGGTGTCTTACACTTCACCTTATGCTCCGTTGACTCACACATGAAACACCCACTGTTCATCATTGGATTGGGGCAGTTAGGAGAGATATGTCCCTCCTGCCCGCACTTATAACAAACAAATTTTCCCTTTAAACACTCCCCCGAATGATTCTTCCCACAATTCTCACACTGCAACACCTGCTTCTTTGCACCTTTCTGCTTAACCTTGATATTTCCAAAATTGTCCCCTTTTCTTTTCTCACTCCTACTCCCACTACTTGCTTCCACTTTTACTACTCCCTCAACCTTACCCTTGTTCTTTTTTTCCTTGTTGTAGAGGCTCAGGGCCTCACTTCGCTCTTCAGATATAATAGCTTTTTCCAAAAGTGCTGCAAACGTATTTATCTACAACACTGCCACCTTATTGTAGAGATAGGGTTTTAATCCCAGGTCAAACCTCCTTGCCTTCCTTGCCTCCGTATCAACTTGGTGCGGAGCGAACCTAGCTAATTCATTAAAATTTGCGGCATACTCAACAACTGTCATATTGTCCTGCTTTAACTCCAAAAATTTCACCTCCATCCTAGCCTGCATACTAGACGAGAAATAGTTTTCGAAAAACAATGTCTTAAACCTAGCCCACATAACCACTCCTTCTCTTGCCCTAGCTTGATTTGTCTCCTATCAAAAATTCGCCTCCCCTTTCATCATATAGGTGGTAAAAGCCATCTTTTGCCCCTCAGCTACCCTAGCTATCACAAATGCCTTTTCTATTTTCTTTACCCATGTTTGGGCTTCTATAGGGTTAGTTGTCCCTCTGAATTCAGGCGGTCCTACTACCTTAAAGTCTTTGAAGTTCTCCAATCGATTGTCTGGCTGATTTCCCACAACTGGCATTCCATTCTGCATGGCTTGAGCTACCATGTTCACAAAGTTCTGCATTGGGTCTGGTTGTCCTCCAGCATTGTTGACCGATTCTTCAGCCCTTTGGTTTCGGTTTCGTCTCCTTGGAGGCATTATCTGATTAAATAAGATCATACATTATTCTTTATTAACTTACATTCTAAGCCTTATCGTATACATTTAACATATAACGCTTAATTTCAATTTTAAATAACCATATATTCAAAATATTAGATTTTTAAAAACTTAGTTTACTTTATTAACCAATTATCAGATAGATAATTACTATCTTTATACAAAACTTATATCATTATTAAACATAGATTCATATTCATTTAACTAATTCATAGTACATTAAATAACATAGCACATACTGCTTTAAGCATTCGCTATACCTTTATGACCACAAAAGTCGGGACTCGCTATTATAACTTATACAAAAGTGGGAATATTACATTACACACACATATTTATCATATACACATTATCAAACATACATAATCAAATAGTAATCCTACTTATTTCCTACACCTTCTTCTGATCCTGGACAACCTTTCGCCCGATGACCTTTCAACCCACAACTAAAACATGCACCTTGCTTAAAACTGGGACAATGAGGAGAGATATGTCCCTCATGTCCGCAATTGTAACATATCTTTTCCCATGTCTTGCATATGCCTTTATGTTTCCTTTTACAATTTGTACACTTTCCTATTTTCTTAAAGTTTTCTTGATTATAATCATAATTTTCTAACTCACGGTCTTTCATCTTTCTTTTCCCCTTCTTGCTTGGAGCTGCACACGATATGCGACTTTTGGCTCCCATCTGATCAATTTAGATTTTAAACTTATCTTGTTCTTCCATTGTTTCTATTAACGCCTTTCGTAATTGACTATTTAATAGCTTTTCTATTTCCCACAGCTTTTCTAGAGAAGAAACCTTGCTCCTCAGATTCTGCTCTTCCGTTGATGCTTGATTAGCTCCAACTTTAGTGTCCGAATCACTATATGTCAATAATACCGTTTCTAGATCTGGTACTACATTTTCCACAATAACCACCTCATCAAGGTTACTTTCAATGTGAGCCTCTATTTTAGCTATTGGCTTTGATATTGGCTCGGTTATGGAGATTTGCTTATTCTTTACGATCTGAGGTTATCCTAATCCTTTTCCACCTGACATCTACAAATAAATTATCTTGATTAGTATATAATATATACACACATCAAATAATAGTTTTATATAAGTTATCTTTTATTTTGTTTTACGATGAATTTATCTAATTCATCTCCTTTTAAACTTTATTTGAGTTATTGGTATTTTAACGTTTCCCTCTGTCCTAAGGTTATAGCCTAAGGTCTATCCCCATCTAAGGTTTCTAACCTAAAGCTCTAATACCATAATGTGATGCCCCCAAATTCAGGTACTTGAAACCCGAACTCGGTGCTTCACGATACCATTTCTTTGAGCGGAATAATAATAATAATATAAATATCAAACTTAATTTACATAATCAGAGTTATCTAATCCCAGGTTCACAACCTTTAATACATTTCATTACATGATAGATAACAAATATTATTGTCTTAATTAAGTCTAACTATTACATAAGATACCATCAAACTTATTCTGTCAGCTTTCCTTTCCCTTTGTTCTTGGCAGAGCCTTCAGGTTGATCACACTTAGCTGAAAACATTTACATTTAAAGCAAGAATGAGTATTTAATTGCCCAGCAAGTAATAACAGATAATAAACTTAGCTGAAAGAAGTAAATATTTTCTTTGAATTGCACTTTGAAAGGTCAATAATAATCTAGAGGGGGGGGGTTGAATAGATTATTACCATTTAAAAAATATATTTTGACCCTTTTTGAATTTTTAGTTATTAATTAATAGTTTGAGCAATTTAGCATGCAAAATAACAAAAATTCAATCACAATGCACAGAGATTTATCTGGTTCACAACATACACCCTTTAGTATGTTGCTACGTCCAGTCTCAAGTTCCTACTTGGAACTTGAGATCCTATTACTATCAGTAATAATCAACTCCTTCAACAGGCGGAGAAGCCTTTACAAAGTTTTAAAGATAAACTTTCAACTAATCCCAACTAATCTATCTTGGACAGCAAGCTCCCCGCACCTTCCTCAAGCTTAGTTGTACTTCTTTTGAGTTTATTTCTATTCTATGATCTGGTCTTGAAACAACAACCTCTTCTTCACCTCACAAGTACACTAGAGACCCAACTTCCCGTTGACCTCTCTAAGACTCTGGTTTTGGTCGAAAAATTACTCGTCTTTCTCACAGGTTCATAAAATAAACTAACTCTGACCTTTACCCGTTTTACAAATGATTTTATAACAATGTGCTTCTTAAATAAGCAGATAATAATTTAGTACAGAGTAATGCTTCTTAAATAAGCAGATAGAGAGTTAAGACTAAATATTCAGTAAAAGTTCAATGTCTTTTAATAATAAACTTATTAATTCAGATAGAACTTTTGTTTAGATCCACTTATGCTTCTGATTAAGCAAATATATAATATTAAAGCACTTTATGAAGAATTAACAATTCTATAAAATAAAGAGGGTTTTTCTATGGATAATATAGAATTGTCTCTTAATTAATCTTGATCAAATAATTTAAGAGTTGTAGATAAATCAATAATAAATCAATTCAAATAATAAGTATAAAGTCAGATAAGCACAATTTGATATAACAAATATTATTTGTTTAATTCAAATAATATATAAGAATATTTTATCTATTATGTGAACTTTTATAGATAATGTCACTTAGTACTATAAGGAATCGTACGGTTCGAATTCCTCTTAGTAGAGGTGTATCTCCGTATCCTTGCGACGTCTAAGTGTGACAAAATTTATAATTTTCACAATTGATATTTATATAAATATATTAAATAGATCACTACGATTCTCAAATCCGATTCGGATGACTATTCTTTTTGGAGCAGTATCTCAGTGTTGTTTTGAGCCATCAAGTGTCGTATCTATTTTATAATATTTATATAAATAATATCAATAAAAGATTACTAAAGATTTTAAGGAATCGTATGGTTGGATTCCTCTCCGTAGCCTTGCGGCGCCCAAGTATTCTTTTATTTTATAAATAGATGAAATATAGATATATAAAATTGTGTAGAATAATATGTATTTGTATATCTAGATAAAATGCAAGTAAGAAATATTTCAACCGAAATTTAAACTTATCTCAGTACTTGGACCAATTTTTCTCTCAAAAATAATCAGAACTTTTGTATGAAGAGATATAAAATTTAGAGAGAATGTAGGCATGAAGAGTATGATTTTCTTTTCACTGAATTGGTAAAAACCAAATGAATGAAATACTCCCTATTTATAGAATTTTTGAAGTTGGGGCAAAATTGTCATTTAGAAAAATAATTTTTAAATGTACGGTTTAGAACAAACATTTTTGAATTGAATGGTCCAGATTTAATCAAGCTTATACGCAGTAAAAAGGTTGAAATCCGCCTAGGTGCCATTTTACCAACATATCATTTAATATGCCTTTTGACCACATGTTTAATGCTAGCAAGCCTTACATGATTGTCCCAATTTTAATGACACGATTTTGACATTTAGCACACACACACGGTTTTGACACTTAGCACACACACACGGTTTTAGCACATGCACTTTAACACACACTAGTATATATGTATATATATTGTATAATATATACTATTATTTTTGATAGTTTTTAAGTATAAAAATATTTTGCCCAACTTTGATTTTAGAAAAGAAATAGGGTATCCTTGTCTTGAATAATATATGAATTAATTTATTTAACACTTGACATATAATTTATCAAGGTCAATAACAAATTAATTCAAGTAAAATAGAAAATAATAAAATAATTAAAAACATAATTGTTATCATCAAAATATAAAAAATATACCTATCAATCTCCCCCTTTTTGATGATGACAATTATATAAAATATTTTTTAGTTTAGAAAAATCCCCCTTAAATTGTGAACCCCTTTTATAATAGATTAATATTCAATCAATCATAGCAGCTAAAGTCCATTCATTGTAGTTATATAGCAGTTCATATATAGCAGTTATATAATCATATTTTTCTTCTCCCCATTTGTCATCATAAAAAATGACGGGGTAAAGAAAATAACCTGCAGTAAAGACTGTTAGAAATCCTGCAAAGAGAGTGAGGTAAAATATATATAAACTGAGTATTAGTAAGTAGTAGTAATAGTAGTAGTAATAGAGGGGACATGGATTAAGGATTTACAGTAGCCGAATAGTTAGTTAAGGGGAGGCTTTAAGGATTACAGTAACCAAATTGTTAGTGGAGTCAGTATATGAAGTTAGATTTCCTCAAGATTGAGAGGAGAAAAATGCAATAGATCATTAATATTTCCTGCAGAATCAACTGATGAGAGAACATGAACAGGATCAGCTAGCGGTGGAACTGTGAAGTCAGGGGCGGTACTAACGTTAAAAGGATCCATGAACATGTTGTTGTGCTCCAGGAATAAGCAAACCACAAATTGAATTGCATGCAAAGATAATTGAACATCTTCTAGTTTAGCTAACATGAGAGACTGATTGTGCAATAAGAGTTGATTCATGCTATTGAGAGAATTGATTTTGGTAGTCAGAATGATGTTTTCTTCAAAGATTTCATGATCAAAGGGTTTAAAGATGCTGAGAGGCTGAGGTGGCAAGTTTAGATGAGCTACTATATTGCTGGTAGGAACTAACTGAGAGTGAAGAGTGGATAGAGGAAGATTTAAATGGTAGAAGATACGTGTAAGAAGGAGACCGAATCCAAGACAATCATTGTGAAAACAGTATTCGAATGAAGATAATAAGAAATAAGCAAGATTATATGGCAGACATTCTTTTAGCAATCCTTTGATGAGTTATAAATCAAAAGGCAACAATTTTCTATCATTGCGAGCTGGCATAAAATTTTTCCTTAACATTTTTCCAAGAAATTGACACTCAGCAGTTAAAAACTCTAGACCGACTTTGCATGGGAAGTCAAATAATAGAACTGGTACTGTTTGGTCAGTGACAACATATAAATTAAACTTAAATAGCATGCATTCTTCGACAGAGATACCGAAGGGATGAAGATAAGGGTTAATGCGAGGTAACTCAAGTGTAGATAGATGCAACTAAAGAGCATTAACAAGAAACAGTTCATCTATGACATAAGGTTGGCCTTGAATACATGTAGTGATAGTCTTTAACAGGCCAGAAGAGTCATGTAAGAATTCCATGTGAGAATAAAATTCGGCCATAAGGCCTGGAAAAATAGACTTATCATTAAAGGAAATCAAACAATCCCACCCAACATTTTTAAAAATTTCAAATAGTTTTGGAAAACGATGAAATGTGATTACATTTCCAGGACATAGATTATGTCTCATGGACCGGTATTTAGACTGGGCAAATGAAGTGGTGAGGGTTAGAACAACATTTAAAAAATTGAATTCAGAGTTAAGAGACAAAGCTTTCCTTTTTGAAGATACTAAGTTAGTCATGATAAGTATAGATGCAGGGAAGATAGGTGAAATTATGATGTGGAAGAGTGAGGATAGAGAAACATGGAACATTTTTTTTAAAAGGTGTGTCTATATATATAGATATAGAAGTAGAAAGATAGAGTTCGGCAGGTAATATGTGAAAGTAGTATGCACACAAGCCAATCATGTTTGATGATAAAGCATATACTTTGTAACAATCTTATTCATTTATTAATAAAAAGTATTAATTTATTAAAGGCTTTTAATTATCTACATGATGCTGTTTTATAATATGTGATAAACCCATAGTTTTAAGCAATGCTTTTAGAATAATGATGATGATCATTCTAATGAGATCTAAATTCTTAGAAAGCTTAAAACTAAAATAGTTCCCAATCATTGGATTACTAAATTGGGGATTAGTGAATCCGGATAGATTGGTACATACGTTGCTTGCTCATTGGATGAGGATGATTGATCTCATGATCATTTGTGTGGAGACACTAAAGCAAGTATGCAGGTGCTTATTAGAGAATAAGTTCACTGAATGTGGCTCGCTAAGGAATACCTAATGGAGTTTTATTTGCCTGTCAATAGGAATTCCTGTAGTGATAGTAGTACAAGTGATCCTTGGACTTGAGATCATCATAGTATCTTGTGTATGATGAGTTATACTTTGACTTATTTCTTAAGACCATTAGGGTATATCAAAGGGTATGCTTGGGTATAATAAGTTGTACATGGAGATAATGTATGATCAATAAAGAATCTACCACTTCTAATAAAAGAAGAGAAATGTCCTATGTGATTCGATAAATGACAACCCAAAGAGTCCTTGGCATAAGCGTAATGAAATTAGAAAGGAGTTTCTAATTTGCATTATTTGGAGTTGTGCATTTAAGGATCGAAATACATATAATTAAATAAAATAAGACTTGACATAATTCCATGTCTTATATTTAATTGGGACATTGTATGGTGGAAGGATTGAATTAGACGGTAACTATTTACTCAAAGGTTCTTTTATGATTAATGTTGAAATCTATATTATCCGGAAAGTCGTTGATCGCTAGGGGAGGCTTATCCTATTGTAGAATAAATATTATTTATTTAAATAAATTAATTTTTAATTAATTTATTTAAATAAGATTAAATTGTTTCTAATTGATTTATTCACAACCTAGGTTTAATATGGAGAACCTAAAGGGTCACACCATAAAAGGAAGAATAATTATTTAAGAAGTTAATGGCATAATCGTAATAATATATGTATGTATATTTAATTTAATCTATGGTGATAGAATAAATTAAATAGCTTAATATTTATTATTTAATATTTTAGAAATATTAAATATAAATTAATAAGAGGAGTCTTATTAATATTATTACAATTATTATTATTTTAATTTCTAAAAGAGTTTAGGAATTAATTTAATATAAGTATTCTCATTTATTCCTAATTGAATTAGGAAGGAAAATTAGTTAAAGGAGTTTTAATTAATTATCCCTAATAAGATTAGGGAGCTTAATTAATTAAAAGAATTTAATTAATTAAATAAAACCCAATTCCTTAATTGTTAAGGAGGGTTGCCCACATCAATAAATAAGAGGAGTCTTATTATGGGTGTTGGGGTTGTTGACTTTTTCAACATACTGACATAATTTCAATTGTTGGAGTGTACACCTTTTCTATAGAGATAGAAAAACTAGGGTTTAGCCAACCACCCTTCTTCTTGAATTTTCTTCTTCCTTGGTGGATCACCTCTAGAGGCCAAACATTTGGGTGGCTAACGTTGATCAAAGGAAGGAACCAAACCCGGTGGATTCAAGATTGAACGCGAAAGGATTTGGAGGTGAACTTGTTCCTGAGGAAGCTCGATCTTCAAGGGTATGATTTATTCTTTATCTTTTCGTTTAATTAATAATTGTGCATAAAGGGTGATCCGGGTATATGGTTTGTAAATTTTTTTTAAACTCTGATTTTACACGCTTCGCATTATTTTGCAATTTGATCATTGCATACGTGAATATTACAAACCTAACGAATGGCATCGAGCCAAACCATTATGCGAATTATTAATTGTTCGATTTAATTTGTATATTGATATGTGTTTAGAACAATCTAGTTGGGCATAATTTAATTGTATAAAATTTAAATAAATAAATAAATAAATAAATAAAATAAAATAAAAACGCCACTATTTTTTTTTTTTGAAAACCGCTAACTTTTTTTTTAGATCAAGGATTTTTTTTTTGAATGCTCAAGGTTACATTTGGTGGCCCACGTGAATTAAAAAAAAAGAGTTAGCGAATCATGTTTCAAGGAGTTGGTTTCCTGCATAATGAAGTCACGGTTTATAAAAAAAAAAAAGAAACAGAACTATATATATATATATAATATATATTACGAATATATATATATATATATATTCTTAATTATTATATAATTAAAATAAAAGTTTATTTTAATTTTAAAATAAAAGGTTTATTTTAATATTAAAATATAAAGTTTTATTTTAATTTTAAATAATTTTACAATTAAAATAAAAAGGTTTATTTTAATCTTAAAATAAAAGGTTTATTTTAATATTAAAATAAAAGATTTATTTTAATTTTAAAATTAGAATTTCATGCTAACTAATTAGAGTTGGAATTGGATTCCATGATAACTAATTGGAGTTGAAATTGGATTTTATTTTTCTAAAATAAAGTAGTTTATTTGTGAATAGGGAAGTAAATCCATCTTTCCTTAAGTAAAGGAGTTTGTTTAGATATGAAATAAGATTTCATATTATTCAAAATAAAATAGTTTATTTGTGAATAGGAAAGAGAATCCTAATTTCCTTAAATAAAAGAGTTTATTTAGATATGAAATAAGATTTCATATTATTCAAAATAAAAGAGTTTATTTGTGAATAGGAAAGAATATCCGTGTTTTCTTTTAATAAAATTTTTTTTTACATGGAATTGATTCCATAATTAATTAAAATAAAAGAGTTTATTTTAATTAAATTTTTTTTATATATATATACATGGAATTAGATTCTATAATTAATTAAAATAAAGGAGTTTATTTTGATTAAAGATTTTGATTAAAATAAAATAGTTTATCTTATTCAAAATTGGATAAATTAAAATAAAATAGTTTTATTTTGATTTAAATTTGGATTAAAATAAAGGAGTTTATTTTAATTCAAAAAATTAGATTTTATACTAACTAAATTTGCCCATTAAATGATATCAATATATATATATATATATTAAATGTTTATTATTCATAAGATGAATGTTATTTATTGATGCATATGATGATGTGTATGATAATAAATGGGATTGATTATGGATTATTGACCAATGATGCGATTGGATTTTATTTTAGTTGGATGCATGAATGTATGAGTTTTATTAAATGGGGTCTCACAGACCTCGCCTTCTCTAATTTTTCTTAATATAAATTCTATCTCTCTCTATGTACTTCCCTCGATCACGATCAAGGTTTCTATTTATTTTAAATAGTTTTGTAATAGGAATAGATAGAATTAAATTTTGAAGAATTAGAGATCAAAGAGCAAGGAGCGCTTGAAGACCCGTTTGTGATGGAGCCCTAAGTTTAAATGTAATAGTTATATTTAAATATTATTTCTTGCACCCCAAGGGTTTGACCTTTTGGTTCACTTGGTGGCTCTAGTGAACCAAACTAGAATAAAAGTCCATAATCAATCCGGGTAGAATATAGTATTCTATATGTGCATGCTTATACTATATATATTATATATTATGCAAACATGCTTATATGTTTATTAATATAACGCGTATTTATATATATATATGTGTATGCTAAAACAAGATGAGACAAATTAATAACAAACCCTCAATTTTTATATTAAGTCCTAAGCGTTCAAAGATATTTGGAATATCGAACGTTTTCTTACTAGTATGATAAAATTAATAGAGTATTAAATATTTAATATGAGTTTGTTGTGTCACCACAAGGCAAGTATTAAGCATTTAAGATGTTAGTTTATCACATTTGATGCTTATAAAGAAAATTGAACAATATTATTTTGTTGTGTCACCACAAGGATGATATTTTCTTTTTGAATATATGGAGTGCTAGGTCGGACTTAACTTGGATAATTTTGATTCGGATGTGCCACCACTTGATCAAAATAATCTAAGAGGCAAAAGAAAAGGAGTTGCATAGTTGATGTAATTGACAAAAGTTGTCTACCTATTTATTTATATATAGTTTGTTGTGTCACCACAAGGCTATATACATTTGAAATGGGATCCTTATTCTCACTAGCAAATCTTTAATTAGATTTTGCCGAACTATATAAGTGAGGGTAATATAGTTTGAAAAAAATAGTGGGAGATACCAATTTAAAACAAGACCTAATTTATTTTGGTAATTAATAAAAGAATGTATGTTAAAATGTTGTTAATTACAAATTTATTTATAGAATTTTACAATGTCTAAAATTACTATCACTGCGAAGCATATTAAATGTTAATTAACCAGACCGAATTAAATGGATTGGTTAAGGAATTTGAGAATAGTTCTCATGGCTGAAAAGCTATCTTATGTCCTTAATACGCCTATCCCTGCAATGGTTGCAAACAATGCCTTTGAGGAAGAGATTGCTACTTTTAGAAAGTGGCAAGATGATGCACAGTTGGCTCAATGCATCATGCTCGCATCCATGAGTAACGAGCTTCAAATCGGCGATGAAACTATGGATGCTCCTACTATATTCCCCGCACATCAAGTAGTTGATGGTGAGGAAAGTAAGACCGATAGATATCGATATATCTAAGGAGCTCTTCCGATCTAGAATGGCCAATGGCACTATAAATACGCACAAAAAGTTCTTAACATAATCAATTTTGATTGATCAATTAGGACAACCGGTTTTGTCATGGATGGAGAGTTGAGCCAAGATTTGATCTTGCACTCACTCCCTGGACTCCTTTCACAATTGTTGTGAATTTTCATATAAACAAGCTAGATATCGCCTCACCGATTTGCTTATCATGTTGAAAAATGTTGAGAGTCATTTTCCAACCAAGAAAGTGAAAGTAAAGTATATGCACACAAGCCAATCATGTTTGATGATAAAGCATATACTTTGTAATAATCTTATTCATTTATTAATAAAAAGTATTAATTTATTAAAGGCTTTTAATTATCTACATGATCTTTGTTTTATAATATGTGATAAACCCATAGTTTTAAGCAATGCTTTTAGAATAATGATGATGATCATTCTAATGAGATCTAAATTCTTAGAAAGCTTAAAACTAAAATAGTTCCCAATCATTGGATTACTAAATTGGGGATTAGTGAATCCGGATAGATTGGTACATACGTTGCTTGTTCATTGGATGAGGGATGATTGATCTCATGATCATTTGTGTGGAGACACTAAAGCAAGTATGTAGGTGCTTATTAGAGAATAAGTTCAACGAATGAGCGTGGCTCGCTAAGGAATACCTAATGGAGTTTTATTTGCTGTCAATAGGAATTCTGTAGTGATAGTAGTCTGAAGTGATCCTTGGACTTGAGATCATCATAGTATCTTGTGTATGATGAGTTATACTTTGACTTATTCCTTAAGACCCTTAGGGTATATCAAAGGGTATGCTTGGGTATAATAAGTTGTACATGGAGATAATGTATGATCAATAAAGAATCTACCACTTCTATTAAAGAAGAGAAATGTCCTATGTGATTCGATAAATGACAACCCAATAGTCCTTGGCGGCGTAATGAAATTAGAAAGGAGTTTCTAATTTGCATTATTTGGAGTTGTGCATTTAAGGATCGAAATACATATAATTAAATAAAATAAGACTTGACAGTAATTCCATGTCTTATATTTAATTGGGACATTGTATGGTGGAAGGATTGAATTGTACGGTAACTATTTACTCAAAGGTTCTTTAATGATTAATGTTGAAATCTATATTATCTGGAAAGTCGTTGATCGCTAGGGAGGCTTATCCCTATTGTAGAATAAATATTATTTAAATAAATTAATTGTTTAATTTATTTATTTAAATAAGATTAGAATTGTTCTAATTGATTTATTCACAACCGGTTTAATATGGAGAACCTAAAGGGTCACACCATAAAAGGAAGAATAATTATTTAAGAAGTTAATGGCATAATCGTAATAATATATTAAGTATATTTAATTTAATCTATGGTGATAGAATAAATTAAATAGCTTAATATTATTATTTAATATTTTAGAAATATTAAATATAAATTAATAAGAGGAGTCTTATTAATATAATTATAATTATTATTATTTTAATTTCTAAAGGAGTTTAGGAATTAATTTAATATAAGTACTCTCGAATATTCCTAATTGGATTAGGAAGGAAAATTAGTTAAAGGAGTTTAATTAATTATCCCTAATAAGATTAGGGAGATTAATTAATTAAAAGAATTTAATTAATTAATTAAAACCCAATTCCTTAATTGTTAAGGTGGGTTGCCCACATCTATAAATAAGAGGAGTCTTATTATGGGTGGTATGGGTTGTTGACTTTAAAAAGTACGTAATAATTCCAAGTTGTTGGGAGTATGCCTTTTCTATAGAGATAGAAAACTAGGGTTAGCCATAACACCCATCTTCTTGAATTTTATTCTTCCTTGGTGGATCACCTCTAGAGGCCAAACATTTGGGTGGCTAACGTTGATCAAAGGAAGGAACCAAACCCGGTGGATTCAAGATTGAACGCGAAAGGATTTGGAGGTGAACTTGTACACGAGGAAGCTTAGATCTTCAAGGGTATGATTTATTCTTTATCTTTTCGTTTAATTAATAATTGTGCATAAAGGGTGATCCGGGTATATGGTTTGTAAATTTTTTAAACTCTGATTTTACACGCTTCCGCACTATTTTTGCAATTTGATTGCTTTCGTGAATATTACAAACCTAACAGTGGCATCAGAGCCAAACCTTTATGCGAATTATTAATTATTTTAATTTATATATTGATATGTGTTTAGAACAATTTAATTGGGCATATTTTTTATTGTATAAAATTTAATAATAAAAAAAAAAAAAAAAAACGTGAACTATTTTTTTTTTCTTCCGTGCCCAATGTCACGCTACCCATGTAAAGAAATCACGAAGCATTCACGTGACTGCATGTTAACAGGTTTATCATATATGTTTGCACGGATATCGAAGGCAAGCAAGTCATATTGATTCCGCGAATTTTAAAGAAAAGGAAACATGTGCACGGTTTAAAAAAAAAAAAAAAAAAAGGAAGGGACGGATGCTATATATATATATATATCATACGGATTATAATATATATATATATATATATATATATTAATTTATAAAATGGGACGGTTATTATATATTAATAATATATAATATTCTTAATTATTTTATTATTAAAATAAAAGTTTATTTTATTTTTAAAATAAAAAGTTTATTTTAATCTTAAAATAAAAATGTTTATTTTAATTTTAAAATTAGAATTTCATGCTAACTAATTAGAGTTGGAATTGGATTCCATAATAACTAATTGGAGTTGAAATTGTATTCCATCTTTCCTTAAATAAAGGAGTTTATTTAGATATGAAATAGATTTCATATTATTCAAAATAAAAGAGTTTATTTGTGAATAGGAAAGAGAATCATAATTTCCTTAAATAAAGAAGTTTA
This sequence comes from Panax quinquefolius, assembly GCA_020205615.1. Taxonomy (NCBI): domain Eukaryota; kingdom Viridiplantae; phylum Streptophyta; class Magnoliopsida; order Apiales; family Araliaceae; genus Panax; species Panax quinquefolius. The sequence goes on along the minus strand of CM035155.1, from coordinate 105,129,595 downwards.
TTTAAATATGAAATAAGATTTCATATTATTCAAAATAAAGGAGTTTATTTGTGAATAGGAAAGAGAATCCTAATTTTCTTAAATAAAGGAGTTTATTTAAATATGAAATAAGATTTCATATTATTCAAAATAAAGGAGTTTATTTGTGAATAGGAAAGAATATCCGTGTTTCCTTTTAATTAAAGATTTTTTTTATATATATAAACATGGAATTGGATTCCATAATTAATTAAAATAAAAGAGTTTATTTTAATTAGAGATTTTTTTTATTACATGGAATTGGATTCCATAATTAATTAAAATAAAGGAGTTTATTTTGATTAAAGATTTTGATTAAAATAAAATAGTTTATTTTATTCAAAATAGGATAAATTAAAATAAAATAGTTTTATTTTGATTTAAATTTGGATTTAAATAAAGGAGTTTATTTTTATTCAAAAATTAGATTTTATACTAACTAAATTTGCCCATTAAATGATATCAATATATATATTAAATGTTTATTATTCATGAGATGAATGTTATTTATTGATGCATATGGTGATGTGTATGATAATAAATGGGATTGATTATGGACTATCACCAATATGATTGGATTTTATTTTAGTTGGATGCATGAATGTATGGGTTTTATTAAATGGGGTCTGCAGACCTCGCCTTCTCTAATTTTTCTTAATGTAAATTCTATCTCCTCCTATGTACTTCCCTCGATCACGATCAAGATTTCTATTTATTTTAAATAGTTTTGTAATAGGAATAGTTAGAATTAATTTTGAAAAATTGGAGATCAATGAGCAAGGAGCGCTTGAAGACCCGTTTGTAATAGAGCCCGGGTTTAAATGTAATAGTTATATTTAAATATTATTTCTTGCACCCCTGGGGTTTGACCTTTTGGTTCACTTGGTGGCTCTAGTGAACCAAACTAGAATAAAAGTCCATAATCAATCCGGGTAGAATATAGTATTCTATATGTGCATGCTTATACTATATATATTATATATTATGCAAACATGCTTCGCATGTTCATTAATATGACGCGTATTTTATATATATATATATATGTATGCTGCGCTAAACAAGATGAGACAAATTAATAACAAACCCCTCAATTTTTATATTAAGTCCTAAGCGTTCAAAGATATTTGGAATATCGAACGTCGCCTTCAGCATGATAAAATTAATAGAGTATTAAATATTTAATATGAGTTTGTTGTGTCACCACAAGGCAAGTATTAAGTATTTAAGATGTTAATTTATCACATTTGATGCTTATAAAGAAAATTGAACAATATTGTTTTGTTGTGTCACCACAAGGATGATATTTTTCTTTTTGAATATATGGAGTGCTAGGTTTGGACTTAACTTGGATAATTTTGATTCGGATGTGCCACCACTTGATCAAAATAATCTAAGAGGCAAAATACAAGAAGTCAGCATAGTTGATGTAATTGACAAAAGTTGTCTACCTATTTATTTATATATAGTTTGTTGTGTCACCACAAGGCTATATACATTTGAAATGGGATCCTTATTCTCACTAGCAAATCTTTAATTAGATTTTTAGAACTATATAAGTGAGGGTAATATAGTTTGAAGAAAATAGTGGGAGATACCAATTTAAAACAAGACCTAATTTATTTTGGTAATTAATAAAAGAATGTATGTTAAAATGTTGTTAATTACAAATTCATTTACGAATTTTTACAATGTCTAAAATTACTATCATCATGCGAAGCATATTAAATGATAAATTAATCGAACCAAGAATTACTCGGATTGGTTAAAGAATTTGAGAATAGTTCTCATATCGAAAAAGCTATCTTATGTCCTTAATCGCCTATCCTCAAGAATGGTTGCGCATAATGCCTCTGAGGAAGACATTGCTACTTTTAGAAAGTGACAAGATGATGCACAGTTGGCTCAATGCATCATGCTCGCATCCACGAGTAACGAGCTTCAAATACAAGATGAAACTATGGATGCTTTTACTATATTCCCCGCACATCAAGTAGTTGATGGTGAGGAAAGTAGGGCCGATAGATATCGATATCTAAAGAGCTCTTCCGATCTAGAATGACCAATGGCACTATAAATGCAGCATAAAAAAGTTCTTAACATAATCAATTTGATTGATCAATTAGGACAACTGGTTTTTGTCATGGATGGAGAGTTGAGCCAAGATTTGATCTTGCACTCACTCCCTTGGACTCCTTTCACAATTGTTGTGAATTTTTCATATGAACAAGCTAGATATCGACTTTCATTGATTTGCTTAACATGTTGAAAAATGTTGAGAGTCACTTTCCAACCAAGAAAGACCAAGTCTTCTTGGGTAGGGGCCAAAGGATCTTCCGAAAAGAAGAAAGATTCAAAGAAGGTAAATAGAAAGGCAAAATAAAGGATAACAAGAACAAAACTGATATGGACAAAGAAAGGAGTTTGCTTCCACCGCAATAAGCCCGACACCTTTGGAAAAAAGCTGAGAAGCATCTTGCGAGAGGCTAACCAAAGAAGCTTAGTGAAGTTTCTGTTATAATACGCTTTTTGTTCATGATTGAAATAAATTTTCTTTAAGTCAAGGTTCTACTTGGGTATTGGATACCGACTTTGGTTATCATAAATATAGATTTATGAAGGACCAAGTAAGTAGTAAAAGCTAAACAAATATAAGTAATCCTATATATGGGAAATGTAGCAAAGGTTGCCATATTAGCCATAGAAACTTATAGTTTAGCAATGCCTACAGAAAAAATCTATTAAGTCAATAAGTTGTTATTGTATTCCAATTCTTGTTAGAAAATTATTTCCATTTTATTGTTGGACAATAAAATTTTTGGTATTATAATTAAGAACAATTGTTGTTCTATTTATAATAATAATGTTTTGTATAGAACTGGAATATTACTTAATAAATTTTGTATACTTGACTTACATGAAAATAATTTTGCATATTGAACAAATTATTATAAGAAAAGGAGATGATCATTCAAAGAGTTGAATGTGTGTATTTGCTTAAATACAATTGTGAATTATTTGAAAGGTTCAAAGAATTCAGAAGTGAAACAAATTGGCAAAGTATTAAGATTCTTTGATTAGATCAAGGAATAAATACTTGTGCAATAAGTTTCTAAATCATCTCAAATGGTTTTCTCATAATGGACACATCTTGATACGCAATAATTGATTGATGTATCTGAATGGAAAATTCGTACCTTGTTGGACATGGTGTGGTCCATAATGATTTTACCGACATTCCAAAGATCCTTCTGTGTCATGTCCTAGAAATGACCGTGATATCTACGAAAAAGGTAACCTCAAAATCCAAATTTCAAGACTCCATAAAAGTTATGGACAGGGAGGATTCCTAATCTTAAGTATGTTAAGATAAGGGGTTGTCCAACTTATGTGAAAAGGTTTCAAAGGATAAGCTTGGGACAAGATTTGACAAGTGTTGATTTGTGGGACATCCTAAAGTAAGTTTAGGGCATATGTTCTATAATCCTACATAGCAAAAGGTGTTTATTGCGAAACACCCTGCCTTCTAAGATAAAGGTGTTTATCATTAAAAGGGGGCTAGTGGGAGGATAATAGATCTTGAAGAGTTCAAGAACCACAAAATACTATAAGTCAAATAAGAAGAACCTGTAGATAGAATTATTGTATTGCACTAATCGAATCAGTAACTGAATAATACCGAAGATACCTGGGATGTATGGATTCATCATGGATGATGATGATGAGGTACACATCATAGAAGATGATGATCCAGAGTTACATTCGATGTGTGAGACCCCAGATTTTATCAATAAAGATTTAAATTTTGTCAAAATAATTTTTTAATATTGTGGTGTGAATTTAAGATAATATTATAGTTGTGGGTAGTATTTATAAATTTTGCAAAGTATGCAAGTGGTTATATTATATTCGATTGGTTCTGGGAATATTCGGTTTAGCGGGAATATTCAGATAACTACTCAATCATTGGTGGACCCCATTAATGTAATTATCATTTGGATTGAGAAAAAACGACAAAAATATTTTATTAAAATAACGGCGGAAGTTTTACCGCTGATCTTCGTTGAACTACTCGGTAGTAAAAGTAAAAGAATACGTGTGGTTGCATAGTAGCACACCAGGTATTGATTATCGATGCCTATGTGAGAAGTCACTCATTTGATTCCATTATCACAATTAATAATATGAATTATTATTGCGATAATAACGACGCTTTTGTTTTATTCAGTATTATTAACGTAATAAAATGAAACATCTTTTATATAAAATAGAATACTTTATTAAAGTTATTCTATAAATAGAATATATTATATTTTATTATGCATAGTGTTGCATAGTGTTTTTGCATAGTATTGCATAGTGTTTGCATAGTAAAATGTTTTATATAAATAGAATATATTATATTTTATTTAAAAGATTTTTCTTTAAATATGGACCGTCAGATTAAAGTAAATCAATCTGGACCGTTCATGGATTAGTTACTATGCATTCCATTTTCCTATAAATAAAGCTCATTCCTTCATTATTTTCTTACTTAATTCATTGAAACTCTAGAGAGAGAAATTATAGAGAGAAGCTATAGAGAGAAAATTATAGAAAGAAGAGAGTATTCTCGCTATTTCACTACTTCTATATTCAGTTCTTTTACTAGTGGGGGTGTTATTCTTTCTTCTTGAAGAGAACTTCATTATTCCATTCATTATTATTCATTGGAATAACTCGTAAAAAGTGGCATACCCTATACATAACCTCGTATACGTGGCATACCCTATACTTGGTGAAATCTTATGTTATTCCATTCTTAATTATTCTCGTTGGAATAACTCAGATACTGCCATTTACCCTATACTTGGTGACATTCTTCTATTATTCTCATTGGAACATCCTCGTCATGTGTTTTTACACCTGACCGGGTTCCGCTTTTTATTATTCTCATTGGAACATCCTCGTCATGTGTTTTACACCTGACCGGTTCCGCCTTTATCATTCTATTGGAATATCCTATCCGTGTGTTTTACACCGGATCAGTTCCATCTTTATTATTCTTTGGAACATCCCGCTTGCGTGAATTTCACCGACCCGTTCCGTTATTATTATTACGTTGAATAACTCTGTCTATATGCAAGTACCGCATGCATGGTGATTTCTTTTGTTATTCCATTCTTTATTATACCCAAATTGGTTAAAACTTGAACTTCTATACTCCCATGAAATTAGTAGAATATCCTTGATATTTGCGTTTCATCCAAAGATCTTTTCATGGAAATATTCTTCCGATCATTCTTGAATTTTACTCTACGAAACAAAGATCATATCGACAATTTGGACGTTAATAATTCATGGATTAAATAATTCTTGAACTTGTTTTATTGAATTATTATGTCATTGTCATCATCCTCATGTTATATTATGTTATCTTTGGCTTACGTGCATAGATGAACTTAGTATGATTATGACCGTGGATCATTCTAAGATAATCACGACTTGATATAAATGATGTGACAAAAGTCCTCAAAGGCCAGAATGCAAATGATGGATAGTTTTGGTATGATTATGACCAGGGTGATTCGGTATAGTCACGACCATTGATAATTTGATGAAAATCCTTGACCGTAGTACGTGGATGATTAGATGTGGTGGTTTATTTATTGTCGAGTCTCAAATGATAAAAATTGATGAAAACCTTTAAAACCTAAAAGATAGTAGACTTTATTCTCTACTTGACTCTTTTAATGGATTGCTTATTCCGCTGCAGCTTAAACCGGTTGTCTATTGTATTTTATCGCTTTAACACTCGTTGAAGGCTAATGATAATTTATTATGCATTATCTTAGTCATAATATTTCTTCTCGGGCTAGTTGAGCTCACCTTTTCTTTCACCGTTCTCTTGAAAATGAGAACATAGCCGGGACGAGTCGGGGAACGAAGTAATGGTCCGAGGATAGCATTAGTAGTCCTCACTATTCGTGAAATAGTGTGATAATAGTTGTAATGAGGACTCCTTTTGAGTTTGTATAATATCTAGTAGACAATATTTGTATTTAAACTCAAAGTTTATGTCGTATTGTACACAGCAGCTTATATTAGTAAGTTGTATTTGAATTAATGTACCATGTAAGTGGCGACCCAAGATGGGTGACGATACCTAATTTTGGGGCGCCACGGTTGGTATCGAGCTAAGGGATATGATCCTGGCTAAGATGTGAGAAAAGTACTAGGAGGGAGAGACGGAAATACCTTCGCTAGTATGACCTACCTAAGTTTATGTGCTATTTTATTGGTTTGGTTAGAATATAAAGATAATTGTTACATGTCAATTAATCTTATTTTGTGGCGATGTTTGAAAATGGCATCCGAGAATGTTGAGAATAGCAATGGAGCACGCGAGACCGCTGATTCTCCATGATCAATAATCGTGGACAATGTGCAACAGGATGGCGATAATCCTCCCGTAAACAACAACACCGATCAATTGATGAATGACGAGTACGCTTAAAAGGGTTTTAGAATTCATGCAACATCAAAGCGACGACTCCTGTCCAAAAACGTAGGTGGAAACACGGAAAACTCTCGGCGGTCACCGCTAAACAATTCAAGGAGTTGGGACCACCGAGTTTAAGGGAGAGCCAAAACCACTTCGGCGGAAGCATGGATAAAGCAGATTACCAAGATATTTGATGTCTTGGGATGCTCCGAGGACAAAAGGTTCCTTTTGCCGCCTTTATGTGCTGCGCGAGAGGCGGATTCTTGGTGGGAATCCAGAAACGTACTCAACCCATCATCAAGATATCTTGGGAGAAGTTCGGGAGTCATTTCAACGACAAATACTTTCCGAAAGTATTCGCCACATGAAGGAGGTGGAGTTTATCAAGTTGGAACAAAACAATATGACCGTGTCGCAATACGAGGCAAAATTTATGAGTTATCACGATTCATATCCCCACTTGGTGGATAATGAAGAGAGAATGACGCGAATGTTTTTAAGAGGTTTGAAGCCGAGATACGCCAACATCTTATTTCTCATAAACCGTGTTTTTATTCGGATGTTGTAAATAGGGCTCGCTTAGTGGAGCGCGATAATGAGTCAACGTAACTAAAAGAGAGCAAATTTAAGAAATTATAATACCGGCCGAGTAGTCATCAAGCGGTGACAACAAGCGTGGAGGAAATCAACGGCGAGATATGGTAACCACTTCGGTGGTAATCGGGCCAAAATAATAAGAATGGACATTTCAAGAAAAGAAGATTCAACAATAATGGAAAGACGCGGTCGCCAAAGACCCGTTTCAAAGGAAGAAGAACGACCACCCATATATATGCTTCAAATGCGAGAGGAGGACACATCGATCCCCACCGTGCCATGCCGCCCAAAGCATGTTATAATTGCGGAAGAGAAGGTCACTTAGCTCGATTTTGTCGCCATCAAGACAAATTCAACTAGGATGGAGGCACCAAAGACCTGTCCCCTGCATAAACCAAAGCCAGTAGTTTAAGAGAGAGCGCGTTTTTTTTTCTCGTGACGAGGAACCCGAATAAAATTATCATGGGTAAGTTAATCGTAAGCTCTTAAGAAGTCTATACCGTGTTAGATACTAGTTCTACCCACTCTTTTATTTCACCTAGTTGCGTTCAACGCTTAAATTTGACTCAGGAGAAGTTAGACTTTGACTTATTGGTTGAAACTTCATTAGTAGGAGCCTTCACATCGCTACTATTTTTAAATCTTGTTTGATTCAAATAAACACTTTCACGCTACTTCGTCGATCTTATCTTTTGAAAATACTTGCCTTTGATGTGATTTTAGGAATCAATTGGTTAACTACTCATCATGCTTTTAGTAAGGTTGTTAGCTATATATTCATAACCAACTTATTATGCGAATTCAAGTAACCAAACTACTAAAGTCAATTATTGTCATATCAAGCCATAAGTAAAGAGCCCCGAACCTTTCGTTGTTGACTTCCTTGTATGGAATGCACCAAAGCCGGACTTTCTCGTAGGCGGCGTACGCCGTGGATCAAGATGGCAAGTTGATAGGTATCATTGTGAGGTGCTATCCAAAGTAAGGGATAGAAGTCACAGCTTGGTATTAATGTGACGTACTATTCAAGTCTTGGACGAGAGTAATGAGCTTTGAATGATATTTATATCATTAATAAATTTCTTGACATATTCTTGAAGATTTCTAGCCTACCCTAGAGCGTGAAATCAAATTTTGTATTGACCCCAAAGACAAAAACCCATTTCTTAAACCCTCAAATATTTCTTCAACTAAATGAACAGTTTTACGTGGTTTTATGATGAAAGTCATAATAAAAGCATTGGACTAATGAAAATCATGGGTATTCGTGGTATTAGTAAGTTTTATGATGAGTTATGTGGTTATTATGTGAAAACATGAAAGTTTCTTAGAAATCACAAAGGGTTGAAAAATCAGATTTTGGTGAAAACGTAACATGAAATTCAATAGACCATATCTCCTATTATATTTTGAATTTTTGAATGTGGTCAAGACCTAGAGTTAGATCTATGAGTTACCTAACTAATTCAAGTGGAATTACTGGAAAAGGTGTTGTAGATTTTGTGTGGACTGATTTTAGCAAAGGAGGCCAAAGCTGCAAAAACCAAAAGTCTGCTGCCATGATTTTAGAGAGGCTGTTTCAGCCACTTAAATTATGAGAAAAATTCTGGCCTTTTTGGGACATGAAGGTATATGGTATAAAGTACCTCCTGTCCAAAAATGAGCTCATTCTGACTTAAAATGAGCAAGTTATGACTATTTCAATATTTAGGTTTTTCCGATTTAAAACTCAGCTATAACCGAGTTCTATAACTCCGATGACCATGAAATTTAAACTGGAGGCTCACGTTAACATGTGTAAGGTCCTGCCAAGATTTGGGAATTTTTGGAGTTAAACTTGAGGTAGCTAATTTCTTAAGGAATTAATTAGAAATTGATTTTTGAAAAATAGTAAATGAATTTTAAAAATTCCGAGAAAAATATATTTTCATTATGGGACTATATTATGCTAAATCCCAGAAAAGAAATATTTTTGGGACTGATTTGGTATTTTTCATGAAAATAGTTTAGTTACGAACATATGAGTTAAATATGTTATGTGAAGTAACAAAGTTGAAAATAGGATTTTATGGCTAGAGAATCCTATATAGAGTATATGCATATTTTTTGATGAGGGATTTGATAATTGGTGATGATATTTTATGAGTATGGCATTTTTGAATGATTAAATGCATTATATGGTAAAGCGTAAACAATTGAGAAAAAATTGTTTATAAATTTAAGAAGTGATTAAAATATTGTTATAATATTAATGTTATTAGATTATGAGATTATTAAGTGATTGATAACATGGGGATATTCTTGAATCCTGGATAAATTATATTATAAATGTTTAATATTTATCCTTTATCTCATTTGATTGATTCTTTATATCATTATCCTCATGTTTATATTATGTTGAAAGTCATCTCATGGCTTCAGAAGCATAGATGGACTTGGTATGATTATGACCAGGATTGTTCGGTATAATCATAACCAGTAATTGAAAACACAATTATCTTTGGGCCGTAGTGCATGGATAATTTGTGGTCGTGATACTAATGAATACACAATTATCTTTCTTTGGTAGTAGTGCATGGATAATTTGTGGTCGTGATACTAATGAATACACAATTATCTTTTTGGTCAGTAGTGCATGGATAATTTGTGGTCGTGATACTAATGAATACACAATTATCTTTGGTAGTAGTGCATGGATAATTTGTGGTCGTGATACTAATGAATACACAATTATCTTTGGTAGTAGTGCATGGATAATTTGTGGTCGTGATACTAATGAATACACAATTATCTTTGGTAGTAGTGCATGGATAATTCGTGGTCGTGATACTAATGAATATCCTCGCCAAGAGTGCGTGGATGATTCGATGATATGGATTAATTATTGAAATGAGTCTCAAAGAATGAAATATTAATTCATGGATGTGATAAAAGTCATCTTTGGCCGTAGTGCATTGATAGACTTGGTATGATTATGACCACGGATTATTCGGTATAATCATGACTGTAATTGAAAACACGAATATCCTTGGCCAGTAGTGCATAGATAAGTCGTGATACTATTAAGCTAAGTCTCAGTATTATTGGTTTTACAGTTATATATCTTTGGCTTGTAGTGCAAAGATGAATTGTTAATGAATATCTTTGGCCGGATTGCAAAGATGAACTTAATATTTTCAACGATAAAGGTATTCAAGGTATCCTCACCTCTTTATCATACCAGTATCGCACCCTAATTTCGAGGGCTAAATTCCATAAGGAGGGGAGATTGTGAGACCCAGTTTTTATCAATAAAGATTTAAATTTTGTCAAAATAATTTTTAATATTGTGGTGTGAATTTAAGATAATATTATAGTTGTGGGTAGTATTTATAAATTTTGCAAAAGTATGCAAGTGGTTATATTATATTCGATTGGTTAGGGGAATATTCGATTTAGCAGGAATATTCGCATAACTACTCAATCATTGGTGGACCCTACAATGTAATTATTGGATTGATTGAGAAAACGACAAAAATATTTTATTAAAATAACTATGAAGTTTTACCGTTGATCTTGTTGAACTACTTTGTAAAAAAATACAAATGTACGTGTGGTTGCATAGTAAAGACACCAGTATTGATTATTGATGCCTATGTGAGAAGTCACTCGCTTTGATTCCATTATTGTCAATTAATAATATGAATTATTATTGCGATAATGACGCTTTTATTTTATTCAGATTATTAACGTAATAAAATGTAAACATCTTTTTATATAAAATAGAATACTTTATTAAAGTTATTCTATAAATAGAATATATTATATTTTATTATGCATAGTGTTGCATAGTGTTTTGATAGTATTGCATAGTGTTTGCATAGTAAAATGTTTTTATATAAATAGAATATATTATATTTTATTTAAAAGATTTTTCTTTAAATATGGACCGTCAGATTAAAGTAAATCAATCTGGACCGTTCATGGATTAGTTACTATGCATTCCATTTTCCTATAAATAGAAGCTCATTCCTTCATTATTTTCTTACGAATTCATTGAAACTCTAGAGAGAGAAATTATAGAGAGAAGCTATAGAGAGAAAATTATAGAAAGAAGAAGAGTATTCTTCGCTATTTCACTACTTCTATATTCAGCTTCTTTTACTAGTGAAGGGTGTTATTCTTTCTTCTTGAAGAGAACTTCTGTTATTCCATTCACTATTATTCTGTTGGAATAACCTGTAAAAGTGGCATACCCTATACATAACCTGTATACGCGGCATACCCTATACTTGGTGAAATCCTTATGTTATTCCATTCTTAATTATTCTCATTGAATAACTCAGATAACGCCATTTACCCTATAATTGGTGACATTCTTCTATTATTCCGCATTGGAACATCCTCATCATGTGTTTTTACACCCGACCGGTTCCGCTTTTTATTATTCTGCTGGAACATCCTCATGCATGTGTTTTACACCGACTGGTTCCGCTCTTTATCATTCTATTGGAATATCCTATCATGTGTTTTACACCGGATCTGGTTCCATCTTTATTATTCTGTTGGAACATCCCGCTTGTGTGAATTTCACCGACCGGTTCCGTTATTATTATTCTGTTGGAATAACTTTGCCTATGCGGCACCGCATGCATGGTGATTTCTTTTGTTATTCCATTCTTTATTATACCCAAATAAGTTAAAACTTGAACTTCTATACTCCATGAAATTAGTAGAATATCCTTGATATTTGCGTTTCATCCAAAGATATCTTTCATGGAAATATTCTTCCGATCATTCTTGAATTTTACTCTACGAAACAAAGATCATATCGACAATTTGGACGTTAATAATTCATGGATTAAATAATTCTTGAACTTGTTTTATTGAATTATTATGTCATTGTCATCATCCTCATGTTATATTATGTTATCTTTGGCTTACGTGCATAGATGAACTTAGTATGATTATGACGAGGGATCATTCTAAGATAATCATGACTTGATATAAATGATGTGACAAAAGTCCTCGCGGGCCTCGTGTAATGCGTTGATGGATAGTTTTGGTATGATTATGACCGGGGGTGATTCGGATAGTCACGACCATTGATAATTTGATGAAAATCCTCGAATCAGTAGTACGTGGATGATTAGATGTGGTGGTTTATTTATTAAAATCGAGTCTCAAATGATAAAATTTGATGAAAACCTTTTAAAACCTAAAAGATAGTAGACTTTATTCTCTACTTGACTCTTTTAATGGATTGCTTATTCATTAATGCAGCTTAAACCGGTTGTCTATTGTATTTTATCGCTTTAACACCATTGAAGGCTAATGATAATTTATTATGCATTATCTTAGTCATAATATTTCTTCTTTGGGCTAGTTGAGCTCACCTTTTCTTTCACCGTTTCTCTTCGTGAAATGAGAACATAGCCGGGACGAGTCTGGGAACGAAGTAATGGTCCGGAGGATAGCATTAGTAGTCCCTCACTATTCGTGAAATAGTGTGATAATAGTTGTAATGAGGACTCCTTTTGAGTTTGTATAATATCTAGTAGACAATATTTGTATTCAAACTCAAAGTTTATGTCGTATTGTACACGACAGTTATATTAGTAAGTTGTATTTGAATTAATGTACCATGTAAGTGGCGACCCAAGATGGGTGACGTATACCTAATTTTGGGGGCGTCACACGATGAGGTAAGACTTCTAGTGTGTACAAAAGGGTCAGTGGGAGCGTCGTGAAATTTCTAGTATTATATGTTGATATACTACGGATGAGGAATTACATTCCAATGCTACAAACAGTAAAGATAAAGTTGTCTAAACATTCCTCCATGAATGGTTTGGGAAGAGTATCTTAATTGGGGATATAAATCTATATAGATAGATTTAAGAGGATGCTCGACTTAACCCAAGGAACGTATATTCATTTGATGCTAAAGTCGTTTAACATGGCAAACTCCAAGAGATGTCTCATGTCGATGAGCTATGGAGTGTATCTCTCTTAATAGTCCCCACGCACTCTGAAAAGAGAGGTCGCATGAGTGACAATCATGCATGCAATGAAATGTACGAGACCGATGTTGATCACCATATTATGGAGAAGTTCACTATGAGTTAGTGAAAAATATCTTAAAGTGCTTAACCCAAGACTAAGGATGTGATCATATTCATGGTGGGTCAAAATTAAAACTAGAGGGCTTAATGCACTCAAGTTTTCGTATGCACTCAAGACGACGTAAAATCCACTTTAAGGTAAAGTGTTACCTTGAACGGTGGTGCAAAGAATTGAAAGGTTCCAAACAAAGAAAGAGTTGCCGGTTTAGTGATAAAGACAAAGTATATAGCTATAAATGAAGTCGCAAGTTGATTGTTTGGATTAAAAGTTCATTACGTAACTAGAATAGTTCCTAAGTCTCATCTTGGATCTAAACATGTGTTGTGGCACTTTCATTTGATTATTAGAATCATTGAAAGATGGGAAATCACTATAGAGATAGTGGACTCTCATGAACAACATTACATATCCATTAACTAAAGCTTATCCAACAAAGCAGGATAATCGCCACTTAGAGAAGAAGAGTATGAGTTACCACGACGATTGGCTTTAGTGCAAGTGGGAGATTGAAAGTAGTATGCACACAAGCCAATAATGTTTGATGATAAAGCATATACTTTGTAACAATCTTATTCATTTATTAATAAAAGTATTAATTTATTAAAGGCTTTTAATTATCTACATGATGCTTTGTTTTATAATATGTGATAAACCCATAGTTTTAAGCAATGCTTTTAGAATAATGATGATGATCATTCTAATGAGATCTAAATTCTTAGAAAGCTTAAAACTAAAATAGTTCCCAATCATTGGATTACTAAATTGGGGATTAGTGAATCCGGATAGATTGGTACATACGTTGCTTGCTCATTGGATGAGGATGATTGATCTCATGATCATTTGTGTGGAGACACTAAAGCAAGTATGTAGGTGCTTATTAGAGAATAAGTTCACTGAACGTGGGCTCGCTAAGGAATACCTAATGGAGTTTTATTTGCTCATCAATAGGAATTCTCAGTAGTGATAGTAAAACAAGTGATCCTTGGACTTGAGATCATCATAGTATCTTGTGTATGATGAGTTATACTTTGACTTATTCCTTAAGACCCTTAGGGTATATCAAAGGGTATGCTTGGGTATAATAAGTTGTACATGGAGATAATGTATGATCAATAAAGAATCTACCACTTCTAATAAAAGAAGAGAAATGTCCTATGTGATTCGATAAATGACAACCCAAAGAGTCCTTGGCAAAGCGAATGAAATTAGAAAGGAGTTTCTAATTTGCATTATTTGAGTTGTGCATTTAAGGATCGAAATACATATAATTAAATAAAATAAGACTTGACAAAGAATTCCATGTCTTATATTTAATTGGGACATTGTATGGTGGAAGGATTGAATTGTCACAGTAACTATTTACTCAAAGGTTCTTTAATGATTAATGTTGAAATCTATATTATCTCGGAAAGTCGATGATCGCTAGGAAGGCTTATCCCTATTGTAGAATAAATATTATTTAAATAAATTAATTGTTTAATTTATTTATTTAAATAAGATTAGAATTGTTCTAATTGATTTATTCACAACCTGCTTAATATGGAGAACCTAAAGGGTCACACCATAAAAGGAAGAATAATTATTTAAGAAGTTAATGGCATAATCGTAATAATATATTAAGTATATTTAATTTAATCTATGGTGATAGAATAAATTAAATAGCTTAATATTTATTATTTAATATTTTAGAAATATTAAATATAAATTAATAAGAGGAGTCTTATTAATATTATTATAATTATTATTATTTTAATTTCTAAAGGAGTTTAGGAATTAATTTAATATAAGTACTTTCTAATATTCCTAATTGGATTAGGAAGGAAAATTAGTTAAAGGAGTTTAATTAATTATCCCTAATAAGATTAGGAGATTAATTAATTAAAAGAATTTAATTAATTAATTAAAACCCAATTCCTTAATTGTTAAGGTGGGTTGCCCACATCTATAAATAAGAGGAGTCTTATTATGAGTGGTATGGGTTGTTGACTTTAAAAAGTACGTAATAATTCCAAGTTGTTGGGAGTATGCCTTTTCTATAGAGATAGAAAACTAGGGTTAGCCATAACACCCATCTTCTTGAATTTTATTCTTCCTTGGTGGATCACCTCTAGAGGCCAAACATTTGGGTGGCTAACGTTGATCAAAGGAAGGAACCAAACCCGGTGGATTCAAGATTGAACGCGAAAGGATTTGGAGGTGAACTTGTACCTGAGGAAGCTCGATCTTCAAGGGTATGATTTATTCTTTATCTTTTCGTTTAATTAATAATTGTGCATAAAGGGTGATCCGGGTATATGGTTTGTAAATTTTTTAAACTCTGATTTTACACGCTTCCGCACTATTTTTGCAATTTGATTGCTTTCGTGAATATTACAAACCTAACAGAAAGACCGAGTCTTACTGGTAGGGGCCAAAGGATCTTCAAAAAGGAAGAACGATTCAAAGAAGGTAAATAGAAAGGCATAAACAAAGGATAATAAGACCAATACTGATACGGATAGCAAAGGAGCTTGCTTCCACTGCTATAAGCCTGGACACTGGAAAGAAACTGCGAGAAGCATCTTGCAGAGGCTAACCAAAGAAGCTTAGTGAAGTTTCGGTTACAAATACAAATTTGTTCATGATTTAAAATAAATTTTTCTTTAAGTCAAGGTTCTACTTGGGTATTGGATACCGACTTTGGTTATCATAAATATAGATTTATGAAGGACCAAGCGTAGTAGAAAAGCTAAACAAATATAAGTTATCCTATGTATGGGAAATATAGCAAAGGTTGCCATATTAGCCATAGAAACTTATAGTTTAGCAATGCCTACGGAAAATCTATTAAGTCAATAAGTTGTTATTGTATTCCGCCTTGTTAAAAATATTATTTCCATTTTATTGTTGGACAATGAAATCTTTGGTATTATAATTAAGAACAATTGTTGTTCTATTTATAATAATAATGTTTTGTATAGAATCGGAATATCACTTAATGGATTTTGTATACTGACTTACGTGAAAATATATTTTACAAATTGAACAAACTAGTATAAGAAAAGGAGATGATCATTCAAAGAGTTGAATGTGTGTATTTGTTTGAATACAATTGTGAATTATTTGAAAGGTTCAAAGAATTGAGAAATGAAACAAATTGGCAAAGTATTAAGATTCTTTGATTAGATCAAGGAATAAATACTTGTGCAATAAGTTTCTAGATCATCTCAAATGGTTTTCTCATAATGGACACATCCCGACACGCAATAATTGATTGATGTATCTGAATGAAAAATCGTACCTTGTTGGACATGGTGCGGTCCATAATGATTTTACCGTCATTCCAAAGATCCTTCAGGTCATGTCCTAGAAATGGTCAGACATCTACAAAAAGGTAACCTCAAAATCCGCCCTAAGACTCCATAAAAGTTATGGATGTGGAGGATTCCTAATCTTAAGTATGTTAAGATAAGGGGTTGTCCAACTTATATGAAACGGTTTCAAAGGATAAGCTTGGGACAAGATTTGACATGTACAGATCATGGACATCCTAAAGTAAGTTTAGGGTATATGTTCTATAATCCTACTTAGCAAAAGGTGTTTATTATGAACACGCTGCCTTTCTAAGATAAAGGTGTTTATCATCAAGGGGCTAGTGGGAGAATAATAGATCTTGAAGAGTTCAAGAACCACAAAACACTATAAGTCAAATAAGAGGAACACAGTAGATGAACTTATTGTACCATAACCGAATCGTAAATCTGAATAGTCTCAAGATACCCAGAGGTATGGATTCATCATGGATGATGATGATGAGGTACGCATCATAGAAGATGATGATCCAGAGTTACATTCGATGAGGTAAGACTTCTAGTGTGTACAAAAGGGTCAGTGGGAGCGTCGTGAAATTTCTAGTATTATATGTTGATATACTACGGATGAGGAATAACATATCAATGCTACAATCAGTAAAGATAAAGTTGTCTAAACATTCCTCCATGAATGGTTTGGGAAGAGTATCTTAATTGGGGATAAAATCTATATAGATAGATACAAAAGGATGCTCGACTTAACCCAAGGAACGTATGTTCATTTGATGCTAAAGTCGTTTAGCATGGCAAACTCCAAGAGATGTCTCATGTCGATGAGCTAAGGAGTGAATCTCTCTTAATAGTCCCCACAGACTCCTGAAAAGAGAGGTCGCATGAGTGACAATCATGTATGCAATGAAATGTACGAGACCATGTTGATCGATCACCATATTATGGAGAAGTTCACTATGAGTCAGTGAAAAACATCTTAAAGTGCTTTACTGGCACTAAGGATGTGATTATATTTATGGTGGGTCTAAATTAAAACTAGAGGGCTTAACAGACTCAAGTTTTTCAGACAGACCAAGACGACAGAAAATCCATTTTAAGGTAAAGTGTTACCATGATCAGTGGTGCAGTGAATTGGAAAGGTTCCAAATAGCAAAAAGTTGCTGGTTTAGCGATAAAGACAAAGTATATAGCTATAAATGAAGCTGCAAGTTGATTGTTTGGATGATAAGTTCATTACAGAACTAGGAATAGTTCCTAAGTCTCATCTTGGATCTAAACATGTGTTGTGGCACTTTCATTTGATTATTAGAATCATTGAAAGATGGGAAATCACTATAGAGATAGTGGACTCTCAAGAACAACATTACATATCCATTAACTAAAGCTTATCCAACAGCAGGATAATCGTCACTTAGAGAATAAGAGTATAGGATACCATGACGATTGGCTTTAGTGCAAGTGGGAGATTGAAAGTAGTATGCACACAAGCCAATCATGTTTGATGATAAAGCATATACTTTGTAACAATCTTATTCATTTATTAATAAAAAGTATTAATTTATTAAAGGCTTTTAATTATCTACATGATCTTCGTTTTTATAATATGTGATAAACCCATAGTTTTAAGCAATGCTTTTAGAATAATGATGATGATCATTCTAATGAGATCTAAATTCTTAGAAAGCTTAAAACTAAAATAGTTCCAAATCATTGGATTACTAAATTGGGGATTAGTGAATCCGGATAGATTGGTACATACGTTGCTTGCTCATTGGATGAGGATGATTGATCTCTTGATCATTTGTGTGGAGACACTAAAGCAAGTATGTAGGTGCTTATTAGAGAATAAGTTCACCGAACGTGGCTCATTAAAGAATACCTAATGGAGTTTTATTTGCTTGTCAATAGGAATTCTCAGTAGTGATAGTAAGACAAGTGATCCTTGGACTTGAGATCATCATAGTATCTTGTGTATGATGAGTTATACTTTGACTTATTCCTTAAGACCCTTAGGGTATATCAAAGGGTATGCTTGGGTATAATAAGTTGTACATGGAGATAATGTATGATCAATAAAGAATCTACTACTTAATAAAGAAGAGAATGTCCTATGTGATTCGATAAATGACAACCCAAAGTAGTCCTTGGCCAAAGGCGAATGAAATTAGAAAGGAGTTTCTAATTTGCATTATTTGAGTTGTGCATTTAAGGATCGAAATACATATAATTAAATAAAATAAGACTTGACAAAGAATTCCATGTCTTATATTTAATTGGGACATTGTATGGTGGAAGGATTGAATTGTCACGGTAACTATTTACTCAAAGGTTCTTTAATGATTAATGTTGAAATCTATATTATCTCGGAAAGTCGTTGATCGCTAGGAGGCTTATCCCTATTGTAGAATAAATATTATTTATTTAAATAAATTAATTTTTAATTTATTTATTTAAATAAGATTAGAATTGTTCTAATTGATTTATTCACAACCTAGGTTTAATATGGAGAACCTAAAGGGTCACACCATAAAAGGAAGAATAATTATTTAAGAAGTTAATGGCATAATCGTAATAATATAAAGTTATGTATATTTAATTTAATCTATGGTGATAGAATAAATTAAATAGCTTAATATTTATTATTTAATATTTTAGAAATATTAAATATAAATTAATAAGAGGAGTCTTATTAATATTATTACAATTATTATTATTTTAATTTCTAAAAGAGTTTAGGAATTAATTTAATATAAGTACTCTCATTTATTCCTAATTGAATTAGGAAGGAAAATTAGTTAAAGGAGTTTTAATTAATTATCCCTAATAAGATTAGGGAGCTTAATTAATTAAAAGAATTTAATTAATTAAATAAAACCCAATTCCTTAATTGTTAAGGAGGGTTGCCCACATCAATAAATAAGAGGAGTCTTATTATGGGTGTTGGGGGTTGTTGACTTTTTCAACATACGACATAATTCCAATTGTTGGGAGTGTACACCTTTTCTATAGAGATAGAAAAACTAGGGTTTAGCCAACCACCCTTCTTCTTGAATTTTCTTCTTCCTTGGTGGATCACCTCTAGAGGCCAAACATTTGGGTGGCTAACGTTGATCAAAGGAAGGAACCAAACCCGGTGGATTCAAGATTGAACGCGAAAGGATTTGGAGGTGAACTTGTACCTGAGGAAGCTCGATCTTCAAGGGTATGATTTATTCTTTATCTTTTCGTTTAATTAATAATTGTGCATAAAGGGTGATCCGGGTATATGGTTTGTAAATTTTTTTTAAACTCTGATTTTACACGCTTCCGCATTATTTTGCAATTTGATTGCGCACATGAATATTACAAACCTAACAATATGCACTTAAGTGATCAGAGAAAAGAAGCATTTAAGAACCTGTGGTGAAAGGAGTTTTAAAACAGTACCAATATTTAAGTGAAATAGTAAGATGAACACTGTTTGTTAAAAAATAAAAAGAAAACAGTGATCAGTAAAAAAATCCACATGTCGTTTGAAGAGCACAAAGAGTAAAACTATCATAGTTAAATATAGGAATGATTACTGGGAATTTTTTTTGAACACGGCAAGAAATTATAATTTCAGGCAGCAATTTTTTAAAGGAGCAGGTAAAATGCAAGATTTCAACATTTATAGCAAATCTGAGATGGAGATATAACAGTAAATGCAATAAACAACCCTGTGAATACACATTATATAAGATGCAGAAGGTAATCTAGTGGACATCAGTATCCACACAATATACATGATAGATAAAATTAAATCCAGTGGACATCAGTATCCACACAAATAACAATATAGAGAGATAGAAGGGTCATACCTGAGGTGGTATTTATCATATACCAGTTTCAGTATGCTCAACATTTCATCGTTCTTATTTCTCAGAGAAAGCAGCATAAAGCTTGTCCGAAAGGCAGATATATATATATATATATGTAAATATAAATATATTTATATATATAAGTATATATATATATATGTATAAAGATAAAATATTTTAAATAACAATTATATATATATATACATGTTTCAGTAAAAAGTATTTTATTAGTAAAAAAAATCATGTTTGTGTTCATAAAATATTAAAAAAACGAATAGATCAAAAAAAATGAACAATAGATGATTTTGAGTAGAAGTCCTAAACAAAATCAATACGATTTTTTTTAAAAAAAATTGGTTAATAAAATATGAAGAAGTATGGATTTTTGAGAAGTATTCAGAGAAGATTTCTGTTAAAAGTATTTTGACAAAGAAACCCTAATGGAAATCCTAACTCTTAAATGTATCATATAGTTGATTTTTCAGAGGTTTTAAAGAGACTGAATCAAAGAGGAACACATGCAAGAACAGAGACGATTTGACTATCACCCGAAACACTTAAAGAAGAGATGATTTTTAAAAAATATAAGATTAGGAACAGAAAAGGATAAGAAAAAATTTGAGTAGGTATTTTCAGATCCTAGGACATTCCCAAAAAAATGGTGAACGAAGAAACCCTAAGAAAATTTATATATTTGATGTAAAAATTCGAGAATCTCAAATTAACATGGATTAAAAAAAATTGTTTTCAAAGTAGAAGAAAGATGAAACAGATTAAATACAAACTGAGAAATATTAGTTTGAGTATACTAGAAATTCACCGAAACCCTAAACATAGAAGTGGTAAGAAAATTTTGAACAAGCATTCTCAGATCCCAAAAAAAAATCAGAACCCCCAAAAATTTGTGAAAAGAAAAAAATTGCAGTTAAGTTCAAACCCTAACTCTTTAAGAAATTTCATTCAGTTGATGTTCCAGATTTTTGTTTAAAAAAAATAACAAAAAAAACTTTTGGCTGAAATAAAAAAAAGCTAAAAAGAATACATACATGTTTTTGAAAAACTGTAGAACAAGAATGAAGAGGTTCATAACATTTTTTAACAAAAATCGATTGAAGAAAAATTTATTCGAAACCCTAAGTGGCTAATGACTTTAATTTAATATTTGTGTATCAAGATTCAGAGAGGAAGAGGATTGATCATCATCGAAAAAGTAGATCAGAAGGAGATAGAGTAGATCAGAGACGATGAAGGATGACAGATAGAGAGATGAAGAAGACGCGTGAGAGAAGAGAGAGAAAAAACAAAAACAAATGAAATTAAAAATTGCAAAAATTGTATATATGTTTTGGCTTACCAAGTAGATCCAACGGTGAGGAGGCTTTCACAGATCAGGATCAACGGTTGTGAATTGACCTGAGATGTGTTTCTTTTTAAAATATAATCCAAGGGCTCAGATCAATGCTCAGTCTTGATCGGATGGGTTTGAAGCATAATCCGTGTGCTTTTGATAGTTGATTTTGATTAGTTGAAATAAATGGGACGCGACTTGCATGATGTGGACTGTTGGATGTGCAAAAACTGATGGATCAGATTTAATATATATGTAATGTACCCCTTTTTTTAATATATATATATATATATATAGTATTAAGAAAATAATATGTAGAATAATACATTAGAAAATAAATTAAAAAATATTTAGACATAAATTAGACAAATTAATAAATAATATCTAGCATTCCTAACTCAATTCTTAATTTGCTAAATCTTTCTGAACTTAGTGGTTTAGTAAATATATCAGCTATATTTAACTCAGTGTCAATATGTTCCAATTTAATATTTCCATTATTAACATGATCACGTAAAAATGGTGCCCGATATCTATATGTTTTTCCCTAGCATGCAAGACCAGTATTTTTTTGAGAGATTTATTGTCTTGGTATTATCACATAAAATTGAAACACAACAAATTTTAAATTATAATCGCCAGTAGGTCCTGTTTCATCCACAAGATTTGAGCACACGATCGCAATACACGTAACGTATTCTGCTTCGGTGGTTGAAATAGAGATAGATTTTTGCTTTTTAGAAAACCACGAAACCAAACATCCTCCTAGGAATTGACAGGTACCGCTAGTGCTTTTTCGATCGACATGATGACCTGCATAGTCAGAGTCTGAAAAACATACGAGATTAAATGGTTGATCTTTAGGATACCATAGACCTAACTCAGTGGTTCCTTTAAGATATCGAAAAATTCTTTTTACTGCGGTCAAATGAGATTCTTTAGGATCAGCTTGAAACCTGGCACATTTACAAACACTAAACATGATGTCAAGTCTACTGGCAGTTATATATAACAAACTTCCGATCATTCCTCTATATTTCTTAGAGTCAACAGATTTTTCATTTTCGTCAATAATTAATTTATCCGTTGTTGACATAGGAGTGTTAAGAGGTTTTGCTAATTCTAGGCCAAATTTCTTGATCATTTCTTTACAGTATTTAGATTGAGATATATGAATACCTTTTTCTCCTTGTTTGATTTGCAGTTCGAGGAAGAAGTTTAATTCTCCCATCATGCTCATTTCAAATTCTTTACTCATACTTTCAGAAAACTCATTGCACATAGTAATGTTAGTAGAGCCAAAAATAATATCATCAACATATATTTGAATTACCAAAATATCATCATTTTTATTTTTAGTAAACAGGGTAGTATCAACAGTTCCTCGTTTAAAGCCATTTTTCAACAAAAATTTACTCAACTTTTCATACCAAGCTCTTGGAGCCTATTTTAACCCATATCGAGCTTTGTGTAATTTATAAACATATCCAGGATGACTGAAATCTTCAAATCCAGGAGGCTGTTTAACATATACTTCCTCTTCTATAACACCATTCAAAAATGTAGATTTCACATCCATTTGAAACAGTTTAAAATTCTTATGGCATGCGAATGCTAACAACATACGAATATATTCAATTCTAGCAACATGAGCATAAGTTTCATCATAGTCAATTCCTTCCATTTGATTATATCCTTGTGCAACTAATCTTGCTTTATTACGAATAACAATTCCATTTTCATCAAGTTTATTACGAAATACCCATCGAGTTCCAATGATTGAAACATCCTCAAGTTGTGGGACTAATTCCCATACTTTATTTCTAGTGAATTGTTCAAGTTCTTCTTGCATAGCCATATCCAGTCTTTATCAAGTAAAACATCTTTTATTAATTTAGTTTCAATTTGAGACAAGAAAGACAGATGACTGGCTAGATTATGCGTTTGTGATCTAGTGATAACTTCTTTTTCAATATTTCCAATAGCATTTTCTATAGGATGATTTTTAATAACATGAGGCTCTTTAGGCAACTCATTTAACTGAGGGTTTGGATTTTCAAGGGGATTCTCATTAATAGGTGGAGATGTATTATCGAGTTTTGGTTCTTCCATATTTCTGAGAATGTCTTCAATGACAACTTCATTATCAGTCAGTTCTTTGTATTTTGGAGGAGGCAGAGTTTCATCAAAAGTCACAATCATTGATTCTTCCATAACTAGACTTCTTTTGTTGAAAACTCTGTATGCTTTACTATTAAAAGAGTATCCAAGAAAAATTCCTTCATCAGATTTCAGATCAAATTTCAATAGGTGTCCTTTGGTGTTTAGAATAAAACATTTGCTCCCAAAAACATGAAAATAGTTTATTTTTGGAATTCTTTTATAGTAGAGCTCATAGGGAGTTTTGAGCAAAACGGGTCTTAATAAAACTCTATTTAAAATATAACATGATGTTGCCACTACTTCAGCCCAGAAATACTTTGGAAGACGATATTCATTTAACATTGTATTAGCCATTTCTTGTAAAGAATGATTTTTCCTTTCAACAACACCATTTGACTGAGGTGTATAGGGAGTAGAGAAGTTATAACTTATACCATTCTCATCACAGAACATAATGAAATCAGAATTGTCAAATTCTTTTCCGTGATTAGATCGAATATAAACAATAAAACTTCCCTGTTGATTTTGAATCTTTTTACACAGAGTAGAAAAAGAGTTAATAGCCTCATTTTTAAATTTTAAAAAATCTACCCATGTAAAACGTGAATCGTCGTCAACCAAAACTAGAATATATACAACACCACCCATGCTGTGTTTGGGGATTGGTCCAACAAGGTCCATGTGTAATAATTCTAAGGGTTGAGAAGTAGACACAGTAAACTTAGGTTTATGTGATGCATGAATTTGTTTTCCTACTTCACAAGCTTCACAGATATGGTTTTTGAAAAATTTTAATTTAGGAAGACCACGGACATGTTCTTTAAAGGAAATATTATTTATTAGTTTCATATTTATATGTCCTAGTCTGCGATGCCATAGCCAAGGATCTTCATTTGCAGATATAAGATATATGTTATCTAAATGAGAGTAAGTATCTAAGTCACAGGTATATACATTTTGATATCTAGGATAAACTAAAATCAATTTACCAGATTGATCGAAAATAGAGCAATTATGTGTACTAAAGGATATTTTAAAACCACTATCACATAGTTGACTAATAGATAGAAGATTATACCTGAGTCCAGTAACTAATTGAACGTTGGAAATGGTTATGTGTTCATTACCAACACATCTAACTCCAATTATTTTGCCTTTATTGTTATCATCGAAAGTTACCTCACCAAAGTCTGTAGCTTGCAGATTTTTTAATTTGGTCTTGTCTCCAGTCATATGTCTTGAACATCCACTATCAAGATACCAATTGCTTTTATTTAAATCAGCTGCAAGACATACCTGCAATATATGTACTAGTTTTACAGGTTGGTACCCTTTAAATTGAAGGGTTCTTAGGGTGAGTTTTCCATTTTGTATAAGGAGCATTTGAAGTTTCCTTTACAAAACTGGGCATAGGATAATCAACTTTAGCAGAAAGAAACATTCTATGAGTAATTGGATTGTGAGAAGTATGATAATGCTGTTTATAAAATTCTCTTCTTGTTATGGTTGGTGCAGTATATGTTCCCTTGGGAACCCAAATTATTTTTCCTTTATAGTTTCCATTTCTAGCATTGCACATATAAAAGGAGTGACCATTTCTATTACAATATGAACATTTTATGAAGGGGGATATATGATTTTCGTTTTCTTTAATTTTAACA
Organism: Panax quinquefolius; assembly: GCA_020205615.1. Taxonomy (NCBI): domain Eukaryota; kingdom Viridiplantae; phylum Streptophyta; class Magnoliopsida; order Apiales; family Araliaceae; genus Panax; species Panax quinquefolius. Next base: position 105,104,081 of record CM035155.1, on the reverse strand, counting down.
TGATATAGTCCTTTATCTTTTAATTTATTTGTTTCACCGGTATATCCTAATCCTTCTTTATTAAAGCTACATTTTTGTTGATTTAACATGACATCAAGATTTTCTTTTCCTTTTGTAAATTTATAAATTATATTATTTAAATCTTCGTGTTCTTTGGTTAAGTTTTTAATTTTGCAACTATAGTTTTCTATTTTTGATTTTAAACTTGAATTTTCATTTTAATTTCTTCAATTATAGCTTGATCTTGCACTTGATTATCTTAAATGATTACAACAAGTGTTGAATTTTTAATTTCAAGATTTTCAATTGAGATGATAAGTGAAGAATTTTTTATTTCAAGTTTTTTTATTAATTTTCTTAAGTTGTGCTAATTCTTCTTTATTTTCTAAGTTTATTTCACTTAAACTTTCGTTAGTTATAATTAAATTTGCATTTTCAATTTCAAGACTTGTATTTATTTTTCTTAATCTTTCTAATTCTTCTTTTAATAGTTCATTATTTTCATATAGATGACTATATGCTTCTTGTATTGCATAGTGTTCTTCATTTATATTTTCTAATATGTATGAAGAAAAAGAAGTGATAGGCAGTTGATGCTCAGAATTTACCTTAGATTTTGGTGATGAGTCATTATCTGCCATTAGACAGAGATTTGCAACTTCTTCGTTTTGCTCAGCAGTTTCTTCCTCATCACTTAGGTCCCATCCTTCTTCAGCTACAAAAACTTTGTTGTTGACTAGTTTTGGACAGTCCTTCTTGAAGTGACCAGGCTGCTTACATTCAAAACATGTGTTTGAATTTTCATTTGAATTGGTACTTCTGAAGTTGTTGCTATTTTCTTTGAAATTTCCTCCTTGCATCTTTGGTTTGAAAAATTATCTGCCTTTGAAGTTGTTTGTCTTCATAAAACCTTTGCCATATTTTCTTGCTTTGCTTTGAATTACTCGTCTGAGTTGTCTGAACAGTAGAGCAACTTCATTGTTGTCTAGACTAAGAAGTTCTTCATTTAATTCTTCATCGTCACTTTCTTGATCTACTAGAAGAGCTTTAAAGGCGATTCCTTTCTTTTTGAGACCTGTGTCTGATCCAGCTTTCTCAACGAACATATTGACTTCATGGGCACGAAGATTTCCAATGAGATTATCCATAGGATATGTGGTTAGATCTTGCATTTCTTTTATTGCTGTAACCTTCATTTTCTTAATGGATGGAAGGGCTTTGAGAATTCTTCTGTTTTTCTCATTTGTAGTGTATGCTTTTCCTAATTGCTCTAGCTCATCAATGATTCTGGAAAATCGAGTTTCCATATCAATGATTTTTTCTCCTTCTTCAAGCTTGAAACTTTCATATTCTTGAATTAGAGCATCTTTTATGGTTTCTTTGATGTGATTGGTACCTTCATAGGTTACAATCAGTTTTTCCCAGATTTCTTTTTCATTTTTACAATTACTAACTCTTTTGTATTCTTTTTCAATCAAGGAGCTGGTTAGTACTTGTTATGCTCGGGATGCAACATTCATGATCTCTTCTTCTTCAGCAGTAAATTCATATATGTCTTTCTCGATAGTCTTTTCTCCTTCAATTTTGGTTGGAATTTGTACACCTCGTTCGATGGCACACCAAATTTTGATTCCTTGGGATTCGGCATAGATCTTGAATTTATTTTTCCAGGTGGCAAAATTTGTACCATCGAATAGAGGAGGTCTGGACATAGATAGTCCTTCCCCGCAACCAGTAGCATTGTAGGCCATGGACCTATTCTTAGGTATGCCTGTATACACTTAAGAAACAAGTTAAAGAGCACCGCTTTGATACCAATTGAAAGGTCAATAATAATCTAGAAGGGGGGGGGGGGGTTGAATAGATTATTACTAGTTAAAAATTATATTTTGACCCTTTTTGAATATTTAGTTATTAATTAACAGTTTGAGCAATTTAGCATATAAAATAACAAAAATTCAATCACAATGCACAGAGATTTATCTGGTTCACAACATACACCCTTTAGTATGTTGCTACGTCCAGTCTCAAGTTCCTACTTGGAACTTGAGATCCTATTACTATCAGTAATAATCAACTCCTTCAACAGGCGGAGAAGCCTTTACAAAGTTTTAAAGATAAACTTTCAACTAATCCCAACTAATCTATCTTGGACAGCAAGCTCCCCGCTCCCTCCTCAAGCTTAGTTGTACTTCTTTTGAGTTTATTTCTATTCTATGATCTGGTCTTGAAACAACAACCTCTTCCTCACCTCACAAGTACACTAGAGACCCAACTTCCTGTTGACCTCTCTAAGACTCTGGTCTTGGTCGAAGAATTACTCGTCTTTCTCACAGGTTCATAAAATAAACTAACTCTGACCTTTTCCCTTTTTACAAATGATTTTATAACAATGTGCTTCTTAAATAAGCAGATAATAATTTAGTACAGAGTAATTCTTCTTAAATAAGCAGATAGAGAGTTAAGACTAAATATTCAAGAAAAGTTCAATGTCTTTTAATAATAAACTTCTTTAATTCGTATAAAACTTTTGTTTAGATCCACTTATGCTTTTGATTAAGCAAATATATAATATTAAAGCACTTTATGAAGAATTAACAATTCTATAAAATAAAGAGGGTTTTTCATGGATAATATAGAATTGTTTCTTAATTAATCTTGATCAAATAATTTAAGAGTTGTAGATAAATCAATAATAAATTAATTAAAATAATAAGTATAATGTCAGATAAGCACAATTTGATATAACAAATATTATTTGTTTAACTCAAATAATATATAAGAATATTTTATCTATTATGTGAACTTTTATAGATAATGTCACTTAGTACTATAAGGAATTGTACGGTTCGAATTCCTCTTAGTAGAGGTGTATCTCCGTATCCTTGCGACGTCTAAGTGTGACAAAATTTATAATTTTCACAATTGATATTTATATAAATATATTAAATAGACCACTACGATTCTCAAATTCGGTTCGGATGACTACTCTTTTTCGAGTAGTATCTCAGTGTTGTTTTAAGCCATCAAGTGTCGTTTCTATTTTATAAGATTTATATAAATAATATCAATAAAAGATTACTAAAGATTTAAGGAATCGTATGGTTGGATTCCTCTCCGTAGAGGTTTATCTCTGTAGCCTTGCGGCGCCCAAGTATTCTTTTATTTGATAAATAGATGAAATATAGATATATAAAATTGTGTAGAATAATATGTATTTGTATATCTAGATAAAATGCAAGTAAGAAATCTTTCAACAGAAATTTAAACTTATCTCAGTACTTGGACCAATTTTTCTCTAAAAAATAATAAGAACTTTTGTATGAAGAGATATAAAATTTAGAGAGAATGTAGGCAAGGAGAGTATGATTTTCTTTTCACTGAATTCAAATGATGAAATACTCCCTATTTATAGAATTTTTGAAGTTGGGGAAAAATTATCATTTAGAAAAATAATTTTTAAATGTACGGATCAAACATTTTTGAATTAAATGGTCCAGATTTAATCAAGCTTATACGCGGTAAAAAGGTTGAAATCCGCCCTGGCACCATTTTACCAACATATCATTTAATATGCATTTTGACCACATGTTTAATGCTAACAAGCCTTACATGATTGTCCCAATTTTAATGACACGGTTTTGACATTTAGCACACACACACGGTTTTGACACTTAGCACACACACACGGTTTTAGCACATGCACTTTAACACACACTAGTATATATGTATATATATTGTATAATATATACTATTATTATTTTGATAGTTTTAAGTATAAAAATATTTTTCCCAACTTTGATTTTAGAAAAAGAAATAGGGTATCCTTGTCTTGAATAATATATGAATTAATTTATTTAACACTTGACATATAATTTATCAAGGTCAATAACAAATTAATTCAAGTAAAAATAAAAACTAATAAAATAATTAAAAACATAATTGTTATCATCAAAATATAAAAAATATACCTATCACACTTCTACAACGAAGAAATAGTTGTGAAGTAAGCTAAAACAATACTGTACAACATATATATTCTATTTCAAAATTTAAAACTACGTACTGACTATAATTGGGAAGCAGTCGACAGACTATGAACTTTGTTTTCAATTTTTGAAAAGGTTTTACAGAACTTCATCCGCAAACTGTCATAACTTACGGGCACGGAGGGTGATCAACCCGTTATGCCCTGTATTGATCAATACTACGTGTTCGAACTATATTTTTGTCCAGCATATCCGCCTTAGGCACACAAAATTTGTTGATTATGTCACATTCTAGCCTAATGTTTTAATGATGGCTTGTTCATTGGTACTAAATTCTTTATTTTGAATTTCAGGAAATTGTTTCAAGAATTGTTTGATGGATTATTCGAGAAGAATGAAGATGCTTTGTGTCTTAGGAAAAATATGTAAGGTCATTGCAAATATTCGATTTTTCAATACAAGGTTCTAGGACATTTTATGTGTGTATTTAAGTTGATGTTTCGTGCATGCATAATTTTATGCTAACTGTTATTACATTATTATGCATGCATAAAATTAATATGATAATTATTATCCGGTTTTATTGAATTATATTACCTGTGTTATAAGATAGTTCTGATTCTATATAAGCTGTATAACATGTGTAATTTGTTGGAAGCACAAAAGCTTGTGGCGGTAAAGATGTTATCATTATCTGTTGGTTGAATTAAATGCCTAAGTCTTGGGAATATAAGATAATGATTATCCTCGAGAGTCAGGATGTTACACTTTCTTATATTTACAAAGTTAACACTCCATTATCTTTTGAAAGGCAATAATATCTCTTAAACAATTGTGGCGGCAGTTTGTTTTTTAAGAATCATAATTGCTACAGTCTAGTTCTATTTGACTTGGTCTCTATCTAAATTATTTATGAAAAATTCCAACATTTATCCGAAGGTTATTGGATTTGTTATGTTTGTTTTCAACAGAAAATCATTGGAATGTTGCAATTTTATTTTCAACGTAAATTTTTATGAAGCAACGGTATTATGTTTTTGGCTTATAAAAGCAGCTGAGAACAGTGAACAATAACAACACTTACAACACTTGAATTAATATTTTTGCACTCACAATCTTTTAAAGCTATTATCTTCTTGGTGCAATTTTTGAGCTGCTGATCAATTGATATTTTCAGTCAACTTTTGTGAGCTTCATATTGGTGATATCTATCTTTTATTATTTGATCATTGCATTCATTTAGTTGAGCCTTGCATTGTTAAATTGCTTATTTGCTTTGATCATTAGACCTCTATTATTGTAATCTTAATTTGTTTTTTAGACTAAGTGTTATCTAAGAAAATTTAATCCAGGTGGATTAAGGTTTGTTTACAAACAGGTTCAAGGAAACATAGGTGCTTAAGGAGTGCATTGGTGCACAAGGAGCAAGAGTGCTCAAGTGAATTATTGTAATTCAATTTTATAGAATCTGTATTGTAATAAGAGTTTTTTAAAGAAATAAAAGTGAGTCTCCAATACTATTTGGTATTGGACGTGGAGTAGGCTATTATTATAGAGGGTAATAGCCGAACCACGTAAAAATCTTGGTGTTATTTTTATTAATTGATTTAACTTAATTCCATTCAAGTTAATTGATTTGGTAATTAAACAAAACTTAATCGTGAGAATTTTTGTTATCATTAAATATTTATTTAACTTACAAAAATACCAAGATATTTTCTTAAACAAAAATTCAATTCGGTAGACCATATTCATTCAGCAAGCTGCATTCATCAATATAGTAGACTACATTCAATAATTTGGTTTAAAGAATTTAAATTGGTCATAATTTATATCCACACTTATTCAACCCCCCCCCCTTCTAAGTGTGCCTTATCTGAATTTCATTTGGTATCAAAGCCTGGCTCTACTTACTTGGTCTTAAAAGTGACTTGTAGGGAAAGATTCTGACATGGCATAGTTCGGAAACAACAATCAAGAAGGTCAATCAACCAATAGACCCCCACTGCTGCATGGAACAGAAAACTACAACTTCTTAAAATTCCGAATGAGGATCTACCTTAAAAGAGATCCTTGGGAATGGTGGGTTGTGGAGAATGGACCAGTTATTCCAAGGAAAGATGATGGTACTCCAAAGACTTTGCTAGAGATGGATTCAACTGAAACCTTCATGGTCTCCTATGACTCAAGGGCGATGAATACTCTATTAAGCGGTATGGTGCAATCCGAGATTGACAAACTATCCTCATGCAACACAACTAAGGAAATTTGGGATACTCTAGTGGTGAGTTATGAAGGAACATCAATAGTTCGAGAAGTTAAACTAAGCATGCTTATGCATGACTATGAGATGTTCAAACTTAAGAAAGATGAAACTATAAAGATGGCTCAAGAAAGATTCCTTGTTCTTCTAAACTCTTTAAAGCTACTGGACAAATTAATTCCACAAAGTGAGATTAATCGTAAGTTACTTCGGGCTATGCCTAAGAGATTTGCATATAAGATTACTACTCTTCAAGATTCCTCTACTATATCTACTATGGATACACTAACCCTTTTTGGTGAACTTGAGGAATATGAACATCAGTTAAAGAGGTATGACGATGAGGAGGAAACTCCTCGTAGAAAGGTTTTAGCTCTTAATGCAGGAAATGAAGAAGAGCTTGATGATGATTCTGACGAAGAGATAGCTATGATGTCACGGAGACTCAAAGGACTTCTACAAAGAAAGAATAAACGAAACAATATCTTCAAAGGCAAAGGAAAGCAAACTGAAGAAACGTGTTTTGAATGTGGACGTCCAGGGCACTTCAAGAAAGACTGTTTTCAACTAAAGAATAAAGGAAAAACAGGCTTCAAGGATAATAAGAAGAACAAGGCACTGGTCACTTGGAGTGATCAAGAAGAATCTGAAGTTGAGGTCGACGCCAAGGATGAGATAGCTCAAGTATGCTTCATGGGAATAGAAGGTGAATCAAATGAGGTATCTATTTTTGAAAATATGTCCTTGAAACAAGAAAATGAGAGATTGAAAGAAAAGAATGCATATTTGAAAGACTTAGTTAACACATTAATGGGTGAAGTAGAATCTTTCATAAATGAAAAGAAAAATATTGAAAAGGAATCTATATGTAAAGAAGAAAAAGTTTTGATTGCTAAAAATGATTTTCTTGAGAATTATAACAAAGTTCTTTTTAACAAAGTGACTTACTTGAACAATGAAGTTGAAAAATTGACAAATGAATTGAAAATTTGAGATGTATGTATTGATGCTTTTGGTAATGAATCTCAGTCTAAACCCATTCATACTAATGAACTTCAAAATGAAGTAGATTCATTAAAAATATCTCTTGCTAGATTCGTTCAAGGAGAAGATAATCTAATTGTCATGTTAGGAAAGCAAAAACCTAGTTTTGATAGACAAGAAATAGGTTATAATCCTACTCATAAAACCGGTAATGTGAATGTGCTTAGATCCAAGTCACGTTTCAAATTGAATTATTGTTCTCCTTTCACAACATGCAAAAACTATGGTATTAAAGGTCACTTGGACATAAGTTGTTTTAAGAAAAATAAGATTAAAAAGGTATGGGTTAAAAAGGTTGATTTACTTGTAACTAACCCTAAAGGACCCAAATAGATGTGGGTACCAAAAAGATAAATCAAATTTTCTTAACAGATATGTTTCAAGGCGAAGGTTCCATCTCAAAAGTGGATTCTTGATAGTGGATGCTCTCGTCACATGACTGGTGACAAATCAAAGTTCGTGGAACTAAAAATTAAGAAGAAAAATGGAATGGTCACATTCGGAGATAATCGAACTTGTGAGATTGTTGGAAAAGGTAAAATCGGTAATGGTAAGGTTAACATCGATAATGTTCATCTTGTTAACGGTCTTGAATTTAATCTTATTAGTATAAGTCAATTAATGGACAATGGTCACCAAGTCAGTTTTGATAAAGAAAAATGCATTATTTCTCATGGTACTAACAATGTTTCTCTAGTTGCACAAAGAGAAGGAAATATATATACTATTGACTTTAAGGAACAGGATGAAGAATTATGTCTTGCATCTGTGCAAGATGAGGCTAATCTGTGGCACAAGAGGATGGGACATGTTCACATGGATCTAATCAAGAAATTGTCCTCAAAGAATCTTGTCAAAGGTTTGCCAAAGATAAAATATGAAAATAAGGGAATATGTGTCCCTTGCCAACTTGGAAAACAAGTAAGGACATCATTCAGTGCAAAGAATATGGTATCAACCTCTACTCCTTTACAATTACTTCATCTTGATTTATTTGTCCTAGAAAGGCATTCTAGTATTAATGGTAAATTTTATGCATTTGTCATAGTTGATGATTTTTCTAGATATACATAGGTATTATTCTTAAGAACCAAAGATGAAGCATTTAAAGAGTTTGAGAAATTGATAAGAAATTTAGAGAATAAGTATAGTTTTAAACTTATAAAAATTAGAAGTGATCATAGTACCGAATTTCAAAAAGACTTTATTACATTTTGTGATCAAAAAGGTATAAGCCATGAGTTTTCAGCTCCTAGAACCCCTCAACAAAATGGAGTAGTGGAAAGAAAAAAATAGAACACTTCAAGAAACAAATAGAACACTTTTACAAGAAAGCAAACTTCCAAAGAAATTTTGAATTTGAAGTCATAATACTTCATGTTATGTGTTAAATAGAGTTCTTATTCGTCCTATTATTTTGAAAACTCCTTATGAGCTTTTGAATAATAAAATTCCTAATATAAGTTATTTCAAAGTATTTGGGTCTAAATGTTTTATATTAAATACTAGTGATAACTTGGGAAAATTTGATGCTAAATCCTATGAAGGTATTTTTATTGGTTATTCACATAACAACAAGGCATATTGTGTATTTAATATTTACAAGTTATGTGTTGAAGAATCAATTCATATAATTTTCAATGAGACTAACAATGATCTTCCAAAAGAAAGAGAAGAGGATGTAGGAAATTTGGAGATTTTCACAAATTTAGCAAACCAAAGAGAACCATTTGGCAAACCGAATGGACAAACTCAACAGGCTGAATTGAACGATCCACATGAAAATGAACAAGAAGGAACACAAGAAAATTTTCTTCAACAAGAAGAGGTAATACACGATGTTCAAATGCCAAAGATAGCAAAATATCTCAAGGATCATCCACCGGAAAATATCATTGGAGATATAAACAAAGGAGTTACTACACGAAGAAACCTACAGAATCAATGCGCATTTTCTACATTTCTATCACAAGTTGAGCCAAAGAATTCTAAGGAAGCTATACTTGATGAAATTGGCTGCTAGCAATGTAAGAGGAACTACAACAATTTGAACGATGTCAAGTTTGGGAATTAACGCCTCCTCCTAAAGATGCGTCTGTCATTGGAACAAAATGGGTGTTTAAAAATAAGCTTGATGAGCATGGAACAATCACTCGCAATAAAGCAAGGCTAGTGGCTCAAGGTTACAATCAATAAGAAGGGATCGACTACGAAGAAACTTATGCTCCAGTTGGCAGACTAGAGTCTATTCGAATCTTGTTGGCATTTGCTTGTGATAAGAAATTCAAGCTTTATCAAATGGATGTAAAGAGTGCGTTTCTTAATGGATACATCAATGAAGAAGTCTATGTCAAACAGCCTCCTGGATTTGAACATGAGAAATATCCAACTCATGTCTTTAAGCTAAAGAAAGCTCTCTATGGTCTTAAACAAGCTTCAAGGGCTTGGTACGAGATGTTGAGTAAGTATCTTATTTCAAGTGGTTTCACTAGAGTTTTCAAAGTGTATGCATAAGGAATTTGATATGAGCTTAATAGGAGAGCTAAATTACTTTTTGGGACTTCAAATTAAGCAAACAAGGGAAGGGATCTATATTCATCAAACAAAGTACACAGAAGAGTTACTCAAAAGATTCAGTTTTGAAGGAACCAACCCAAAGGCTACACCAATGAGTACATCTATTAAGCTCACTTTAGATGATAAAGGTATGTAGAGGTAACTAAATATCAAGGTATGATTGGTTCTTTGCTATATTTAACTGCATCTAGACCTGATATAATGTATAGTGTATGTCTTTGTGCTCGATTTCAAGCAAAACCCAAAGAATCCCACTTACAAGCAGTTAAAAGAATTTTTAAATATTTAAGTGGTACTATAAATTTAGGGTTATTTTATTCGATAAGTAATCATTTTGAATTAATGGGTTATTTAGATGCTGACTATGCAGGGTTTCAAATTGATAGAAAAAGTACAAGTGGTGCTTGTACATTTTTGGGACAAAGTCTTGTTTCGTGGCATAGTAAGAAGCAAACTTCGGTTGCTTTATCAACCACTAAGGGTGAATATTTAGCTGCAGGGAGTTGTTGCTCTCAAATATTATGGATGAAACAAACTCTATGTGATTTTGACATAATCTGCAATAATGTGCCTATATATTGTGATAATTCTAGTGCTATTGGCATATCAAAGAATCCTGTTTTTCATTCACGTACAAAACATATAGAGGTAAGACATCATTTTTTAAGGGATAATGTTTCAAAAGGGTTAGTTAAATTGGTTTTTATTCCTACCGAAAAACAATTAGCTGATATTTTTACTAAACCCTTAAGTGAGGAAAGATTTTGTATGCTAAGGAGAGAACTTGGAATGTGCATGATATAATTGTGTCTTACGTGCTTAAAATTTTATGACATGCAGATTATATTTTATACATATATGTATCATTTATTTTCTGCATGATATCTGATAAAATATATATCTGTTTGCCATTCCTTATCTGCTCAAATTATGTTCTAGATACATATTCCTATTAATATCGCCGGATGTCATTGGGAAAAGTAAAGGTTTACACCTTGAGATACGGAACAGTAGCTGAACAGATTTTTTGAAAGTTGAAAAGACACACGTCTTACGGTGACAGTGTTCTAATTGATTTCTATTTCTTATGGTTTCAATTTTTTTCAAATCAGATCTTTCACATCCGTTATCTATCCAAAACCCTTCCTTTCATCTTCACTAGTCGATAACACCATGAAAACCAGAGCTAGCAATCGATCTACTGGAAAATCAACCGAAGAAGGTTCTTTGTTGCAGAACGTTACGAGAACAAAGATGAAATCCAAGCGCGTACATAAGAAATCCTCTGTGCATGTGTTGTCTGATGCTATAATTTTGTCCGACGACTCAGATTCTAGTTTTTCTTTCTTAAAAACCTCCGAAGTCGAACTATCTCATCGGGACAAGATGAAGCGGCCAGTGGATGAAGAACAGATTTTCTCACAGCCTGAGTATCCTTCTAATCTGGTAAATATATTTTCATCCTCTTTTGATTTCCAAGAAAATTTCTTTAGAGGACCTAGTTTCGAAACTCGTTTCAAAAATTCCATAGCTACAAAGCAATTTGTGTATGAAAAATCTCTGGATCTATTTTATTTAAAACACTCTGTTTTGGAAAAACTCTTCACTGATTGCAATATTTCCTCTATGCTGCTTCCTCCTACTATTGCTTATCCTCGGTTAGTCCAATAATTCTACACTAATCTTGAATGCAATGGGGACTGTTTTACAACATTTGTCAAGGGTAAATCCTTATTTTTACCAGTATTGATTTTGGAAGCATTCTTGGTATTTCTTCTGCTGGACCTTGTCCTTTCACTTTAAAAGGTATTGCTAATATTCCTTTTCATCCATTAGAACAACTTCATATTGTGATGAATGATTTCTCTCTTACATCCTTGATTCTTCCAAAAACTGTGAGTGTGTGTCCTATTGCATGTGTATTACATAAGTTGGTTCGGTATAATCTATTTCCACGCCTTGGTGGTGGAGCCAATTTTACTTATCAGGATTTGGTTGTTGTGGCTATGATTCTCAAAGGAAAGGTTTTTAATTTTTCTCAAATGATGTTGTCTCATATGCAAAGTTGCATTCGTCAAAGCAAGAAGTGTCTTCCTTACAGCAAGTTTTTAACAAAACTTTTTCAACATTTTAAGATCTCGTTTGATGATGAAATTTCTGTCACAAATCATGAGCTTATTGACACTGCCAATTTGACAAAATCTCACATTACTTTTCATGCTGGTGAATTTGTTCGTCTTCTCCCTGATCCTCCTATTACCTCTCCGCCTCCTATTTCTCATACTCCTGATTCATCTTCATCTTCTTTACCGAATTTTCATGAGTCTGATGTTATGAATGTTTTGAATGAGATTTTACAAACTCAAAATTCTGTGAAAGCTGATTTGGTTGAAATAAAAAATCGGCTTGTGATTCTTAAGAAAGGGAAGCTACCGATGGATGCTCCAGAAATTAATAAACTATATCATCGGGTTGAAGATGAATTTATTGATCTTCAGGTAGGTTTTGAGATTCAGACAATGGCTATTGTTGAAGCACTCCAACGAAAATTTAATCGGAACACATGTCAGTTAAGTCAAGAGGTGAAATTTGTCAGTTATCAACTCGGGGAGATTGCAGATTTTATGGCCACCAGGTTCAATGATATAGGCCAAAGTTTTAATGTTCCAACAATGTATTCTCCAATTCCCGAATGGCCAATGAACAATTGGATGACTGGATACAAGGGTGACTTTCTGGATATGGAACTTCCTCTTGCAACCTTTATTCCTCAACCACCTCGACTTGCAAACGATTACACTTTGGAAAAGCGTCTTCATCGCCTTCGTCATCGACCATACTTTACCACTCGTGCTGAACAGCGGGCCAATCTCGAAGATATTGATTGATTGAGGTCTTCTCTTTTTGCATGATGACAAAGGGGGAGAGTTTCTGAGAATTCTGTTAATTTTCTTGAGACTATGGTTTCACTTTATTTGGTTTTTGGTAGGCATGGTTGCCTGGGTGTTAAGACTATTGGTGGTTTTGTTTTGCTGCATGATAAGACTGTTGTTTTCATTTTGAAAATATTATGATCTGATCTTTGGTTTAGTATAATACTAACATATGCAGGTTACGATTTTTTTTAAAATAAGTTATATGCATGAATTTAGGGGGAGTTTCATTTATTTATGTTGTCATCATCAAAATGGGGGAGAATGTTGATTATGTCACGTTCTAGCCTAATGTTTTGATGATGACTTGTTCATTGGTGCTAAATTCTTTATTTTGAATTTCAGGAAATTGTTTCAAGAATTGTTTGATGGATTATTTAAGAAGAATGAAGATGCTTTGTGTCTTAGGAAAAATATGTAAGGTCATTGCAAATATTCGATTTTTCAATACAAGGCTCTAGGACATTTTATGTGTGCATTTAAGTTGATGTTTCGTGCATGCTTAATTTTATGCTAACTGTTATTACATGATTATGCATGCATAAAATTAATATGATAATTATTATCCGGTTTTATTGAATTATATTACCTGTGTTATAAGATAGTTCTGATTCTATATAAGTTGTATAACATGTGTAATTTGTTGGAAGCACAAAAGCTTGTGGCGGTAAAGATGTGATCATTATCTGTTGGTTGAATTAAATGCCTAAGTCTTGGGAATATAAGATAATGATTATCCTGGAGAGTTGTGTGATGTTACACTTTCTTATATTTACAAAGTTAACACTCCATTATCTTTTGAAAGGCAGTAATATCTCTTAAACAATTATGGCGGCAGTTTGTTTTTTAAGAATCATAATTGCTACGGTCTAGTCTTATTTGACTTGGTCTCTATCTAAATTATTTATGAAAAAGTCCAACATTTATCCGAAGGTTATTGGATTTGTTATGTTTGTTTTCAATAGAAAATCATTGGAACGTTGCAATTTTATTTTCAACGTAAATTTTTATGAAGCAACGGTATTATGTTTTTGGCCTATAAAAGCAGCTGAGAATAGTGAACAATAACAACACTTACAACACTTGAATTAATATTTTTGCACTCACAATCTTTGAAAGCTATTATCTTCTTGGTGCAAATTTTGAGCTGCTGATCAATTGATATTTTCAGTTAACTTTCGTGAGCTTCATATTGGTGATATCTATCTTTTATTATTTGATCATTGCATTCATTTAGTTGAGCCTTGCATTGTTAAATTGCTTATTTGCTTTGATCATTAGACCTCTATTATTGTAATCTTAATTTATTTTTTAGACTAAGTGTTTTCTAAGGAAATTTAATCCAGGTGGATTAAGGTTTGTTTACAAACAGGTTCAAGGAAGCATATGTGCTTAAGGAGTTCATTGGTGCACAAGGAGCAAGAGTGCTCAAGTGAATTATTGTAATTCAATTTTATAGAATCTGTATTGTAACAAGAGTTTTTTAAAGAAATAAAAGTGAGTCTCCAATACTAGTTGGTATTGGACGTGGAGTAGGTTATTATTATAGAGGGTAATAGCCGAACCACGTAAAAATCTTGGTGTTATTTTTATTAATTGATTTAACTTAATTCCATTCAAGTTAATTGATTTTGTAAATAAACAAAACTTAATCGTGAGAATTTTTGTTATCATTAAATATTTATTTAACTTACAAAAACACCAAGATATTTTCTTAAACAAAAATTCAATTCGGTAGACCATATTCATTTAGCAAGCTGCATTCATCAATATAGTAGACTACATTCAATAATTTGGTTTAAAGAATTTAAATTGGTCATAATTTATATCCACACTTATTCAACCCCCCCTTCTAAGTGTGCCTTATCTGAATTTCAAAAGTTTCCCATATTCGGGATGTTCATACTTAGTCTGAAATCTGAATCAAAATAATTCGGTTGGATAACAATAATGTTCTATCGTGTTCAACGATATTTTTAAACTTCTGTCTAGCCGAGTCAAATAGCTTAGACAACTGTTAATTAAAAGTATACATACCGAAATTAAATAAATATATATCAACATGCACAACTATTATCCAAGTGAGGACACTTGTATAACCAATATTAGAAATTAACGAACAAAATATATATCTTGCTCTATAACAATATAATTAAGAAGTTTGTATAATAGGAATATAATTCAATGACGTACTTATACAGGATCATTCCATAAGTATATACAAAAAGTAAGGATACTTGCCTACACATGTCCTTTGCATAAAGTAAATGCAAGGGTAAAGATACTTGCACGATGAAAAAGAATAGTTCAGATACTTGCTTACACATATCCATTGCATAAAGTAAATGCAAAGGGTTAGATACTTGCCTGGTCTGCTGCTTACAGTTACGTAACTTAGTTTTATCTTTTACACAATGACATATCATTAATAAGATTATTCTTTTGATTAGAATAGTACATCATAACACTTAGTAGTGCTATTTGTAGTCACCATATAGCTTAAGCACATCGTCACACACACACACACATACACACACACACACACACATATATATATATATATATATATATATATCAGTCATTAGGACATAAACAGATACTTATACAGTCAAGCTATATAGGTTCAGATCAATTTTGGACACATTTCGGTGTACCGACAGCTTTATCGGGTAATTATCGAGTTTATTGTTAATAAAACTCTATTCTGTACCTTAAATATTATTCTGGATAATTTAAGTATAAGTCATATTATTTTTAAATGACTTGTAATAATTTTTAAAAAATTATTATAATTTCTTAAGATTTTGCAAACACTTGAATCATTTTTAAATGATTTAAATATTAAATATTTCTATTATTATTAATATTTAAATAATATTAAAATATTAATGAAACCATTGCCAAAATATTAAAGTTATTTATAATAACTCTAAATATTTTTAAAACATTATTATTACCCTTAAATGATTTTGAAAACATTTAAAATCATTTTAAATAATTACCATTAATATTTAAATATTAATGTATTATTTATCAAAATATTAAAAATCATTTATTATAACTTAAAATATTTTTAAACCATTTATATCCACTTTTAAATGATTTTAAATCAATAAAACCATTTTTAACTATTTATTTAATATAATTATTAAATAAGTTTAATATCATTAATATTAAATTATTAACAAAATTTTTCTTAAAATATTAAAAGTTATGTTTTATAACTTAAAATATCTTTAAACTCTTTATTATCATCTAAAATGATTTTTATAATATTAAAATCATTTTTAATTAATTAATTTAGTATAATTATTAAATAAATCTAATATCATTAATATTAAATAATTAATGAAATTTATCTTAAAATATTAAAAGTTATGTTTTATAACTTATAATATTTTAAAATACTTTATTATCATTTAAAATGAGTTTTAATATAATAAAATCATTTTTAATTATTTTATTTAATACATTTATTAAATAACTTTAATATCATTAATATTCAAATAAATAATAATATTTATAAAAAATATGTCAAATTATTAAAATTTAATTTTTATAAGTTAAAATAATTTTTAAAACTATTTTTGGAATTTTGAGAAATTATTTTTAATTTTTAAATGATATTTGAAAATTTATTTAATTAAAATTATTAAATCTGTCGCTATAGCTGTTAGCGACAGAAAGTGTCGCCTATCGTGTTCTTGAGCCTCAAGAACATTCAAAGGCAGTGATCAAGGGGCTATGTTTGACCAACAATAATGTTCGGATCCTGATGTTTCTGGGCAAACTATGACTTTGATCTTGTAGTGTTGATGTAACACTACAAGTATCTAGAAATTTTTGGGCTAAATTATAACACACAAGCAAGATCCAAGCCTTTGAATAAGCTGTCAGAGCTGTTCTTCATTTTCTGGGTTACCTAGAAATGAAGAACAGTTCGAGTAGCCTCTTTTGGGCTTCCACAACTTGTTATCCTTGTAATATTTTTGTGATGTAAGGGTTCCAGTTTGTAGACAACATGTCAAGGAACATATCCATTACATAAAACCAGTCTAACAACAACAAAATCTCTAGATCTCGGTCCTGAGCCAAATATGTCGAGCCGTGTTTCATAAGTTTTCCGGGTTACCCGTAAAACTGCTTTTAATCATCATCTTGCTGGTTTGACCGTCAACTAAATCCAACCTATTTGATGTTTTAGTGATCTAAAGGCATAAGCATGTAGTCCATATAACATATTACAACTTAGATACAAAAACAAGAACAAATCATCAAAAACTTGACAGATCTTTGCACATGAACATCTTGTTAGACACAATCTGCGCAGTTTCTGGGTTACCCAGAATTGCTTGGTCATGGTCGGTCAACCGACTTTGACCATCAATAACTTGAGATATATACATGATCTGACGTTGATTCAAGTTCCATATCAAAGCCCTTACAACCTACTAGAACTACAAACCTTTAAAACACTAAAACAACTAACAAGCACTGATATATGAGGTCTGACATTTGACTGTCAGACAACATTTTTTAGTTTTTTCAGATTTTTAAAAACTTCTATTCCGTGCATCCAGATGTTATAGATCTATCATATACCAACCCAGATCACTTATTTACACATCATACAACATATTTAAACATTAAAACACAAATTTTAACATAGCATGCAAGATTAAAAGTTTTGGCTTAGGTTTATACCTCTTATGAACAAAGCTTGAATCTAGGGTTCCTGATATGCTTTTGGTGTTTTAGAAACTTGATAAGGGACTGGTATATTATAGAAATTCATGGGTTAGAGAGAGAATGGCTTAGTTGAAAGTATCTGTGCAAATGAGGCTTGAATATGACTTTTCTCTCTCTTGATCTATATATATGATGATGAAATGAACTTGGCTGATATAATGTGGCTGATTTGTATTGTTTTAAGTCACATGGCTGATCTAGAGTTGTTCACCAACTCCATCTTTGGAAAAATCTACAAGCAACTTATTAAAGAAATGAAAAGGGGTAGTTTGGACAATTTGCTTGCAATTTTAATGGCACTCTTGACATTCTATCTCAACCCTTAGGGTTTAACCCTAAGGTTTTGCAATTTGATTTTCTAGGGTTTTTAATTAGGACTAAAATGAAAAATTTAGTTTTCTAAAAATGGAAATTAGGGTTTCTAATTTAGCAATTAGGGTGTCTAATTTAGAAATTAGGGTTTTTAATTTAGAATTTAGGGTTTCTAATAATTAGGGTTTTCCCTAATTAAGATTATAATCTAATACTCTTATTATTAATCACATAAAACTATTACTTAACGGTCTTGAACTCCTATTTGAGTTTCTAATTAGGGTTTAACAAATTAATGTGAGGGTTTTGTCATGATACACCATAATTGACCAACCATTATCTGTATCCACATACAGTACATATTTATAGCACTGAAATATAATTATTATAATATTATTATTCTCATTCCTTATTCAAAATAGGGTTTTAAATCCATATCCGACTTAACTTTTATTCTTAGTCAACTTAAAATTTTAAATTGACTTCTTGCTAAATCCATATCACAAATATTTTAAAATATTATTCATGATAACAATATTCATAAAATAAAATAATAAAAAAAAAATTATTCGTAAAAATACCGATATAATTATTCGAAAATTCTCGGGTCTTTATAATGGTGGGTCATGGCTGCTTTCTAAAGTGTAATCATTAAGACCTTCATTGCGCCCAGGATGACGAGAGGAAACTTTTACAGCGTGAAGTGACCATGCCATTTCCAAGAGTATATACAGCGCGTCAGCGCCAGTCTCTAGAAATTTATTTTTTTCTTTATTTTTCAAATTAAGATAAAAATTTTATTTTAATTAGAGATTTGATTAAAATAAAGATATTTATTTTAATTGGAATTGGATTCCATATTTTATTTTTCCAGCAATTTTAAATTAAAAATAAAAGAGTTTATCTTGAACTTGAAATTGAATTTCATGCTAACTACCCATTAAATGACATTAATATATATATATATATATATATATATATATATATATATATATATATATATATATTGAATGTTTATTTTTATGAGATGAATATTTTATTGATACATATGTTGATATGTATGATAATAAAAGGGATGATTATGGATCATGAATCGATGCGAATGAATTTAATTTTAATGGATGCCTAAATGAATGTGGTTGTCATAAATGAGGTTTGCGTACCTCACCCTATCTAATTTTCTAATGTAAATTATATCTCCATTCTATGTACCTCCCCATTGACTGCTGATCAAGGTTTCTATTTTACGAAAATAATTTGTAATAAGATTTTATAGAGTTACTCGAGAAATTAGAGCTGAAGAGCAGGAATATTGAAGACCCATTTGTAATGAAGTCCGGGTTGAATGAAATAGTTATATTCAAATTTTATTCTTGCACCCTAGGTTTGACATTTTAGCTCGTGGTGGCTCCAGTGAACCAAATTAGAATTAAGTCCATAATCATCTCAAGTAGAATATAGTATTCTATATATGTATGCTAATTATATAGTATATATATTGTTATACATGGTGATATATGTTTAATATGACACGTATTTCTATATATATATATATATATATATATATATATATATATATTTTGCATGCGCGCTAAACAAGATGAGACAATTAATAATAAAACCCTCAAGGATAATAGTATTAAGTTGATTATGTTCAAGGACATTGGAGTTGTCCTTGAACATAGCCTTCTACCATGGTAAAGCGATAGAGTATTGAGTATTTAATATGAGTTTGTTGTGAACACACAAGACTTGTATTAAATATTTAAAATGTTGCTTTATTACATTGAATGCTTTTAAGGAATTGAATAATGCATGTTTTGTTGTTAACACACAAAGACAATATTTATCTCTTCACTTATATGGAAATGTTGGGTCTAACTTAACTTAGATTATTTTAGTTCAGATGTGCACACATTTGACCATCATAATCTAAGAGGCAAAAAAATAAAAGAAGTTAGATAGATATGTAATTGACAAAAGTTGTCTACCTTTTGAATAAATATGTAGTTTTTTGTGCATACACAAAGCTATATATTTATTGAAATAGGATCCTTTCTCATTAAGCGAAATTTACAAAGTCACAAATACAAAATCTGCCAAACTATATATAAAGAGGGTTATATAGTTTGAAGAAAATATTGGGGGACACCATTTTTAATAAAGACCTAAATTAATTTGGTGGTTAATAATTAATTCATGTTAATATTATTAAATTACAAATTTCACTTACATAATTTTACTATGCCTAATTTACTATCACTGCGGAGCATATTGGATGCTAATTGATAAGAGCATAATATTCATGATTTTGATTCCTTTACGATTGGTTTTATTTCATGTTTTATGGTGTAAATGGACTTATTAGGTTTTTTTTTTACTAATTTCAGGTTGAAATGGAGCTTAAGTGATGAAACAAGATGATTCGGAGCAAATTATAAGCAAAAAGGAGGAAAGTCCAGGAACATACATACCCACCCCGGCGGGCATGTTGTCTTGAGAATTACCGCCCCGACGGGTATCTCTCTGCTCCAAACTTCCCTAGCACGCTTGGAAGCCTCCTCGATCCTGACCTCTCTGTCCATACCACCACTTGAGTGAACTTATCTGCAAGACAAAATGCCACCGCAATGGGGTCACCGGGGAGAAAAGAGAATCTTGAATTTTTGGAAACTATTCAGAGGCAGATTTTGGCAGACTTCTACATGGATTTGGATTGATACTTATATCAGATTTAGGATATCTTTAGACTGATATTTTATTTCCTTATTGGATTCTATTTCTGTATGGAAACTAGTTGTGATTTATAATTCCTTTTAGGATTTAAATTTCTTGTTCTCATAGGATTTAGGTCTTTGTCTAGCACTATAAATAGAGGATGATAGTCAAGGTTTTATTCATTCTGAATTCAATCATCAACTATCATCTATTGGAGTGCAGACTCAAGAGCATGTCAAGCTAGTTCTTTTCATTCAGTTTTAAAGGGAGGTGGAACCTTTTTACAAGTAATTGATTAATTGGGTATTATTATTTATTCCTTCTTGTATGAAATTTCTTCAGAATATGTTTTCATTGATTGCATGCGAATTGATCTAATTGATTTGATCTGGCCAATTGAATTAGTTTGATCATTACCATCTACTAGATTAAGATTGGTATTACGTGTATTTGATATTTGTCTTCATCATAAGTAGCAGCTTAGTGATACTAATTGTGGAAAAGCTTTTGTGTATTGTTAAGATTATCAGAGAGCAAGTTAAACAAATCGGGCTTATGTGTTTGTTGCTTGGATTAGCCTAATTCTCTAATTCTTAATGCTTCTGCCATATTAAATCTAGAGAGCTTTTTCTAGGTTATATGATAGTTAAAATCTTGTGAAGAGCTTATTTCATACAGTGACAATCTAAGGAGAATTTCAGATATTAGAGCTTATTGTTATCTAGGGCTAATAGTTTCATTGAAGGGAAAATATTAATAACTTGATTAATTGATTGTTGTAACTTAGTGAAACTGAACTGCAGAACTGAAGTTTTTACATCTTTGGTTAGTCTTATCATTTAATTTTGTTTTTCTTAGTTTAAAATAATTTCAAAAACCCCCCATCTTTATTTTCTATTAAAATAGTATAATAATTCTAAAACAAACTTACTCTTTGTGGGATCGATCCTTGCTTACTACTGTGCTTATTATTTGAATTTGTAAAGTGAAAGTGAGGTTAATTTTGGAGTGTCAACGACAACTCCCAAATTTTGGCACCGTTACTGGGGAGTAATTTGGCATATTGTTTTTATTCTATTATTTGTTTTGTTTTTGTTTTATGACTCGATCTTCTCAGGCTACTAAATTAGATTTTGATCCAGAGATCAAATCAAATCAAATCAAATCAAGTTGAGAGCCTTCCCATTCTCTCTAGCAGATTTGGCAAAGGATTGGTTGTAATACTTGCACCCAGGTTCAATACAGTCTTGGAACAACATAAAGCAGCTATTCTTAGATAAATACTTTCTTGCCTCAAGAGTAGCCAATGTGAGGAAGGAGATATGTGGGATTAGATAAATCAGTGGAGAGACGTTATATGTGTACTGGGAACGATTCAAAAAGCTCTGATCTAGCTGTCCAACACATCAAATAGACGAACAACATGTAATCCAGTACTTCTACGAAGGATTAGTGTCGATGGATAGGAGTATGATAGATGCAACTAGTGGAGGAGCATTGGTTGACAAGACTCCGGAGGCTGCAAAGAATCTAAC
The DNA here is from genome assembly GCA_020205615.1 of Panax quinquefolius. NCBI lineage: Eukaryota > Viridiplantae > Streptophyta > Magnoliopsida > Apiales > Araliaceae > Panax > Panax quinquefolius. Next base: position 105,081,961 of record CM035155.1, on the reverse strand, counting down.
TGTAAATATGGCTGCAAACTCACAACAATATGGTACTAGAATGAATCATGCACCAGTAAGGGTTAGCAAGGTGAGCACTTATGATCATGGTAAATATATTTCTGAATTAACTGCTATGGTTAAACAACTAGCTGCAGGAAATTTGCCGGTTGTAAAGGTTTGCAAAATATGTTTAATAGCAGGGCATACCACATATTCATATTCTACATTGGAAGAGGATAAGACCACAAAACAAGCTAATGAAATGGGAAATTACCAGGCACAACCACAGAGAAGGTATAACCTATATTACAATACATACATTCCAGGATGGAAATAGGCCACCAGTGCAAGGGATCCCCCAAAATAAACAGAAAAGTTTTCAGCCCACTTAATCACAATATCTGTGACGCCCCCAAAATAGGTATACATCACCCATTCTGAGTTGTCAATACATGGTACAGAAACAACTACAACTTTATTATTATAACAAAGAAAGCGTGAGTTTAAATACAAATATTATCTTCTGACAATATCTATACTCAAATAAATCCTCATCACATTTATTGATACATTATTTTACAAAATGGTGAGGACTACTAAACAACTCTCTCTAGAACCTTCATTCCATACCCCACTGTATCGCTATATTCTCGCCTCCCGATAAAAATGGAACAAAAGGAAAGGGTGAGCTCAACTAGCTCGATAAAGAATATTATGACTAAGATAATATACAATAAATTACCGTTAGTCTTCAACAGGGAAAATCTAATAGAATACAATAGACAACAAATTTTAAATCAATATTCGCAGCGTGAAATAATAATTCATTAGAAGAGTTAAGTAGAGAATGCAAACTACTATCTTCCATGTATGAATTTAAAAGTTCATCGCCTATCTTTTATCCCCGTAACATCAATCAATATATATCCGAATCACATATTCATCTTTTTTACAGTGCCAAAGATATTCATCACTTAGTCATGTTCATCTAAACACTGCTCATCTTTTACTACAAGCCAAAGATATTCTTCAGAAATCATTCATCTTTGCACTATAGGCCAAAGATATTCCATAATATCATCATTTAAGACCAAGATGATGAAAATATTTTTAAAGAAACGAATCCAGTGAAACAAAATGACAAGGATTAAGGATTAAGGATTCGTACTTTGTTTTATTCACGTCCAAAAATACCTCAAAAATAATCGCAGTGGTGTAAAATTCAAGAATGATCAAAACATGGATACAATCAAAGCTAGTATCCAGAATAGATATTTTGGACGAAAAGAAAAATTTTCATTTTTCGATGAATAGTGCCGTATTCGTGAATAGTGCGTATCGTGAATAAAGTCGTGAGTATCGTGAATAAGAAACTCAAACACAAAAGTTCCAAATTTGATAAAAACTTCAGATCAATATTTCAACATAATGATATTGAAGAAATAATATCATTACTGAAAAAAAAATATCCTTACCTCGAAGATCGAAGTACTTAAATTTGAACACAGGATATAAAGCTATGACTTGAATTTGCACCGAATAGAAATACTCAAATTATACTCAAAATACTCACAAGAATACGCCGATAATATAGAGAGAGAAAACTTCAGCTTAAGTGTGATTTTCAATTCTAACCTAGCACACCTATTTATAGAAAATTGCTTAGAACACTAAAGCGTAAAATTTAATATAATATTAATATATTATATATAAATTCCTCATACACAATCTATGATCTGAATTCAGCCATGCTTGACAACAAAAATAAGTCTACCAAACAAATCAAAAACGTTTTATTATTTAAAATAATTAAAACTTCCAAAAATCAATTATTCAGAATTTCGAACATCAATAATTCATAATAAATAGCCCTTTTATCGAAAATTCGAATCACGCGAGTTTTTTATAGGAAATTCAATTCTCTACAACTTTGCGAAGAAAGTTTTTCCAAATTCCAAACGAAATTGGCCAAATACACAAACGAAGCGATTTTACAAATATAATCAAATTTCATCAATAAATGGGGTCCACCGACATGTTTAACATGTTTTAAACATTTATTGCAACAAAAATACTCTTCCTCCTCGTATGCTCATATATCCCACATTCGTTGTAAAAATATTACCATTATTATATTATTAAAATATAATAATACATTATCTTATCGAAAAAAGATAAAATTTCAATTTTCAACAATTGTCACATTAAAATTTTCTCCATCTATATCCATATAAAATCAATATTTTCCTCATCATATGAATCAATAATTAATTATTCACAAATAATATTACAAAATCACAATATTGACAACCAGCAGCTTCCCTGGAAAGAGGGCTTTCCAATAAGAATTTCTCCTTCTTGGCGCCAAGATTAGGTGACCAAACCTCTCCTGATGTAACTTTCTAGACATTGCCAATAATGTTATCTAATAATATTATTCGATAATATGAATTATTGCTTCGATAATGAAAAATATTGTGTAATGACAATTATCAAACAACAAAGAATATAAAATATCAACGCAGTAATTATTGAATCAATAAAATAAAATACCGAATAATAATTACTCGTAACCATTATTGAGTAATGCCTTCTTACGTAAGAATCAATAATTGGTGCAATCTGACCGTGCTACTCTGTGTTTTAACCAATTTAGTATTTTAACAAGATTAACGATAACAACTACGCCAAGTTTTTTTAACCAACTTATATTTGTCGCTTTTCTTCATCCAATCGCTTTCAGTTATGGGGCCCACACATGGTCACTACTGGTCGCATTTAATATTCCCCGACAATGACGAATATTCCACGACCAAACGAATATTCCCCGACAACAATGAATATTTTATAACCACTTGCTTATTTTGAAATATTTATATTTTACCCCTAACTATCCACATTAATCACATCAACCCTTACTATTTCAAAATAATAAATAGAGAAAATTAAATTTCATTAATAATAAATTGGGGTCTTACAACATCAACCCAAACCAGCAGCTCCGTTAAATTCTGGAACATCCCTCGAAGACATGTTTAAAGAATTCATGACTCAGACACAACATTTCCAACAAGAGACAAGATCTTCCATCCATAATTTGGAGAATCAGATGAGTCAACTTGCTACCATAGTCGGCCGATTGGACTCCCAAGGTTCAGGGAAGATACCGTCACAAACTGTTATAAATCCAAAAGAGAATTCAAGTACCATGACTTTGCGAAGTGGGAAACAAATAGATGCACCAACAACCACCATCGAGTTTGAGGAGGAAGAAGCTAAGGAGAAAACAGAAAAATCACAAGTACAGCTTAACCCTCCTACTCAACTTAAGAATGTTCCTCTTCCTTTTCTTCCTAAGAATTCTAAAACATCAAAGAAAAATGAACAAGAAAAAGAAATCTTGGAAACTTTTAGGAAAGTAGAAGTGAAAATCCCTCTCCTTGATGCAATCAAACAAGTTCCACGGTATGCTAAATTTTTAAAAGAATTGTGCACTAATAAAAGAAAATTGCAAAATGATGAAAGAGTAACAGTTGGGGAGAATGTATCTGTTGTTCTTCAAAGAAAAAGTCCCCCTAAATGTAAAGATCCAGGAATGTTCACAATCCCATGTAAAATAGGAAACACCAGATTTAAAAGAGCCATGTTAGATCTAGGAGCTTCGATTAATGTAATGCCTTTATCTGTTTATGCTTCCTTAAATCTTAACACTTTGAAAAATATGTTAGGAATAAATATGTGAATGATATTCCTATTTTTATAAGATTTGATTATGATCTTAATGAATGAATATGCAAATATGTCTGCATTGAAATAAGCTGTAAAGTCTTTGAATAGACAACAAGAATATATGTACAATGACATAGACTAAAATGATCAAATATGTTAGGTTGATTCTACATGAACAAAACAGCTTGTGTAAAGTCCTTAAAAAGAATATGGTGTATAAGGACTAAATATAGAAAGATCAAGCTTGTTAGGTTGATCTTATATGATGTAATAGATAGGCCTGCCTGATCGTCGAGTACTGCACAAACCTTAGAAGACTGCCAAGAGAAAAAAAGAACTCGGAGAAGCCAAGGCAGAATCATAGAGCATCGAGAAAGTGGCTATAGATCGTAGTCTGCCTTGGAGGGCCTCACTTAGAATTGCAGAGTTGATTCAAGCACCTTCCAAGACAAGTCAAGGATTGTAGACCACACTTGATGTCGTAGAGTCTACTGATCATACCAGAGGCAGAAATCGTAGTCTAGTTAGATCAGACAAGAACAACAAGTGTTAAGACAGAAATCGTAGTGTGATCTACACTCGGAGTCGTAATGTCTGCAGAACGAAAGCTAGATCGTAGTCTGCAGAACAAAGTCTTCTACAAAACCTATCAATGCTCACAATGCCAAGGAAGAATCATAGTGGTAACACGATTCTCAACACATGAGCACTCCTAAAGCATCCAAAGAATGAAGCCTCTGGACAGAACTATAAAGATGCAATCTACCTCAAGGAAGTCAAAGAGCGTTCACCTAATGGCTTGCAAGCAAACAAGAAGATTGAAGCACCAACTCAATCATCATCCTGATTGAGGTGTGAAGCCATTTAAGGGAAGTCTTTTACAAGCAATAAGAAAGAAGACTTCAGATGATGTGATTGACTAAAGAAAGTCAGTAATGTAGTAGCTGTCAAGATATACATAAGATGACTATCTTGAGTATGCCTAGGATCGTAGTGCTTGCCAGATTAGAAGTAGGAACTGATGAGATCTATAACAGAGACACTGGCCAACCTATAAAGAATAGACAAAGAAGATTAAGCATGGGTCAGACCATTGATGACATGTGAATGGGAGATCACAAGGAAAAAGAGAGCTGAACATGACCAATTTGATGAGTCTTGAAGTTAAGGAGGGCCAGAGTATTCAGATAAGTTGTCAGTACCTAATGAAAGTCAAGGCAAGTAGAAGTGATAAAGCACTGCAAGAATGAAGGAAGAGAAGTTCTGTGTTGCAAGCTCAAAGAACATTCTCTGAATCGTAGAGTCCAGTCATCTGCAACAGAATCATAGAGTTCAGTCATCTGAGTATTGAAGCCTTGGCAATGAATCAATACAAAGACTGACATTCGAACGTTGGGTATTGAAAGAATCAATGCAGAAGGACAACTCCTGATGTTCTGATCAAGGAACTAGAAAGAAGAAATAAAGGTGACTACCAGCTTAACACACTAAAAGTGACATTTCTGATGTGGTTGGTGAAATAGTAGACTGCAGTGTTAGAAAACTGAAAAAGGGGATGTCATGTCACATCTACAATCTGCACCAAATAACTCAAGATCTGCGAATTAATTTGAATAACTTCCAACGTCTATAATCCAACGGAAACCTTTTGAAAGATTATTTAACAACAGAAGGTCAAGATGAAGAGAGTTGTTGGTTGAAGCAAGGTTGTTGACTCTACGAGTTCTATAGAGCAAAAATAGAATATGTCTCAGTGGTAGCGAGACTACAAAAAGTAGAAGTGAAGCAAGATAAGAGAAGAGCTTTATTAGAAAAAAAGGCTTCACTCAACAACCATGAGAATGCCATTAAGAATGTCAGCCAAACAGATAGCCGAGAAGGCCAAGAAAATAACATTCAAGAGATTGGCATATCCGAAAGAAGATTTAAAGAGCCAGTCTACGAATGACTATAAACCACCAAGAGATAAAGAAGAACAGATGCAGAACCAAATCTGTACAAAAGCCAACCAAGGTTCAGGGGATACTAAGTGCCAGATGAAGTCTACCAAAGATGCAAAGACTTAGCAAACCTCATATGGTGAAGAAGTTCAAGCTGAGATCAGAAAAGGACCAACCAAAAGATCAGCTGCACCAAGGAAGAAGTGACAAACTACTAAGTACTCAAAGAGATCAAGCTTCATGAACAACTTAGCAGTATATCCAATGGTGATCCAGTCTCGATGCAGAATCCAAAGAGGATCACGACAAGGTGCCAAGAATTATGGATGAATAAGCATAAAGTTATCTTGGCAGCTCAGCACCACCAACAACAACAACAAGAAGCCAAGGCCAGAAGGGTCCTTGTCTAAGGGACTAAACTGAGTTCCAAGGCTACAGGCCTTGAAGAGTTCTTAGTGAACTGAAGTTCCAAGTCTACTGGACTTGAAGAGTTCTTAGCGAACTAAAGTTCCAAGGCTGCTGGCCTTGAAGGAATCTTAGTGATTCGGTGATGTAAAGAATTCCTTAGTGGAATCCCTTCTTGTTGAAGCAGAAGAGTGGATTAGGAGCTTGAGTCTCTAAACCATTTAAAATCCCTTGTGTCTCTTATATTTTGTCATTTACATCATAACTGCTATTAACATGATAACAAATTACAACTAAATTAACTCTAAATAAATGGTCAACATAACATCTATGAAGGGGAACCTTAAATTATTCCGCTGTGCTTAAAATAATTCTCAAGTTTGTCATCTACTATTTACTCAGCAATGTAATCTAAAATGGAAAAGATTTTAGAAATAAAAAAGGATCTATTCAACCCCCCTTCTAGATCTATTGTGTGCCCTCTAGGAACTAAAAATTGGTATCAAAGCAGGTTCTCATATTATATTCTAAAAGCTAACGCTTTGAGTCTGATCTGAGGTGCAAACCATGGTATAAACTTAGTTTAGTAGTAAACTGTTTGTGATTACTAATGAGCTCATACGTTGGAAATTATGCATACAGGTAAATGTGCACATTCACCTGATGCTGCTCAGATTGGTCCCTGTTCTAAATTAATGCAGCTATAAGACCAATCCATGTCCAAAGAAAATTAGTAGTTTTCTGACTTGTGATGAAAAGTCAAGAAGGGCATCAAAAACAAAGAGTCTGTCATTCACTGTTCTAAAAGATCAAAGACTATACATGCAAAGAAATATCTATTCAAGAGAAGAAAGAAAATCTCGTTCGATATGTACTTGGCTAATCAGTTGGATCTGATCCTTGAGACTCAAGATTATCAAAGAACTAAAGCTACCAAGGCTTTTCTATGTTATCAACTCTAAGATGATGCCTGATTGATCTAAGGTCAAATAGAGCAACAAGCTGTCAGCAATGAACGTAAATATTTTCACATTAATGATTAACATCATTATAGCAAGACAAATGACTGTCAAGAGATTGACAGTATAAATGTATAGTTCCTCATTAACACATATATGAATATTATGTTGCATCACCTTATGTACTACAACAATACTCTATCAAGATACCATACTTTCCCTGAAACGGGAAAGAGAGAGAGTACATTAAGGATGGATACTTAATTGTCAACAAACTTTCTCTCCACTCAAATTTTAGGTTGAAGATAGCTTCTTGAAAGAAGTCTGGAATATGTCATAAGTTAATCTTAATCCTATAAAGCTTAAGTGGATTAACTCTTGCTAAAGGATTGGCAATATATACAAAACCAATGTCCTGTGTTCTTGATAAAATGTAGAGCATGATCAACACTAGAGGAGTATCTTGAAGATTCGTAGAAACTTATCATCTTCATGAATCAACCAGATGCAAATAAACAATAAAGTTGATTCCTACTCTAAAAACATTCAAGATCTGTGAACACAACCAAGCAAAGAGTGAAACAATCAAAGAAAAAGAATGTCCTATCAAAATACTTAATCATTCACACACTCATCATCCTGCATTATAAATATCATATCTAAATCTGATATATGCATAGATATGATTGCTGATGCTAATGTAAATTCAAACATATAAGGAATTGGGAGTTCAAGAAAAACTAATCCAGCAGGACCCAAACAATCAGGGGTACCAAAAATAGAAATTTATCTAACTTGCAAGTACTTGGTCTACACGATCTCACAATAAATACTAAAGCAGATAGCTTCGGTCACAAGGATTCAACCAGCTGTAAGGTCAGCTGCATAAGAAAGAAAAATGCAGTCATAAATCAAAGAAGTCTTCACACTTCTTGATCGTAGAGTCACTACCAATCGTAGAGTTCAGATTTGTCAACCATTTAGAGGTGGATGCTGCAACGACTATTTCATGACAAGGAAAAAGAAATCTACTGGTTATATCCATGCAAAGCATATCATTCTAAAGGGAACATCTTGGAGGTCTGAATGATAGAACCTACATAACAGCAACTGATCAGCAGACCATAGAGTGACTAGTTCGAAATTACTCTACGAATCTAATGAAACTGATTTAATCATAAAAATACCAGATCAGTTCAGAAGGTTCCAGCTAGAAGAAAAAGTACAAAGGTGACCTTGTAAGGATATATATGCAGAAGCCAGTCCATTTACTTCCAAGACGGAGGTATCAACTATGGGAGAAACAACATGCTAAAGTCTAGCAATACCAAAACTAAGGAGGAACACATTAAAGTTGAATCCTTCAAATCTATCAAAAACTGAAGACAACTGAACCTGATGCAAAGGCAAAAATGATGAGGATATGAAGATCATGATGAAACTATCCACCTATCGATCTTCAGGAATTTAGAGAAGCCTCAATAATTCCTGAAATGAAACTCTGTATTATCCAAATAAATCCTTTCCCAATAATAGAGTCTCAAAACTCTGTGGCTGATGTACAATATGAATCCTTATTCCCGGTTGTAGTCCCTAAAACTCTAAGATAGATCATCAAGTTTCACTATCTCAATCTAAGATTCCTCGCGATCAATAGTCCAATCGTAGAGTATAAGCACACTAACTCTACGATTGTAATACTTCTCAGTACATTCTCCTGACCATACAATTGATATAGCTGAAAGCACTTCACCGTCATCCACTAATAAATGCCAACATCAAGCATGTCAAATGATGATGAAAAAACTCTAACAAAAAGCCTATCATGATGAAATTCTTACCAATAAGTATCTACAGTCCTTCTGATTAGTTTATGGGGAATTACAGTTTCTTATTGGGCATCATGCAACCAATGACTTTTTGACACATCACAACTTATGCAGAGTTAGAAGGAACTGTCCTAAAGACAAATTCAAAATCTTCAAACAATTATTAAAAGCTATCAAATTTCTCTCCCTCCCTTTTTCAAACCCTAAAATCCTCTTCAAGGCCAAAATTCATCAAACCTCAAGCTTCGCCCAAATTGCATTCAACTATCTCTCATAAGATTCCTGAAATTAAAACCTATACACTTCGAACTCTCAAATAGAAGAATAGCATGTTATAACTGGAGTCCTACTCGGCTTCAAGAAGTTCGAAGAATCAGAAAAGAAGTTCAAGGACATACTTGAGCTTATAAAGAATGCTGGGTTTTCAGAGTGCTCAGAAGCTAACACTCCAGTCTATACCAATCTAGTGAAGCAATTCCATTCAAATGCAATTATAGACTTTGGGCTTCTATCCACAAAGGTCAAAGGAGTAAGCCTAAAGATAAAAGCATTAGACATTAACCAATATCTAGGGTTTCCTGACCAAGGTCTGATAAACCTCAAGGAAGTTGACATTGAAGAAGGCAAGAAGTTAATGCGCTACAGAAGGAACGTAAATCTGAAAGACATGAAGAAGAAAGAGTTTCCTGAAGAGTTTGAATTCCTGGTTGAGATTACGGGAAAATGTATCTTGTGCAAGGACACTGCACATGATACTGTTAGTGATCTACAACTGAGAGTTATGACTATAATCGTCATGAAACAGCAGATGAAATTTAGATTCCTTCTAATTGATTGGTTGACCAAATGGCTGAAAAAGCTGAGATGAAGAAGTCTATAGATAAACCCCTCATAAAGGTTTTTCGTGGAAGACTCTTGAGCATTATACTGAAGAAGAAACTGAAGAGTAAGATAAAGGATAATCAGGGAGAGCCATTGGATATTCATAAAGTGATGTCCCCACAGCTATTTGAAAACTGGAAGAAATATCCCAAGGAAAATAAGAGGCTAATAACATCTGGCAGTAGCAACAAGGTCGCTGCAAAGAAGAGAAAGGCTAAAGAAATGGAAAGCAAGTTGTCTCAATCTGATGACTCTGTACCTGAAGCAGCCACTCCAGGAAAGCTGATAAAGAAGAAAGCTAAGATTGTGAAGAATACGAAGGTTCCACCAAGCAGTCTCTCCACTGACAAAAAGAGATGTGAATCAGGAAAGGAAAGAGCATCAACTGCAGCACCCCCAAAAAGGAGAAAGAGTAACAGATTGCTTCAAACAACTGAAGATCCTATGAATGAATTCTCAAGTAGCCATTCTTCTGAAAATAAAGGGTCTAAATCTAAAGAAATTAGGTTTCCCACTGCTGAAGTCTCAAGAAATTCTTTTGCTACGTCAGAGGACTCAGGGCCTGAAGAAGAATTATCTGTCCCTATGGCTGAATCCCAAGGAAGCTCATCTGATGAATTAAGGGCTTCAAAATCTAAAGATAAAGAAAGGTCTGAATCTCCTATAGCTGAATCTCCAAGGAGAAGAAAGAGCAACAGATTAAGTGCCAGATCTGTCCTAAAGAAAAAAAGAGAATCTTCTACTGCAATCATCGAATTAAGTGATGATAAGTCTGAATCTAAGGAAGAAAATGCTAAGGGAACTGAAGAAGGAACAAGTGATGAAAATCAGCAAGAAGGATTCACTAATAAATCAGATGAAATGATCCAGCATAATTTAAGCTCAAGGTTAGGAAATGAAGAGATGGACACAGATTCCAGTTCTGCAGATCAGGAATTAATAGACTATCCCGTTCTCTCTCCAGCAAGAGTTTGCCAAAGATTAGTGGTGGAAGTATTTGATGAACCACCAGATGTACCACCAGAAAGATGGATAAAACATGGAAACGAATAACTCAAAGTTGTACGATGTCTACAGAAGATTTGTTTAAAAATTAGAAAAAATAAGGATTTAGATTGCACTACAATATTGTACAATCCTGACGATCTTCTAATGAAATGTTTCTTCCCATGGATGCCCTAGGTAAAGGCATATACTGGTAAAGATGAAAGTTACTTCAGCTGGTGTTACTCATATTTTCTGAGCTTGGAGCTAGTTTCTCAAAACTTTCCAAGAGTAAAGGAATTTGCAACAAGACTGATCAAAGACCAGCCTCACTTCAAAGTCTATCGACATGCTGGTAACCACTACATTCCCTACGATTGTAGAGTAAGTTAAGATGGCAGAAGGATTATACCCAAGTATATGATCGAAGAGTCCATTCACTCTACCATTGAAGATGATCAAGCTCAGATCGGGAAGCTCTACTCTGCTCAAGCATAATTGTGTGATATTCCTTCATCCTCCAACAGTGATTGGCACTCAATGGTTTATCAGATTCTCGCTACATTCGAAAAACTGTCCAAGAATGAGAATCGTGCAGTCCACTCTGGTGTTCAGCAGCAGTTTGCTCAACCAAATGACCAAACTCCTCAGGAGCAAGAGTTACTGAAGAATTCTGACAAGTTGGTTGATAGCAGAAGCAAAGATGTTGTCAGAAGAAGGAGATAATGTGCTTCAAAACAGACTCCAAGCCACAATATCAGATAGATCTCTCAAAATCAAAGAGAGAGATCAAATCTATTTGAAGTTCATCAATGATTAGAAGGAAGAAGCTTTGCAAGTTCAGAAGGACAATATAGATCAAATCCTGTCACTCTCTGACAAGATTTACCTCCTAAAGCAATCTCTCTCTTTACAGTTAGAGCTAAAGTCAACAAGAGCTCAAGATTGAAGTTAGAACTCATCCTATCTGACAAAGAAGCTTATGACAAATGTCCAACAGATTTCCCAAATGATTCATTACTAAAAGGGGGAGAAAAAGAGGTATTCAAGAAAGGGAAAGGAGAGAAGAATGAAGGCTGAAAAAAAGAAGGGGAGAAAGAAAGCAAAAAAGGAGAAGAAACAACCCAACATAGCATCAAATGTATCATCATCTGAGGGGGAGCCAAAGCAAAATCTAAAGAGTAAAGCAGAAAACAAAGAAGACGAGCATGCATCTCAAGGGGAGCAGGAACCAGGAGATCAAGAAGAAATGAAGTCACCATACCAGGGGGAGTAGGAGTAAGAAGATCAAGCAGATGAGTAGCAACAACATAGGGGATCCAGGAGACACACATGAAGAAGAAGGTACATCTCTTTATGTAATAGTTAACTCTGGATCCAGAATTTAGGTTTACTATTCTTCTGTAATCAAATGCTTTTTAATATATCATTCATATTACCTGCCCTAGCAATACAGTAGCTGAAAGTAGTATGCACACAAGCCAATCATGTTTGATGATAAAGCATATACTTTGAAACAATCTTATTCATTTATTAATAAAAAGTATTAATTTATTAAAGGCTTTTAATTATCTACATGATGTTGTTTTATAATATGTGATAAACCCATAGTTTTAAGCAATGCTTTTAGAATAATGATGACGATCATTCTAATGAGATCTAAATTCTTAGAAAGCTTAAAACTAAAATAGTTCCCAATCATTGGATTACTAAATTGGGGATTAGTGAATCCGGATAGATTGGTACATACGTTGCTTGCTCATTGGATGAGGATGATTGATCTCATGATCATTTGTGTGGAGACACTAAAGCAAGTATGTAGGTGCTTATTTGAGAATAAGTTCACTGAACGTGGTTCGCTAAGGAATACCTAATGGAGTTTTACTTGCTTCACAATAGGAATTCCTGTAGTGATAGTAAGACAAGTGATCCTTGGACTTGAGATCATCATAGTATCTTGTGTATGATGAGTTATACTTTGACTTATTCCTTAAGACCCTTAGGGTATATCAAAGGGTATGCTTGGGTATAATAAATTGTACATGGAGATAATGTATGATCAATAAAGAATCTACCACTTATATTAAAAGAAGAGAAATGTCCTATGTGATTCGATAAATGACAACCCAAAGAGTCCTCGGCTAAGGCGTAATAAAAATTAGAAAGGAGTTTCTAATTTGCATTATTTGAGTTGTGCATTTAAGGATCGAAATACATATAATTAAATAAAATAAGACTTGACAAAGAATTCCATGCCTTATATTTAATTGGGACATCAGTATGGTGGAAGGATTGAATTGTACGAACTATTTACTCAAAGGTTCTTTAATGATTAATGTTGAAATCTATATTATCTGGAAAGTCGCTGATCGCTAGGAGGCTTATCCCTATCAGAATAAATATTATTTATTTAAATAAATTAATTGTTTAATTTATTTATTTAAATAAGATTAGAATTGTTCTAATTGATTTATTCACAACCTAGGTTTAATATGGAGAACCTAAAGGGTCACACCATAAAAGGAAGAATAATTATTTAAGAAGTTAATGGCATAATCGTAATAATATGTTATGTATATTTAATTTAATCTATGGTGATAGAATAAATTAAATAGCTTAATATTTATTATTTAATATTTTAAAATATTAAATATAAATTAATAAGAGGAGTGTTATTAATATTATTCCAATTATTATTATTATTATTATTATTTTAATTTCTAAAAGAGTTTAGAAATTAATTTAATATAAGTACTCTCATTTATTCCTAATAGGATTAGGAGGAAAATTAGTTAAAGGAGTTTAATTAATTATCCCTAATAAGATTAGGGGAGCCCATTTTAATTAAAAAGTTTAATTAAAAATACCTTATTTTAATAGGTTACTTGATATCTTTATAAGAGGAGTCTTATATCAGATATTAAATGTACGTGATAATTTCAATGGTTGGAGAGTACGTTCTTTTCTATAGAGATAGAAAACTAGGGTTTGAGCCAAATACCCATCTTCTTGAATTCTTATTCTTCCTTGGTGGATCACCTCTAGAGGCCAAACACTTGGGTGGCTAACGTTGATCAAAGGAACGAACCAAACCCGATGGATTCAAGTTGAACGCGAAAAGGATTGGAGGTGAACTTGTACCTGAGGAAGCTCGAATCTTCAAGGGTATGATTCTTGTTCTTTCTTTTTCGTTTAATTAATAATTATGCATAAAGGGTGATCCGGGTATATGGTTTGTAAAATTTTAAACTCTGATTTTCCACGTTTCCGCTTATTTATGCAATTTGATTGCGTTCTTGAATATTACAAACCTAACAGTGGCATCAGAGCCAAACCTTTATGTAAATTATTAATTATTTTAATTTGATATGTATATTGATATGTGTTCAGAACAATTTAATTGGGCATAATTTTATTATATAAAATTTATTTAAAAATAAAAAATAAAATCGCGAAAGCCTGTTAATCGCGAACTGTTGCGGAATCACAGTTTTTCAAAATTACGAACTGTTGCATGATTACTATTATATATATTAATATTATAACTTTGGTTAGTATGCAACCGTGATATATATATTAAAAATAACCGTATTTGATTCTGATCTTGAATCAAATCATAAGTTATATATATATTTGAATAACTCAAGCAATGACTTCATTATATATAAGTTATGGTTATTATATATTTATAATATATATAGTTTTGATAATATGAATATAATATATATATATATATATATATATATATATTATTATTATTTATAATATATTATATATATTATATATATATATATATATATATTATTCTCAATAATTTTATAATTAAAATAAAAGTTTATTTTAATTTTAAAATAAAAAGTTTATTTTAATTTTAAAATAAAAAGTTTATTTTAATTTTAAAATAATAGGTTTATTTTAATTTTAAAATTAAATTTTATGCTAACTAATTAGAGTTGGAATTAGATTCCATAATAACTAATTGGAGTTGAAATTGGATTATATGCTTCCTTAAATAAAGGAGTTTATTTATATAGGAAAGAGAATCCTAATTTCCTTAAATAAAGGAGTTTATTTAGATATGAAATAAGATTTCATATTATTCAAAATAAAGGAGTTTATTTAGATATGAAATAAGATTTTATATTATTCAAAATAAAGGAGTTTATTTGTGAATAGGAAAGAGAATCCGTGTTTCCTTTAATAAAGGAGTTATTTTTTTACATGGAATTGGATTCTATAATTAATTAAAATAAAGGAGTTTATTTTGATTAAAGATTTTTATTAAAATAAAATAGTTTATTTCATTCAAAATTGGATAAATTAAAATAAAATAGTTTTATTTTTATTTAAATTTGGATTAAAATAAAGGAGTTTATTTTGATTCAAAAATAGATTTTATACTAACTAAATTTGCCCATTAAATGATATCAATATATATATATATTAAATGTTTATTATTCATAAGATGAATGTTATTTATTGATGCATATGATGATGTGTATAATAATAAATGGGATTGATTATGGACTATCACCAATGTGATTGGATTTTATTTTAGTTGGATGCATGAATGTATGGGTTTTATTAAATGGGGTCTCACAGACTGCCTTCTCTAATTTTTCCTTAATGTAAATTCTATCTCCTCCTATGTACTTCCCTCGATCACGATCAAGGTTTCTATTTATTTTAAATAGTTTTGTAATAGGAATAGTTAGAATTAATTTTGAAAAATTGGAGATCAAGGAGCAAGGAACGCTTGAAGACCCGTTTGTAATGGTGCCCGGGTTTAAATGTAATAGTTATATTTAAATATTATTTCTTCCAACCCTAGGGTTTGACCTTTTGGTTCACTTGGTGGCTCTAGTGAACCAAACTAGAATAAAAGTCCATAATCAATCCGAGTAGAATATAGTATTCTATATGTGCATGCTTATACTATATATATTATATATTATGCAAACATGCTTCGCATGTTCATTAATATGACGCGTATTTTATATATATATATATGTACGCTATGCTAAAACAAGATGAGACAAATTAATAACAAACCCCTCAATTTTTATATTAAGTCCTAAGCGTTCAAAGATATTTGGAATATCGAACGTCGCCTTCTAGCATGATAAAATTAATAGAGTATTAAATATTTAATATGAGTTTGTTGTGTCACCACAAGGCAAGTATTAAGTATTTAAGATGTTAATTTATCACATTTGATGCTTATAAAAAAATTGAACAATATTGTTTTGTTGTGTCACCACAAGGATGATATTTTTCTTTTTGAATATATGGAGTGCTAGGTTGACTTAACTTGGATAATTTTGATTCGGATGTGCCACCACTGATCAAAATAATCTAAGAGGCAAAAGAAAAGGAGTTGCATAGTTGATGTAATTGACAAAAGTTGTCTACCTATTTATTTATATATAGTTTGTTGTGTCACCACAAGGCTATATACATTTGAAATGGGATCCTTATTCTCACTAGCAAATCTTTAATTAGATTTTTGCTTAACTATATAAGTGAGGGTAATATAGTTTGAAGAAAATAGTGGAGATACCAATTTAAAACAAGACCTAATTTATTTTGGTAATTAATAAAAGAATGTATGTTAAAATGTTGTTAATTACAAATTCATTTACATAATTTTACAATGTCTAAAATTACTATCATCACGAAGCATATTAGATGCTAAATTAACTGCATCAATTAAACCGATTGGTTAAGGAATTTGAGAATTGTTCTCATGGTCAAAAGTTATCTTATGTCCTTAATACGCCTATCCTCGCAATGGTTGCGCATAATGCCTCCGAGGAAGACATTGCTACTTTTAGAAAGTGGCAAGATGATGCACAGATAGGCTCGATGCATCATGCTCGCATCTATGAGTAACGAGCTTCAAATCACAAGATGAAACTATGGATGCTTCTACTATATTCCCGCACATCAAGTAGTTGATGGTGAAGAAAGTAGGACCGATAGATATCGATATCTAAGGAGCTCTTCCGATCTAGAATGGCCAATGACACTATAAATATGCATAAAAGTTCTTAACATAATCAATTTGATTGATCAATTAGACAACATGTTTTGTCATGGATGGAGAGTTGAGCCAAGATTTGATCTTGCACTCACTCCCTAACTCCTTTCACAATTGTTGTGAATTTTCATATGAACAAGCTAGATATCACCTCACCGATTTGCTTAACATATTGAAAAATGTTGAGAGTCACTTTCCAACCAAGAAAGATCAAGTCTTCTTCGTAGGGGCAAAAGGATCTTCCTAAAAGAAGAACGATTCAAAGAAGGTAAATAGAAAGGCATAAACAAAGGATAATAAGAACAAAACCGATACGGATAGCAAAGGAGCTTGCTTCCACCGCAATAAGCCCGACACCGGAAAGAAATCATGAGAAGTATCTTGCAGAGGCTAACCAAAGAAGCTTAGTGAAGTTTCTAAGATAAATACAAATTTGTTCATGATTTAAAATAAATTTTTCTTTAAGTCAAGGTTCTACTTGGGTATTGGATACCGACTTTGGTTATCATAAATATAGATTTATGAAGGGACCAAACAGAAGTAGAAAGCTAAACAAATATAAGTAAACCTATGTGCGGAAAATGTAACAAAGGTTGCTACATTAGCCATAGAAACTTATAGTTTAGCAATGCCTACGGGAAAGTCTATTAAGTCAATAAGTTGTTATTGTATTCCAGTTCTCGTTGGAAACATTATTTCCATTTTATTGTTGGACAATGACATCTTTGGTATTATATTTAAGAACAATTGTTGTTCTATTTATAATAATAATGTTTTGTATAGAATCGAATATCACTTAATGGATTTTGTATACTTGACTTACGTGAAAATAATTTTACAAATTGAACAAACTAGTATAAAAAAGGAGATGATCATTTAAAGAGTTAAATGTGTGTATTTAATGAAATATAAGTGTGAATTATTTGAAAGGTTCAAATAATTCGTAAGTAATTGAAACAAATTGGCAATGTATTAAGATTCTTTGATTAGATCAAGGAATAAATACTTGTGCAATAAGTTTCTAGATCATCTCAAATGGTTTTCTCATAATGGACACATCCCGATACGCAATAATTGATTGATGTATCTCGAATGAAAAATCGTACCTTGTTGGACATGGTGCGGTCCATAATGATTTTACCGACATTCCAAAGATCCTTCCGGGATAATGTCCTAGAAATGGTCGACATATCTACGAAAATGGTAACCTCAAAATCCTACCCCAAGACTCCATAAAAGTTATGGATGGGAGGATTCCTAATCTTAAGTATGTTAAGATAAGGGTTGTCCAACTTATGTGAAAAGGTTTCAAAGGATAAGCTTGGGACAAAATTTGACAAGTACAGATTTGTGGGACATCCTAAAGTAAGTTTAGGGTATATGTTCTATAATCTTACTTAGTAAAAGGTGTTTGTTATGAAACACGCCGCTTTCTAAGATAAAGGTGTTTATCATCAAGGGGATAGTGGGAGGATAATAGATCTTGAAGAGTTCAAGAACCACAAAACACTATAAATCAAATAAGAGGAACCCGTAGATGTACCTATTGTACCACAAATCCTAATCATAAATCCGAATAGTACCAAGATACATAGGAGGTATGGATTCATCATGGATGATGATGATGAGGTACGATCATAGAAGATGATGATCCAGCTTACATACGATGAGGTAAGTGTTGTAGACACTCGAGAAATGGATTGAAGCAAGTTTCTCAAATATGGAACATTCCTTTTGACGAGGCAATCAAAAGAGTTTGATTTTATCAAAATAAGAATGAACCTAGTGTGTACAAAAGGGACAAGGGGAGCGCTTTGACATTCCTAATATTATATGTTGATATACTACTTGGATAAGGAATGACATACTAATGCTACAATCAAGAATGATAAAGTTGTTCTAAACATTCCTCCATGAATGGTTTGGGAAGAGTATCTTAATTGGGGATGCAAATCTATATAGATAGATTTAAAAGGATGCTCAACTTAACCCAAGGAACGTATATTCATTTGATGCTAAAGTCGTTTAGCATGGCAAACTCCAAGAGATGTCTCATGTTGATGAGCTATGGAGTGTATTTCTCTTTATAGTCCCCATAGACTCCAGAAAAGAGAGATCGCATGAGTGACTATCATGTATGCAATGAAATATACAAGATCTAATGTTGATCGGTCATATTCTGGAGAAGATCACTGTAAGACAATGAAAAACATCTTAAAGTTCTTAACCCAAGACTAAGGATGTGAGCATACATGGTGGTGGGTCCGAATTAAAACTAGAGGGCTTTTGCTGCACTCAAGTTTTTCGTATGCACAAGATGATGAAAAATCCACTTTAAGGTAAAGCGTTATCTTGAACAAAGGTGCGTTGAATTGAAAGGTTCCAAACAAAGCAAGAGTTCTTTGGTTTAGTGATAAAGACAAAGTATATAGCTATAAATGAAGTCGCAAGTTGATTGTTTGGATTAAAAGTTCATTACGTAACTAGAATAGTTCCTAAGTCTCATCTTGGATCTAAACATGTGTTGTGGAACTTTCATTTGATTATTAGAATCATTGAAAGATGGGAAATCACTATAGAGATAGTGGACTCTCATGAACAACATTACATATCCATTAACTAAAGCTTATCCAACAAAGCAGGATAATCGCCACTTAGAGAAGAAGAGTATGAGATACCATGGCGATTGGCTTTAGTGCAAGTGGGAGATTGAAAGTAGTATGCACACAAGCCAATCATGTTTGATGATAAAGCATATACTTTGAAACAATCTTATTCATTTATTAATAAAAAGTATTAATTTATTAAAGGCTTTTAATTATCTACATGATGTTGTTTTATAATATGTGATAAACCCATAGTTTTAAGCAATGCTTTTAGAATAATGATGACGATCATTCTAATGAGATCTAAATTCTTAGAAAGCTTAAAACTAAAATAGTTCCCAATCATTGGATTACTAAATTGGGGATTAGTGAATCCGGATAGATTGGTACATACGTTGTTTGCTCATTGGATGAGGATGATTGATCTCATGATCATTTGTGTGGAGACACTAAAGTAAGTATGTAGGTGCTTATTAGAGAATAAGTTCACTGAACGTGGCTCGCTAAGGAATACCTAATGGAGTTTTACTTGCCTGTCAATAGAAATTCCTGTAGTGATAGTAGTACAAGTGATCCTTGGACTTGAGATCATCATAGTATCTTGTGTATGATGAGTTATACTTTGACTTATTCCTTAAGACCCTTAGGGTATATCAAAGGGTATGCTTGGGTATAATAAATTATACATGGAGATAATGTATGATCAATAAAGAATCTACCACTTCTATTAAAAGAAGAGAAATGTCTTATGTGATTCGATAAATGACAACCCAAAGAGTCCTTGGCTACAAGCGTAATGAAATTAAAAAGGAGTTTCTAATTTGCATTATTTGGAGTTGTGCATTTAAGGATCGAAATACATATAATTAAATAAAATAAGACTTGACAAAGAATTCCATGTCTTATATTTAATTGGGACATTGTATGGTGGAAGGATTGAATTGTATTTCAAGAACTATTTACTCAAAGGTTCTTTAATGATTAATGTTGAAATCTATATTATCCGGAAAGTCGTTGATCGCTAGGGAGGCTTATCCCTATTGTAGAATAAATATTATTTATTTAAATAAATTAATTGTTTAATTTATTTATTTAAATAAGATTAGAATTGTTCTAATTGATTTATTCACAACCTGTTTAATATGGAGAACCTAAAGGGTCACACCATAAAAGGAAGAATAATTATTTAAGAAGTTAATGGCATAATCGTAATAATATAGTTATGTATATTTAATTTAATCTATGGTGATAGAATAAATTAAATAGCTTAATATTTATTATTTAATATTTTAGAAATATTAAATATAAATTAATAAGAGGAGTCTTATTAATATTATTACAATTATTATTATTATTATTATTATTATTATTTTAATATCTAAAGAGTTTAGAAATTAATTTAATATAAGTACTCTCATTTATTCCTAATAGGATTAGGAGGGAAAATTAGTTAAAGGAGTTTAATTAATTATCCCTAATAAGATTAGGGAGCCCATTTTAATTAAAAGAGTTTAATTAAAAAATACCTTATTTTAATAGGGTTACTTGATATCTTTATAAGAGGAGTCTTATATCAGATATTAAATGTACGTGATAATTTCAATGGTTGGAGAGTACGTTCTTTTCTATAGAGATAGAAAACTAGGGTTTGAGCCAAATACCCATCTTCTTGAATTCTTATTCTTCCTTGGTGGATCACCTCTGTAGGCCAAACACTGGGTGGCTAACATCGATCAAAGGAACGAACCAAACCCGGCGGATTCAAGTTGAACGCGAAAAGGATTGAGGTGAACTTGTACTTCGAGGAAGCTCGAATCTTCAAGGGTATGATTCTTGTTCTTTCTTTTCGCTTTAATTAATAATTATGCATAAAGGGTGATCCGGGTATATGGTTTGTAAAATTTTAAACTCTGATTTTCCACGTTTCCGCTTATTTATGCAATTTGATTGCGTTCTTGAATATTACAAACCTAACAGTAGCTCACTGTATCTTAAGATTCATTCATCTGATAAATATGCACTTATTATTTTTGTCATAATCAAATAGGGGGAGATTGTTAGGAATAAATATGTGAATGATAATCCTATTTTTATAAGATTTGATTATGATCTTAATGAATGAATATGCAAATATGTTGTGACACCCCCAAAATAGGTATACATCACCCATCTTGAGTCGCTAAATACATGGTACAGAAATCAAATACAAACTTGTTTAATACAACCATCGTGTAAAAATACGATAAAACATAGCTGAGTTTTTAAAACGAATATTATCTTCTAGACAATATCAACACTCAATGAATTCCTCATTATAATTATTATCACACTATTTCACAGAATAGTGAGGACTACTATGACACCATCTCGGACCATCACTCCATTCCCCGACTAGTTCCCGGCTACATTCTCATTTCCTGAAGAGAACAATGAAAGAAAAAGGGTGAGCTCAACTAGCCCAGTAAGAAATATTATGACTAAGATAATACAGAATAAATTATCCTTAGCCTTCAACAGTGTAACAACTGATAGAATAAAATAGACAACAAGTTTTAGATTAACAACTGCAGCGGAATAAACAATCCATTAGAAGAGTCAAGTAGAGAATAAAATCCACTATCTTCTATGATTTAAAAAAATTTCATTAACTTTATCGCTGAGACTCAGCTTAATAAATAAAATTGAATCATCCCTGCACCACGACCAAGGATATTCATGTAATCATCAGTGGTCATGATTATACCGAATAATCCCTAGTCATAATCATACCAACAATTGTCCATCAATGAACTATAGGCCAATAAGGACTTTTACCACATCATTCGTTACATTATGGTCATGATTATACCGAATAATCCCTGGTCATCATCATACCAAGTCCATCTATGCACGTAAGCCAAAGATGACTTTCATCACAATATAAGCATGAGGATGTTGACCATGACATAATAATTCAATAAAACAAGTTCAAGGATAAACTTAAAGATTTATAATTTAATTTATCCAGAATTCAATAACGTCCAAATGGTCAACATGATACTACTTTGTGGAGTAAAATTCAAGAATGCTCAGAAGAATATTTCCATGAAAAGATACTTGATGAAGCGCAAATATCAACAATATTCTACTAATTTCATGGAGTATAGAAGCCAAAACTTTAACCAACTGAGTATAATAAAATATATGAAACTGCAAATGGATTTTCACCAGCCATGCTGTAATCCACGTAGACAGATCATTTCCATAATTTAATAAGGAATGAATACGAAGGGTCATTCACCATGCATGTGGTAGTCCGCGTAGACAGGTTATTCCAACAAAATAATAAAGAATGGAATAACAGAAGAATTCACCATGCATGCGGTATCCGCGTAGACAGGTTATTCCAATAGAATAATAAAGAATGGAATAATAGAAGAATTCACCATGTATGCGGTAGTCCATGCGTGAGATGTGTTATTCCAATGTAATAATAAAGAATGGAATAACGTAAGAATTCACCATGCATGCGGTGAATCCAGATAGATAGGTTATTCCAACAAAATAATAAAGAATGGAATAATGTAAGAATTCACCATGCATGCGGTATCCGTGAGAGAAAGTTATTCCAATGTAATAATAAAGAATGGAATAACGATGTAAGAATTCACCACGCATGCGGTAGTCCGCGTAGAGATGTTATTCTAACAGAATAATAAAGAATGGAACAACAACCCTTCGAGTATTGAAAGAAAATAACTCTCTTCATGAATACGAAAGAAATAATACCCCTTACCTTAGAAGAAAACTGGATATTGGAATAGTGAGGTAGCAGACTTCTCTTCTTCTTTCTCTCTAGAATTTCTCTATAATAATTGCTCTTGTGAGATTTAGTGAATTGGTGAGAAATGAAGGAAGAATGAGTTTCTATTTATAAGAAAATATAGTTTCAATAATTGACATTTTGGGGCTCGAAATATTACAGTATAATACCTTCTTCTTTTCTTTCATTTTTAATTTAGTCCTGCAAGTATTATCAAACTTGCACCACCTCCCCTAATAGTAAATCATGTGAATTAATAGTTCATTCATGTGACTCAATAGTATAATCATGTGAAAAAACTAATTACAAAGATAAGTACCTTCATCTATACCTCCATTTTAATTTAGTCATGCAAGTATTATCAATCTTGCACCAACTCCCCTAATAGTAAATCATGTGAATCAATAGTACACACATGTGAACACATAGTTATAAGCATGTGAATTAATAGCAATTAATTGCTCATTTATCCGGTGAATTACCCGATTGGTCAATATAACTTTCAGACATCAATTATTATCGAAATAAATGTCAATTTCCACTAATACTAATAATTTCCACACAATGGAACTATCAATTTCATCTTTAATCAACACGAAACTTATTCATCATTAATATTATAACTCATAATATTTAACAAACTGTGTCGCTCCTGTGAAAGAGGGGCTTTCCGATAAGGATTTCTCCTATCAAGCGCCATAATTAGATTATCTAACCTCTCATCGATGTGTAACTTCTAGACATTGTTAATATTGCAAATAATAATATGAATAACTTTGTCGCCTCAATTATTGATTTAATAATATAAAATATTATGCGATGATAATCTTGTGACAATAATTGAATCAATAATACGAGAGATATGATGCAAGAATTATCGTAGCAATAATTGAGTATAATTGAGTGACTTTCACGTAAGCATCAATAATCAATACCGTATCTACTATGCAACTACGCAATTATTCGTACTTTTACTATCGGGTAGTTCAACAGCTTTAACGCAGCAACACTTTTGTCGTTATTTTTATAAAAGATAATTCGCTGCTTTTCTAACTACGATAATACTTCCGTTGTGGGGTCCACCAATGATTGTGCCGTCGTACGAATATTCCCTGTTAAAATGAATATTCCCTGACCAATCGAATATTTTATAACAACTTGCATACTTTGCAAAATTTTCATATATCACCCTTAACTTTAACCTTTTATCAATTTAACCATTTACGAAATAAAAGAATAATTATAAGAAAATTGAATACTTTCATTTCATAAAATTCGGGGTCTTACAATCTCCTCTCCTTATGAAATTTCGCCCTCGAAATTTATGTACGTACCTGGTATGCCGAAGAGGTGAGGATATCTTGACTTCATTTCAGATTCGAACTCTTGAGGTATAACCTTTGAGTGTTGAATATGATCCTTCTTATCCAAGATTTTAACACGTATCTCATCATATGTTAAATCTTCTGCTATCTCGTCTAGTTCTAATTCAATAATGTGGTTTGGGTCGTCCACATATTTACGTAACATCGATACGTAAAAAAAACGTTATGAACACGCAACATACTTGGCGGTAAAACGAGTCTATAGGTCACAGTTTTTACTCGATCGAGGATTTCAAATGGGCCAATTAAATCGAAGGTTGAGATAATGCCTTCTTGAACCTTGTTCTTCACATTCATCAGATTTGGGTGTGTAGCTTGAGCGGCTTTAACTTTATCGATTAAAGTCGATTCTACTCGTATATTTGATATCACCACGTGGGTCCCTAGAGTCTTTAACTCTATCTTCATCATTTGTAAGTTATATGAAATGGGTTTTATGTTAACAACGTCACACTCATAATCGCATACGATCTTCTACTCAACGTGTCAGCTACCACATTCGCTCTTCTATGATAATATTGAATGGTATGGTCGTAATCTTCAACAGCTCGAGCCAACGTCTTTGGCGCATTATACGTTTGTTTTGGTTGAAGAAATATTTAAGGGTTGAAGAAATGGGTTTTGTACTAGGGTCAATACAAAATTTGATTTCACGCTCTGGGGGTAGGCTAAGAAGTCTTCAAGAATACATCAGGAAATTTATTAACGATAGAAATATCATTCAAAACTGTGACAACTTAGGTAGGTCATACTAGCGAAGGAATTCCCCGTCTCTCCCCTCCTAGTTCTTGTCTCACATCTCAGCCAGGGATCATATCCCTAAGCTTTGATACCAACTGTGACACCCCCCCAAAATAGGTATACATCACCCATCTTGAGTCGCCAAATACAAGGTATAGAAATCAAATACAAACTTCTTTGTTAGTTTTCGGAGGCACAATAGTTATCTAGAAGGGGGGTTGAAAAGATATTAAAAACTTTTCTTTGTATTAAGACAGTTTTGATGAAGATCTTAAGCACAGCAGAATTAAGGTTTCTTTGAAATCCTCTTTTGGATAGTGAATTAAAGAGAGTGAGGCAGTTATAAAAGTTATAGTAGTTATAATAAGAATGAAATAGACACATTTATTTTTTAAGTGGTTCAGAGCACTTAAAGCTCCTAGTCCACTCTTCTACTCTTCGAGTAGGAAATCCACTAAGGATGTCTTTTACACTTTCTGAATCTTATAGATTCCTTCTAGACCTACAGTCTAGGTACTTCTTAGTTCACTCTTGAACTCTTCAAGTCCAGCAGACTTGGCTCTTCACAGTTCACTTAGAACTCTTCAAGTCCTTCAGACTTGGAACTCTTACTTCAGTTGATTGGTTGTTGTTGAGATCGTGATTGGTGCTACTCAGTTGCTATTAAGCACTTGTTCAAAAGAACTGAGTAGCTGAGCAAGCTTCCTCTTTTTCTCAGATCGTAGAGTTGAGCGTTGAGTGTTCTTGTGCGTTTTTGTTCAATGCTTGCATGCTTCTTTCATCTGCATATGTTCTGTATATATGTGTTTCTTGAAATCTATCCGTTGAAGCCTTTTGATGAAGCATTAAATGCGTTTGATATTTTTGAACTTTGATGGTGACTTTTCTGCACACCTTCTGAATTGCATTCTGGCCCATTGACACAGCAAACTGCTTTCTTACCTAACACCTGAAAAGGTGTTATCCTCTGCCCAATGGTCCTTTTCTTAGCTTCTTAAATACGTTCCTTTTGATCAATACTAAAGATATCTTTTGTACCATTGGGACTAATGAGTGCTTCAACGTTCAAAACCCATTCCACATTTCTTGGAATTCATTTCCAAACAAAAGATAGGACTCGATGCTTCTGACACAAGACAGATGATACTCTACGATGTATATCGTGGTGTCTTGTCATATTTGTGCTTGGTCTGAATAGAACACTACAATTTCTTTCAACGGTTTGCAAGCTACGATCTTTGCACACTACGATCTTTTCTTGCTCGTCTTGCAGACTCTACATTTCTGAGAGCGCACTACGATCTCTCGAAGAGCTTCTTAAACGTCTTCAACCACTCTCTACGATCTTCTAAGCTCTATGATCCTGCCTTGGCTTCTGCAATCTGTTGATCAGCATGGTAGACTACGGTTCTTGTTGAAGCCTATCTATTTCTTTCAAGTCATAGATCAACCTAACATCTTTGATCTCTTTATCTATACATTCATTTATAGAATGATGAACATTAAAAGTTATGATCAACCTAACAATTTTGATCTATCACTAAGTCCTTGTACATATATTCTTTGAAGGACTTTACATATAATCATGAGCATTTACTTTAAACATCAAATCAAAACATGCATTCTTCCAACAATCTCCCCATATTTGATGTTGACATAACCAAGGAGATTTGTTGTCCTGATTATCAATTTCTATATGTAGTTGTAGCAAAGTAAATATGACTTAATATTTTAGTGAGCATCTAAAATTTCTAGAGAATAAGCATGAATTTATTGATGTATGAAGATAGATATTACATTTAAGTTTGACTACATCAATACGAATTAAAATCCAACTTATCTCTATTTCTTCGGCCTTTTGCTTCGTGGAGGATTTGCATATATCCTCACTTCTCTCTTTTCTCGCTTGCTTTCGCTCTCCTGGCTAGATCTTCCAGCTCACTTGGGCTTAGTCTTGGATTGTGATCGTGCTTATTCATTAATGCAGGATCTCCAATTGGCATTCTTAGACCTGTTGTTGTTACCTCATAAGAGCTGGTAGTTGGCCCTAGACTTCTTAATGGTTGAGCCATTAAAACTTCTTATCGATCAGATCTTTGGGTCTGATGGCTAGATCGTGGAGTCTGTTGGTGGATTTGCCTTGCAGGAGGATTCCTTGATTGAGGTTGGAATTAACCTCTGCCTTTTCCCTTGCCTCCCTGATCTTCTTTCCCTTTATTCTCCCCCTTTATGTCAGCATCAAGGGTGCGAATGTCTTCGGAGAGATGAGTTACTCCTTGGACAAGCTCGTTGAGTTGACTTTGAGTTTGAGAAATGTCCTCGCGATTTTCTTGGATTAAAGCATTAAATCGAGTTTCACGTCATTGAAGGATGTTCAAGACATTTTCAGTCTGCTGCATTTGACCCATGGAGAAGTCTTAAAATTCCTTGACTGCAGTTTGGAGACTTGTGATACTCTTTATCATTAGTTCATTTTGAGATTCTTGAGTCTTTTGTAAGATCAAGACAACATCCCTATGTCTTTTAGCTATGAGAAAGTGGATGTCATCCCTGTCTTTTATACTTTGAAGCATTTCTTTGATGATCTCTTTAAGCGTTTTAGAGAGCTCAGAGCTTAGGGAGCTAGGGAGATTATTTGCAGCATTGATCATTGATGTTAATCTCAGCTGAATAAGTGCAGTGTGATCTTCAAGACTCTCATCGAGTGCCATGATCATTTTCACAGACATTTGCTGACAAATCAGCCTTCGTGGACAACTCTGAAAGAATTTCATTCAGTTGGGGAATTTGTGAAGGAGGTGGTGTGTTCTTGAATTGATCTTGTAATGAATAGAGGGCAAGATCGAGATTGAAGTATTCGTTGCTGGATGAGGAGGGAATATCTGATGGAGGGGCCTGGGTTTGGATGTTTAAGTTTGGTGGCACTACGATTTGAGGTGGAGACTCTACAATGGGGCTAGAGTCAGTGATCGTAGAGATGATGGGATGTGGGAGCATTATTAAGTTGATCACATTTGGTTCCTCGATTCATGAAAATTTTGGGATTCTCATGGCTGAAATTGATTTAGTGGATGAAGAATTACTTCCAACCATCGTGGGAATTCATAAAATTGATTAAATGAGGATGATGGCAAATGATTAACTCTGAAGAGGGTTGGGATAGACAGTACCTCAGGTTTATTCTTTGAGGAAGAGTTGTTTATGAGTAACTTCTTGGTAAAGTTGAATCTTCCTTGGAATCCATTATCTAGCACTGAGATGGCCGGATACTCTTTGAAGCTCCAAAACATGTGACTCCAAGAGTTTAGAATTTGAGCTTGATAGAAAGGCATCATGGGTAGATATGAAAACAGTTGCTCATAGTTGGCTCTTCTGTACCCATCAATACCCACAGCTATGATCTCGACCTCGTCACCTTCATCCTCTTCTCTATTTTCGTTGGAGGATTCCATGATCTCAATGGCCTCATGATGTTCTTGCACTGGTTCTTCTTCATTTCTTGTAAAGACCTCTTCTTTTGCCATGGAGATGTCATGAGCCTCCCCCTCAACTTGATTATCTTCTTGGATGGGAGATTCAGGCATCTCCCCCTCAGCAGGTGTATTCTCTATCAGATCTTCAGGTGTCTCCCCCTCAGTTTGAGCTTTGACTTTTTGGCTTTCATTTGTTGGGTCCTTTTCAGCAGCCAATTCTTTGTCTTCCCTTTTTAGTACTTCTTCATTGACAAGAATATATTTCTTGACCAGTTTTCTTCTTGATTTTCTAGGCTGAGCCACAGCCTCAGGACTTTCTTAAACTTCAGTTTTGTCCTGCTGATCAGCCAGAATATTTGATTCTGAAACTTCCTTACTTGATATGTTTGGTCTGGTCTCTGCGATCGGTAGAGACTCTACGATCGAAGAGATTGATGGCCTTTTGGACTTGTGGCTGATTTTATTCTTCTTCAACAGCTGAGATATGGTAGCTCTATCTTCTTCCGCCTCAGCCTGCTGTTGCTTCCTTCTTAGAATCCTTAGAGTCTCAATATCTGAGGACTCTACGGGCTTATCGGTAGTGAATCCTTGAGGCTCTTCTGTAGTTCTGGCTTTCAGCTTTCTTTTGCCCTTGCTTTTTTTTATCAAAGCAATGGGTTCTTCCTTGTTAGCTTCTTCTTCTTCTTCTTTCATCTTCTCTCGATAACCGATATATTTCCCGCACTCCCGATTCCTTTATTTCACCAATTTCTTCCACCGGATTCGTATATCATCCGCACATTTTCAATCTGATTCCTTTTCCAGTTTTCAATAGTTGTTGGGTCATTCGCTTTGCTTGGATTAATGGCTTCTCCTTCGTCGTCCTCAATCTTGTCACCCAAAGCAAGCTTGTAGGATGATGCTTATAAATCGCCCGTAGAGCATCTTTTGAGAGCTCTTTGTCTTCTTTGAGCTGATTAACCACTTCCCAATCCATTCAAGCAATAGAGCCCCATAGTTAAGTTGTATTTCATAACATATGGCAGTCATGAGCTTGAGTTGCACCTCATTTATAGAGTCATGACCAGAGCTCTTGCAACATATACATTTTCCAACAATATCAGCTAGAAATTCATACCTCTGTGGAAACTCCTTCTTCTTGTATCCTTTGACAGAGGGTGATTTCTTGTGATGCATCTTTTTGAGTCCCTTATGGAAGTCTATGCCATCTATGGACGGATACCCTTCAGGTTTGAGACCTAGGGCTAGATTGATGTCCTCAGCCTTTAGTCTGATTTCTACGTTCCTGACTTTCGCAGTGATGGTGTTGTTTTCAAATACACCATTATTGTAGAATTCTTTTACCAGCTTCGGGTAGATCAATGTGTCTGTACCCAAAGCTTCTTCGAGACCCGCCTTCTTTAGTAACGACAAAGTCTTGTGAAATTTGGGTTCAGCTATTTTGAACTCGTCAAAGCAGAGTCTATAGCCGGAGATAACACTGGAAGCCGCCATTGATTTTCTTATAAGAAGTGTGATTGACTTAGCTTTCTTCTGATTTAGGGTTTCTATTTTGATAGAGGATGAGAGAGATAATCTTTTGAACTTTTGATTTCAAAAAGACGATTTCAACTTGTACTTGTAGCTTCCCTCTCTCCATTTTGCTTAGTGGGACAAGTGTCGAATTCTGCTTGGCTCTACGAATTTGACTGAGGAGAATTGTACTGAATTTCCCTTAACTCCTGCTGAGCTGATATATTCTTCAGGAGGACTACGATCATTGAGATGGTCCATGGAATCGTCGAGTCTGTTCCACCATCATTGAGTCTGTTTAGCAGTCGTCGTGTCTGAGCTGCAATCGTAGAGTCTGAACTATAAGCGTAGAGTCTGAACTGCGATCGTCGAGTCTGACCGAGTCCTTGTGATGAACTTTTGACTTAGCATTCCTCTTGGTTTAAGATAACTCAGGAAGGGCCAACCTCACAGAGTGAATCAAGGGTTAGGTTTGTTCATGAGGTGCTTGTTTGGAGAGATTGCTTTGTTTTGAATTTCATCATCACAAGATGCTCCTTTGCTTTGATGGAATCTCTATCTTGATCCTTGAGTCTCGCACCGCGATCGTTGAGTCTTCACTGCGATCATTGTCATTTTATGACACTTCGGGTCTACGATCGTGGACTTCCTTTGATCATGTCTATGATTTCGAACATAGCCTTTAAAACTGTATGGTTAGCACATACTAAAGCATATTTTTCATGGTTGTAAGTTAAGCATGCCTAGCTCACTTATTAACTTGTTAAATCTGGATTCATCTAGAGGCTTTGTAAAGACATCGACAAGTTGATTTTCGAGAGGGATATATTGTAAAGATATAGTTCCATTTTCCACATGATCCCTAATGAAGTGATACCTTATTTCTATATGCTTAGTCCTAGAATGCATGATGATTATTATGAGTTATAACAATTGCACTTGTGTTATCACAAAGGAATAGGTATGGATTTAAATTCAAACCCATAATCTACTAGTTGATTTTTTATCCATAAGATCTCGAAAGCACAACAATCGCCAAAGAAAGAATGTATTCAAATTTCCGCAGTTGAAGTAGATATCTTGAATTTTGCTTCTTGCTAAACCAGACACAAAGTCTGCTTTCCTAGCAATTGATAAAAGCCATCGGTACTTTTTCTATCAATTTTGCACTTCGCAAAATCAAATCTCTGTGTATCCTATTAGCTCAAATGAGGACTCCTTGGGATACCAAAGCCCCAAGTGGGGTGTACCTTTGAGATACCGAAAATCCTCTTTACAAAGAGCTTAAATGAGATTCTTTAGGACTAGCCTCGAAATCTAGCACAAAATGCATGTTGCAAACATTATATCCGGTCTCATCGCGCTTAGATATAAAAGAGAGCCTATCATACCTCTATTTGAGTTATATCAATACTTTTACCTTTTTCATCTTTGTCAAGCTTGGTTGCGGAGCAATTGGGGTTTTCATGGGAGAGGTCGACTCCATGCCATACTTCTTAAGTAAGTCTTTAATGTATTGGCTTGGTTGATGAAGATTCCTTCATCATCGCTTTTACTTGCAATCCAAGGAAGAAGTTCACTTTCACCCATCACGCTCATTTCAAACTTGTTCTCGCATAAGCTTGGAGAATCTCTTGCATAGCTTTTCATCAATAGATCCAAAGATAATATCATCAACATATATTTGAACTAATAGGACTTTATCTTTATGCTTTCTAAGAAATAGTGTGGTATCTACTCTACCTCTAGTGAATCCATTTTCAATAAGAAAGTTAGTTAGTGTTTCATACCATGCTCTAGGTGCTTGTTTAAGACCATATAAGGCTTTGTTTAATCTAAAGACATAATTAGAAAGAGATGGATTGATGAAACCTGGAGGTTGTTCTACATAGACTTCTTCTTGAAGTTCACCATTCAAGAATGCACTTTTGACATCCATCTGAAAGACCTTGAATTTCATGTGAGCAGCAAAGGCAAGAAATATTCTGATGGCTTCTAGTCTGGCAACAGGTGCAAATGTCTCATCGTAGTCAATGCCTTCTTCCTGAGAGTAACCTTTGGCCACTAGTCTAGCCTTATTCCTGGTTATCACTCCATCTTCATCCATCTTGTTTCTGAAGACCCACTTGGTTCCAATGATAGGATGATTCTTTGGTCTTGGAACCAATCTCCATACTTTGATTCTTTCGAACTGGTTAAGTTTTTCCTGCATGGCCTCTATCCAACTGGAGTCTTCCATATCATCCTCTATTTTTTTTGGTTCCATTTGTGATAGGAAGCTTAGATAAAAGCATTCATTTTGGGTGGCAGCTCTTGTTTTGACTCTTGCACTCGAATCTCCAATGATTAGATCTTGAGTGTGATCTCTTGCCCATCTGCTTCCTGTTGGGACATCTGTTCTTATGCCTTCTTGTCTTAGATCTTCAAGATCTATTTCTTCTTCTTGGTGTGGAGGTTCGTCGTCTGGTATAGTTCTCTCTACGATCTCATTTCCTTACTCAACAATTTCACTGTATAGTACTACGATCATAGTGTTGAGCTCGACGACCTCATTCGTAGTGTCTGAATTGTTGGTCGTAGTGTCTTGGGGCATTATTTTGTCTAAGTCCGTCTCATCAAAGATGATGTGAATCGAGATTTCAACACTCAATGTCTTCTTGTTGAACACTCTATATGCCTTACTGTCTGTGGTATATCCAAGAAAGATTCCTTCGTCTGATTTTGGTTGAAACTTTGTCAAGTACTGCTTTCCATTGTTGAGTATGTAGCATGCACACAAACCAAACATGAAAGTAGTGACACTCTGGCTTTCTTCCTTTCCACAGCTTCATAAGGAGTCTTTTTAATCGTAGAGTGTATGAGTGATCTCCGCTCGAGTGTAGCATGCAATGTTGATAGACTTCTCGCCGTAAGTATTCAGCAGATGGACTCATCGCTAGCGAGTTCTTCCACTTCTATCAATGTCCTGTTCTTTCTCTCAGCTAACTCCATTTTGTTGGGGAGTTCGTGGAGTTGAGAAATTGTGACTAATGCCATTGTTTTTGCAGAATTGATCCATTTCGAGAAATCGAATTCTCTGCCATGATCACTTCTTATGGCCTTGATTTTCTCCTTTCTCGCTCATCACCACCAACATCTTGATCAGTTGGGAGCTTGTTTCATCCTTTGAGGTTAGAAAGAACACCCATGTAAATCTGGTGTAGTCGTCGACTACGACCAGAGAGTATCTCTTTCCCCCAAGGCTCGTCGTTGGAATTGGCCCAAAAAGATCCATATGTAGCAATTGCAGAGGCTTGTCAATTGAGTTGATGGTTTTGCTCTTGAATGAGCTTCTGGTCTGCTTTCCAAGTTGACAGGCATTGCACGACCTTTCTTTGACGAAGTTAAACTTGGGTAAGCCTGCAACTAGATCTTTTGAAGCTAATTTGGACATGCTTTTGAAGTTGAGATGAGATAATCTTCGATGCCATAGCCAGCTCATTTCTTCAGATGCTTTAGCCAAAAAACATATAGTCTCGTCTGAGCTTAGTTTTCCAAGGTTTACTGTGTAGAAATTTCCTTCTCTTGTTCCTGTTAACTTTACAGTAGATATCTTCAGGTCTCGGACTTGACATTGATTGTTGAGAAATGTTACTTGATGACCCTTGTCGCAGAGTTGGCTAATGCTTAGAAGGTTGTGTTGTAATCCTTCCACATAGGCCACTTTGCTGAAGGATACTGCACCATTTCCAGGTGAGCCATAGCCTCTTGTCTTGTCAGAGCCGTTGTCTCCAAAGATGACTGAGGGACCCTCCTTCGCTATATAGTCAGACAGAAGGGCTTTATTCCCTGTCATGTGCCTTGAGCATCCATTGTCCAGATACCAAGTTGTGATCGTGGAGCTCTTTTCCTGTAATAACATTAAACCTTCATTTTGGTACCCATACTTCCATGGGTCCTACATTGTTAGTGTCCTTGGGGACCCAAATCTGCTTGATTTTGGGTCTCACATGCATAGAATTGTAATAACATTTTGCAGCCTTGTGGCCAGCTCTGTAGCACACAAAACATTTGATATGATGCATGTTTGTGAGTGTGTGAAAGTTCTTCTTCCATTTGGACTTTTGTGGGTTATTGGTCATCCTCCTGATAGGTTGATATTCCTTCTTCCATGTGTTCTCTTGTTTCATGATTTGTGAGGAGTATATCTTACTTCTACTGTACCTTCTCGGTTGGTTCGTAGAGTTGATCTCATTGAACTCTATGATCCTTCAAGGTTGGTGAGTAGTAGCTAGATTACT
Organism: Panax quinquefolius; assembly: GCA_020205615.1. NCBI lineage: Eukaryota > Viridiplantae > Streptophyta > Magnoliopsida > Apiales > Araliaceae > Panax > Panax quinquefolius. The sequence continues at coordinate 105,047,412 of CM035155.1, read as the reverse complement.
CTTCTCTTTTCTGAAACCCAGACCGACATGAGATCCCTTACTCCTGGGAATATAAATTGAATCAGCTGAGCAGGGTTTGACAGACTCGACCTTCTGTGAGGATTTCACAAATGTAATGCCTCTACTAAAACCTAAGGCATTACTAGTGCTAATTTCCTTTGCTTTTTCCACACATGACTCTGAGGTAGATTCCCCAAACCCTAACTCTGTTCTATCAGAGACACTTCTCTGGTTAGAGATTAAGGAGTCCATGGATGAAGAGGATTTATTCCATGTAGAGATTGTCTTTTCTAGATCCTCAATCTTAGAGGTTAGACTAGACTCTCTTTTTGCACTGAGCTCATTTGTTTGTCTCAAGAGCTTATTCTCAGCTTCAAACTCGGAGAGAGAATTAGTACTGAGAAGGGTTGTTTCCAGTTCTTCTTGAACCTTTTCTTTCTCCTTTTGAAGAAGTGAATAATCCTTAGACAGAACTCTAAACCACTTCATGTATTGGTGCAGATCAGATGTTATGCCATGTAGTGCAGTTCTAAGGTCATCAATGTCTACATCAGGAGAGTTGAAGTCAAATACCTCATCGATACTTACTTCATGTATGTTGGAGTTCTGTTTGTCCCTTGCATTTTGGCCATTAGGTAGAGATTTGCTATTTGAGGATCTTCATCATCTCCAGATTCCGGAGTTGAGTCATTGTCTGAGTCACTCCACGATCCTCCAGCTACAAGGCCTTTATCTTTTTTCTGTGGCCTTTTGTTGCCTTTGTATTCCTTCTTTGAATGTGATTTCTTCTTGAGTTCTTCTCTGAGAGGTTTGTTGCAGTTGGCAATGAAGTGGCCCGGTTTCTTGCAATTATAGCATAAGTCATTCATTTGCTCCCGGTCACTTGTAGTTCTTGACTTTTTTTGCTTCTTTTGTTTTGCCTTGTCGCATGAACCTTCTTAGTCTTTTCACCAAAGATTGCAAGGTCCTCATCATCATCTTCATCGTAGTCGTAATCAACTTCAAGGTCTGACTTTGGAGGTGTTATCGCTTGCTTTGAGAGCAACACCTTTATCCTTCTTTCTTCCTTCGCATAAGGTTTTTCGCTCGTTGAGTCACTCCATTCAGATGTGAGAAGGTTGCCATACAACCGTTGGACAATCATTTCATGTAAATTCTTTTGATTCTCTAATGGCGTGGGTTTTAGCATCCCACTTGCTTGGTAAGGCTCTCATGAACTTTATGATTAGATCTTTGTTTGGATAGATCTTTCCATAGGCTCGTAGAGTCGAGCGTAACATTAAATCTTTCAGAGGCAAGCGTTGACGTTTTCTCCTTGAACGTGAGCAAACATCTCATATTGTTGAGTCAAGAGAGATTGTTTGTTTTCTCTGACTTCTTCTGTTCCTTCATGCATAATGAGTAGTGCTTCCCAAACCTCCTTTCATTGCTTTTGCTGTTGACCACGTTTTCAAACAGATCATCTTCTAAGGATTGAACAAGATGTTCTTGGCCTTTTTGTCGAAATGATGCCTCTCTTCTCATTTTCTATCCATTCTCTTTTGACCTTGATCTGTACTCTATCTGGGTCGTTTGTAGTTGGTGCAAGCTTTGTAGGAACATAGGACCCATTCTGAACAGTTTCAAATAGATCTTCATCTATTGAATCCATGTAAGCTTGCATCCTAACCTTCCAGTTAGCGAATTTATCTTTGTTGCACATAGGTGGCTTGCTGCCTCCTCCAGTCTTTGATTCGCTTGGTAAGTGTGTCATTGGATCTACTCCAGCTTTATAGGCTATATTATAGAACCTGCTTTGATACCAATTGTTAGTTCCCGGAGGCACAATAGTTATCTAGAAGGGGGGGGGTTGAATAGATATTAAATACTTTTCTTTGTATTAAGATAGTTTTGATAAAGATCTTAAGCACAAATGAATTAAGGTTTCTTTGAAATCCTCTTTTGGATAGTGAGTTAAAGAGAGTGAGGCGCTTATAATAGCTTATAGCGCTTTATAGCAAGAATGAAATAGACACGCTTGTTTTTTAGTGGTTCGAGCACTTAAAGCTCCTAGTCCACTCTTCTACTCTTCGAGTAGAAATCCACTAAGGATGTCTTTTTACACTTTCTAAATCTCACAGATTCCTTCTGCACCAATAGCCTAGGTACTTCTTAGTTCACTCTTGAACTCTTCAAGTCCATCGACTTGGTTCTTCACATTTCACTTAGAACTCTTCAAGTCCTTCGACTTGGAACTCTTACTTCAGCTTGATCGGTTGTTGTTGAGATCGTGATTGGTGCTACTCAGTTGATATTAAGCACTTGTTCGAAAGAACTAAGTAGTCGAGCAAGCTTCTTTTTTCTCGATCGTAGAGTTGAGCGCCGAGTGTTCTTGTGCATTTTTGTTCAATGCTTGCTATACTTCTCTCATCTCGTATGTGTTCTTATATATGTGATCTTTTTAAATCTATCCGTTGAAGTCATCCGATGAGGCATTAAATGCGCTTTGACATTTCGAACTTTGATGGAGACTTTTCGCACATCTCCTCGAATTGCAATCCGCCCACCGACACAACAGCAGAGATCGCTTTCTCACCTAACACCTGAAAAGGTGTTTTCCCATGCCCAATGGTCCTTTTCTTAGCTTCTTGAATACGTTCCTTTTGATCAATACTAAGGATATCTTTTGTACCGTTTGGACTGGTGAGTGCTTCAACGTTCAAAACCCATTCCACATTTGTTAGAATTCGTTTCCAAACAAAAGATAGGGCTGGATGCTTCTGACACAAGACAGATGATACTCTACGATGCATATCGTGGTGTCTTGTCATATTTGTGCTTGGTCTGAATATAACACTACAATTTCTTTCAAGGGTTTGCAAGCTACGATCTTTGCAAACTACGATCTTTGCTTACTCGTCTTGCAAACTCTACATTTCCGAGAGCGCACTACGATCTTTGAGTTAGCTTTGGCAAACATCTGGACCACTCTACGATCTTCTAAGCTCTACGATCCTGCCTTGGCTTATGCAATCTGTTGATCAGCTTGGTAGACTACGATTCTTGTTGAAGCTTATTTATTTCTTTCAAGTCATAGATCATAACATCTTTGACCTAACATCTTTGATCTCTTTATCTATACATTCGCTTATATAGATGATGAACATTAAAAGTTAAGATCAACCTAACAATTTTGATCTATCACTAAGTCCTTGTACATATATTCCTCAAGGACTTTACATATAATCATGAGCATTTACTTTAAACATCAAATCAAAACATGCATTCTTCCAACAAATGGAATAATGTAAGAATTCACCATGCATGTGGTAGTCCGCGTAGACAGGTTATTCTAACAGAATAATAAAGAATGAAATAACAGAAGAATTCACCATGCATGTGGTAGTCCGCGTAGACAGGTTATTCAAGAGAATAATAAAGAATGGAATAACAGAAAAATTCACCATGCATGCGGTAGTCCGCGTAGACATGTTATTCTAAAAAAATAATAAAGAATGGAATAACAGAAGAATTCACCATGCATGCGGTAATCCGCGTAGACAGGTTATTCCAACAGAATAATAAAGAATGGAATAACAGAAGAATTTACTATGCATGGGTAGTCCGCGTAGACTGGTTATTTTAACAGAATAATAAAGAATGGAACAACAACCCTTTTGAGTATTGAAAGAAAATAACTCTCTTCATGAATACGAAAGAAATAATACCCATTATCATAGAAGAAAACTGGATACTGGAATAGTGAGGTAGCAGACTTCTCTTCTTCTTTCTCTCTATAATTTCTCTATAATAATTGCTCTTGTAAAAAAATATAGTTTCAATAATTGGACATTTTGGGGCTCGAAATATTACAATATAATACATTCCTCTTTTCTTTCATTTTTAATTTAGTCCTGCAAGTATTATCAAACTTGCACCACCTCCCCTACTAGTAAATCATGTGAATTAATAGTTCATTCATGTGACTCAATAGTATAATCATGTGAAAAAACTAATTATAGTATAATACCTTCATCTATACCTCCATTTTTAATTTAGTCATGCAAGTATTATCAATCTTGCACCAACTCCCCTAATAGTAAATCATGTGAATCAATAGTATACACATGTGAACACATAGTTATAAGCATGTGAATTAATAACAATTAATTGCTCATTTATCTGGTGAATTACCCTATTGGTTAATATAACTTCCAGACATCAATTATTATCGAAATAAATGTCGATTTCCACTAACACTAATAATTCTCACACAATGGAACTATCAATTTCATCTTTAATCAACACGAACTTATTCATCATTAATATTATAACTCACAATATTTAACAACCAGGTCGTTCCCAAGAAAGAGGGGGCTTTCCGATAAGGATTTCTCCTATCATGCCGCTATGATTAGATTATTTAACCTCCCCTTGACAGAACTTCTAGACATTGTCAATATTGCAAATAATAATATGGATAACTTTGTCGTCTCAATTATTGATTTAATAATATAAAATATTATGCAGATGATACTGTGACAATAATTGAATCAATAATATGAGAGATATTGTGACGCCCCCAAAACAGGTATACATCACCCATCTTGAGTCGCCAGATACATGGTACATAAATTTAAATACAACTTAATTATACAACAGTCGTGCAAAATATGACAAAACATAGCTGAGAGTTTAAACAAGAATATTGTCATCTAGACAATATCCGCACTCAATGGTGTCCTCATTACAATTATTATCACATTATTCTGTAGAATAGTGAGGACTACTAAAGCCATTTATCCTGGACCATCACGCCATTCCCCGACTCGTCCCAGCTATATTCTCATTTCCTGAAGAGAACAATGAAAGAATGGGTGAGCTCAACTAGCCCAGTAAGAAATATTATGACTAAGATAATGCAGAATAAATTATCCTTAGCCTTCAACAGTATAACAACTGATAGAATACAATAGACAACAAGTTTTAGATCAACAACTGCAGTGGAAATAAGCAATCCATTAGAAAAGTCAAGTAGAGCATAAAATCTACTATCTTCTATGATTTAAAAAGTTTTTCATCAACTTTATCGCTGAGACTCAGCATAATAAATAAAATCGAATCATCCCTGCACCACGGCCAAGGATATTCATGTAATCATCAATGGTCATGATTATATCGAATAATCCCTGGTCATAATCATACCAACAACTGTCCATCAATGAACTACAAGCCAATGAGGACTTTTACCACATCATTCGTCACATTACTAATCATGATTATATGAGAATAATTCCTCATTAAGTCATAATCATACCAAGTCCATCTATGCACGTAAGCCAAAGATGACTTTAATCACAATATAAACATGAGGATGATGACAATGACATAATAATTCAATAAAACAAGTACAAGAATAAATTTTAAAGATTTATAATTTAATTTATCCAGCAATCAATAACGTCCAAATTGTCAACATGATACTGCTTCGTAGAGTAAAATTCAAGAATAATATTCATGTACCAAAAATAATTTGGACAGAAAAGAAATATATTTTTTGGGTGAATAGTACCCTGTGAATAGTACTTCAGGAATAGTACCCCGTGAATAGTACCCCAACACAAAAAGTGTCCCGAATACCCGAGTGAATAGTAATCGGTTGAATAGTAACTCATGAATAGTACTCTGGCACGAAAAGTACCCCGAATACCCGAGTGAATAATACCAGAGTGAATAGTAACCCGTGAATAGTAACTCATAAAAAAATACCAAAGAAAATGATATTCCATGACGAGTACAAAAGAAATAATATCTCAGACGAATATAATAAAATATATAAAACTACAAATGGATTTTCACCCGCCATGCGGTAATCCACGTAGACAGATCATTTCCACAATTTAATAAAGAATGAATACAAAGGATCATTCACCATGCATGCGGTAATCCACATAGATAGGTTATTTCAATGAATAATAAAGAATGAAATAATGTAAGAATTCACCATGCATGCGATAGAGCCGCATGCACGGAGTTATTCATAATGAATAATAAAGAATGGAACCAATTAAATGCGTAATTTCGCACAAACAAGATATTCCAACAGAATAATAAAGAATGGAACCAGTCATGTAAATCCACACGCATGTGATATTCCAAATGTAATAATAAAGAATGAAATAACAATGTAATTCACCGTGCATGCGATAGACCACAAAGACAAAGTTATTCCAATAGAATAATAAAGAATGAAATAATGAAGAATTTCACCATGTATGCGGTGCCAGATGGCGTGTTATTCCAACATAATAATAAAGAATGGAATAACAACCGTTATGAGTATTGAAAGAAAATAACTCTCTTCATGAATACGAAAGAATAATACTCCTTACCTCAAAAGAAGACTGGATACTGGAATAGTGAGGTAACAGACTTCTCTTCTTCTTTCTCTCTATAATTTCTCTCTATAATAACTGCTCTATAGTTTTAGTGAATTGGTGAAAAATAATGAAGGAATAAGCTTTTATTTATTGGAAAATATAGTTTCGATAATTGCACGTTTTGGGGCTTGAAATATTACAGTATAATACCTTCCTCTTTTCCTTCATTTTTAATTTAGTCCTGCAAGTATTATCAAACTTGCACCATCTCCCCTAATAGTAAATCATGTGAAACAATAGTAAATCATGTGACTCAATAGTTCTAGACATGTGAAAATACGAATTATAGTATAATACCTCCATCTATACCTCCATTTTTAACTTAGTCATGCAAGTATTATCAATCTTGCACCAACTCCCCTAATAGTAAATAAATGTGAATCAATAGTACACACATGTGAACAAATAGTTATAATCATGTGAATCAATAGCAATTAATTGCTCATTTATCCGGTTAATTACCCGATTGGTCAATATAACCTCCAGACATCAATTATTATCGAAATAAATGTCGATTTTCACTAACACTAATAATTCCAACACAATGGAACTATCGATTTCATCTTTAATCAACACGAACTTATTCATCATTAATATTATAATTTATAATATTTAACAACCAGGTCGTTCCCAGGAAAGATGGGGCTTTTCGATAAGGATTTCTCCTTATTGGTGCGCAATTAGGTGACCAAACCTCTCCTTGACAGAACTTCTAGACATTGTCAATATTACAAATAATAATATGAATAACTTTTTCATCTGAATTATTGATTTAGTAATATAATATATTATGCAGATGATACTGTGACAATAATTGAATCAATAATATGAGAGATATGATGCAGCAATTACTGTAGCAATAATTGAGTATAACGAGTGACTTCTTACGTAAGCATCAATAATCAATATCGTGTATACCATGAAAAACCACGCCAGACATCTTGTTTCTTTACTACTTAGGGTAGTTCAACAATTTTAACGGTAACACTTTCGCCAGTTATTTTTGTAAAATGATAATTCATTTTTTCTAACTACGATAATAATACTTCCGTTGTGGGGTCCACTTAATGATTGTGCCATCGTCTTTAATATTCCTCGTTAAAATGAATATTCCCCACCAATCGAATATTATATAACCCACTTGCTTACTTTGCAAAATTTATAAATATTACCCACAACTATAACATTATATCAAATCCACACCATAATATTCAAAAATATTTCGAGAAATTTAAATCTTTATTCATAAAATTTGGGGTCTTACAATCTCCTCCTTATGAAATTTTGCCCTCAAAATTTACGTCGCATTACCAGATATCTTAGAAGAGGTGAGGATACCTTGACTTCATTTCAGATTCTAACTCTTGAGGTATAACCTTTGAGTGTTGAATACGATCCTTCTTATCCAAGATTTTAACATGTATCTCCTCATACGTTAAATCTTTTGCTATCTCGTCTAGTTCTAATTCAATAATGTGGTTCAGGTCGTCCACATATTTACGTAACATCGATACGAAAAAAAACATTATGAACACACGACATACTTGACGGTAAAATGAGTCTATAGGCCACAATTCCTACTCGATCAAGGATTTCAAATGGGCCAATAAAATCGAGGGTTGAGATAACGTCTTCTTAAACCTTCTTCTTCATATTCATCAGATTCAGGTGTGTAGCTTGAGCGGCTTTAACTTTATCGATTAAATTCGATTCTACTTGTATATTCGTTATCTTCACGTGGGTCCCTAGAGTCTTGAACTCTATCTTCATCATTTGTAAGTTATATGAAATGGGTTTTTGTGCTAACAACATCGCACTCATAAACGCATACGATCTTTTACTCAATGAGTCAGCTACCACGTTTGCTCTTCCACGATGATATTGAATGGTACGATCATAATCTTCAATAGCTCGAGCCAACGTCTTTGGCACATTATACGTTCGTTTTGGGTGAAGAAAATATTTGAGGGTTTTAGAAATGGGTATTGTACTGGGGTCAATACAAAATTCAATTTCACGCTCTAGGGGTAGGCTAAGAAGTCTTCAGAGAATACATCAGGAAATTTATTAACGATAAAAATATCATTTAAAAACTGTGACTCTCATCCCAAGACATGGATAGCACGTCACATTAATACCTATCAACTTGTCATCGTCATTCGCAGTGTTGCCTATGGAAATTCTGGCTTCGATGCATTCCACACAAGGAAGTCACCAGCGAAAGGCTCGAGGCTCTTTACTTATGGATTGATATGACAATGATTGACTTTAGTGGTTTGGTTGCTTGAATTCGCATAACAGGTTGGTTAGGAATATGAAAGCTAACAACTTTACGAAAAGCATGATGAGTAATTAACCAATCGATTCCTAAAATCACATCAAAGGCAAGTATTTTCAAGGAGATAAGATCGACAGGTAACGTGAAAGTGTCGATTTGAATCAACAAGATTTATAAACAGTGGAGGTAACGAAGGTTTCTAATAACGAAGTTTCAACCAATAAGTCAAAGTTTAATTTCTCCGGAGTTAAATTTAAAGGTTGAGCGCAAGCAAGAGAGATAAAAGAATGGGTAGAACCGGTATCTAATAAGGTATAGACTTTGCAAGAATTTATAATTAACTAACCCGTGCTAAATTCGTTCGGGTTACTCGTTTTTTGAGAAGTCACGAAAAATGCTCTCCCTGAAACCACCGACTTTGTTTTGTCCGTATCCGCCTTTGGTGCCACCGTCCCAGCTAGACTTGATTTCGCTATAGGACAGAATCGAGCTATGTGACCGTCTTTTCCATAACTAAAACATACCTTGGAAGGCTGTGAACAGTTTGGACTTATGTGTCCCACCTCTCCACATCTATAACATCTAACTGGCGGTCCTTTTCCTCCCCTAGAATTTGTTGCTGGTGTTGGTGCTGCTACCGACGTCTTCCCATCATCGTTAAATCTTCTCTTCTTGAATTTTCCACTTTTATTATCTTGGCCATGATTACCACCGAAGTGGTTACCATTATTGGCATGATAATTTCCCCCATGATGGTTATCATTGTTCCGATGGTCGTTGCCACCGGTACGATTATTATCGTGTTGTTGCTCGTTATCCTTTGGTTGGGCTGGCTCATTATCGCGCTCCAATAACTGAGCCCTATTCACTATATCTGAATACAAACACAATTTGTGAGAAATGAGGTATTGACTTATATCGGGTTTCAAACCTCTTAGAAACATTCGCGTCATTCACTCCTCATTATCGACCAAATGGGATGCAAACCAAAATAACTCCGCAAATTTAGTCTCGTATTGCGACATGGTCATATTGTTTTGCTCTAACTTAATAAACTCCACCTCCTTCATGTGACGAATACTTTCGGGAAAGTACTTGTCGTTGAACAACTCTTGGAACTTTTCCCAAGACATCTTGAATGCGTCAGGCTGGGTACACTTTACAGATTCCCACTAGTAATCTGCCTCTTCACGCAATATAAAGGTGGCAAAGGGAACCTTTTGCTCCTCGGAGCATCCCAAGACATCAAATATCTTGTTGATCTACTTTATCCATGTCTGCCTTAAGTGGTTTTGGCTCTCCAAAAAACTTCAGAGCCGCCCTCGCCTGATGTTGCATGAATTGCATAAAACCTCTGAACATCCCATCGTTCATCATTTGATCGTTGTTGTTTACCCGAGGATTATTGTCTTCCTGTTGCACATTATCTTGGGTATTAATCTGTGGTGACTCAACGGTCTCATGTGCTTCATTGCTTATCTCAACATTTTCGGATGCCATTTTCAAATACTGCCACAAAATAAGGGTTAATTAACATATTACATATTATTCCTATACTCTGACCGACCAATTAAATACCAAATAAACTTAGGTAGGTCATACTAGCGAAGGAATTTCTCGTCTCTCTCCTCCTAGTTCTTGTCTCATATCTCAGCCAAGGATCATATCCCTAAGCTTTGATACCAACTGCGACGCCCCCAAAACAGTTATACATCACCCATCTTGAGTCGCCAAATACATGGTACATAAATTCAAATACAACTTAATTATACAACAGTCGTGTAAAATACGATAAAACATAGCTGAGAGTTTAAACAAGAATATTGTCATCTAGACAATATCCACACTCAATGGTGTCCTCATTACAATTATTATCACATTATTCCATAGAATAGTGAGGACTACTAAAGCCATTTATCCTGGACCATCACTCCATTCCCCGACTCGTCCCAGCTATATTCTCATTTCCTAAAGAGAACAATGAAAGAAAGGGTGAGCTCAACTAGCCCAGTAAGAAATATTGTGACAACCCCAAAATAGGTATACAACACCCATTCTGAGTCGCCAAATACATGGTACAGAAACAACTCCAACTTTATTAATACAATTGTCGTGCAAAATACAACAACACATAAACTGTGAGTTTAAATACAAATATTGTCATCTAGACAATATTCACACCCAAATAGGTCCTCATTACAATTATTGATACAATATTTTACAAAATAGTGAGGACTTCAAAAACAACTTCCTAGAACCTTCATTCAATACCCCGACTAGTACTCGCTACATTCTCGCCTCCTGAGAATAAAAATGGAACAAAAAGGAAAAGGGTGAGCTCAACTAGCCCAGTAAAGAATATTATGACTAAGATAATATAGAACAAATTATCGTTAGTCTTCAACAGGGAAAATTTTTATAGAATATAATAAACAACAAGTTTCAGATCAATATTCGCAGCGAAAATAATAATTCATAGAAGAGTTACGTAGAGAATGAAATCTACTATTATCTATGAATTTAAAAGTCTATCATCAATATTTTATCCCTGTAACATTAATCAATAAACATCTTGAATCAAATATTCATCTTTGCACTACAGGCCAAAGATATTCAACAGTTGGTCATGTTCATCTCAACACCCATACATCTTTGCACTACGGGCCAAAGATATTTAATAGAAAATCATTAATCTTTGCACTACAGGCCAAAGATATTCAGTAATAGCATCATTTAGGACTGAGGATGATGAAAAATATTTTAAAGAAAACAAATCCAGCGAAACAAAAGAATAAATATTAAGGATTCGTACTTTAAACAATCCAAGTTCAAAAATACTTCGTAAATAATCATAGTGGAATAAAAATTTAAGAATGAAGACCAAAACATGGATACAATAAAAGCTAGTATCTATAATAGATATCTTGGACAAAAACGAAAATTTAATTTTTTTGTGAATAATGTCGTATTCGTGAATAGTGCCGTATACGTGAATAGTGTCGTATACGTAAATAGTAACCCCGACACTAAAAACACAAGAATTTCACAAGAAATTTTTTTCCAATATTCCGACATAATGATATTAGAAGAAATAATATCATTTTAAAAAAATATCTTCCCTTACCTCGAAAACATTAGATTACATTTGGAATCTTTGGATATAGTCTTTGAAGGAAACTTGTACCGTATAGCAACACTCAAAGTATCAAAATACTCACAAGAATACGCTCGATAATATATAGAGAGAAAACTTGTTTCTGGTGTGATTTTTAATTCTAACCTAAGCACCCTATTTATAGGAAAATGCTTAGAACACCAAAGCAGAAAATTTAATAAAATATTAATATATTTATAAAATTTTCACGCCCACCTCTTGAATCTGAATTCAGCTCATTTACCACACATGTGGGGCCCACCAATAATGAAAAAAAATATTTTTCTTAAAAAAATAATTAAAACTTCAAAAATCAATTATTCTAGAACTTCGGAACTTTAATAATTCATAATAAATATCCCTTTTATCAGAAAAATTCAAATCTTATGTCCATTCCATAGGAAATTTAATTCTCTACAACTTTGTAGAAGAAAGTTTTTCCAAATTTCAAACAGAAATTGACCGAAATCCACATACGGACGATTTTACAGCCTATAATCAAATTTCAATCAAGAAATGGGGTCCACAAACATGAAAAACATGTTTTAAATATTATTAGCAACAAAAATACTCTTTCTCCTCATATATTCATATATCCCACATTCATTGTAAAAATATCACCACTATTATATTATTAAAATATAATAATATATTTAAATGAATTATTTTATCAGAAAAAATAAACTATCAATTTTTCATCAATTGTCACTTTAAAATTTTCTTCATCTATATCCACATAAAATGAATATTTTTCTTATCATATAAATCAATAATTAAATATTCACAAATAATATTACAGAATCACAATATCGAAAACCAGATCGTTCCCAGGAAAGAGGGGGCTTTCTAATAAGGATTTCTCCTTACTGGCGCGCAATTAGGTGACCAAACCTCTCCTTAGACAGAACTTTCTAGACATTGCCAATAATGCTATCTAATAATATTACTCAAATAATATGAATTATTGATCTGATAATGGAAAATACTATGTAGTGACAATTATTAAAACAACAATAATATAAATTATCAACGTAGCAATTATTGAATCAATAAAATAAAATATTGAATAGTAATTACTGTAACCATTATTGAGTAGTGCCTTCTTACGTAAGAATCAATAATTGGTGCAATACTGTAGTGCTTCTTGTGTTTTAACCAAGGGTATTCTAACAAAGATTAATTGTGAATAACTACTGTAGTTATTTAAAAACAACTTATATTTGTCGTTTTCTTCATCCAATCGCTTTTAGTTATGGGGCCCACATATTGAAATTTGTCGTCAATAAATGCGAATATTCATGACGGCAAAAGAATATTCCACGACCAAACGAATATTCCCCGACAATAATGAATATTTTATAACCACTTTCTTATTTGAAATATTTACGCATTTTACCCATAACTAACCACATTAATCAAAGCAACCCTTACTATTTCAAAATAATAAATAGAGGAATTTCAATTTCATTTATAATAAGTTGGGGTCTTACAAATATTATGACTAAGATAATGTAGAATAAATTATCCTTAGCCTTCAACAGTATAACAACTGATAGAATACAATAGACAACAAGTTTTAGATCAACAACTGCAGCGGAAATAAGCAATCCATTAGAAAAGTCAAGTAGAGCATAAAATCTACTATCTTCTATGATTTAAAAAGTTTTTCATCAACTTTATTGTTGAGACTCAGCTTAATAAATAAAATCAAATCATCCCTGCACCATGGCCAAGGATATTCATGTAATCATCAATGGTCATGATTATACCGAATAATCCCTGGTCATAATCATACCAACATCTGTCCATCAATGAACTACAAGCTAATGAGGACTTTTACCACATCATTCGTCACATTACGGTTAAACATGATTATACTCAATAATCCTCGGTCATAATCATACCAAGTCCATCTATGCACGTAAGCCGAAAGATAACTTTAATCACAATATAAACATGAGGATGATGACAATGACATAATAATTCAATAAAACAAGTTCAAGGATAAATTTTAAAGATTTATAATTTAATTTATCCAGCAATCAATAACGTCCAAATTGTCAACATGATACTGCTTTATAGAGTAAAATTCAAGAATAATATTCATGTACCAAAAATAATTTAGACAGAAAAGAAATATATTTTTCTGGTGAATAGTACCCCGTGAATAGTACTCAGGAATAGTACCCCGTGAATAGTACCCCGACACGAAAAGTGTCCCGAATACCCGAGTAAATGATACTAGAGTGAATAGTAATCGATTGAATAGTAACCCGTGAATAGTAACTCGTGAATAGTACTCCAACACGAAAAGTGCCCCGAATACCTGAGTGAATAATACCAGAGTGAATAGTAACTGAGTGAATAGTAACCCGTGAATAGTAACTCATAAAAAAAATACCAAAGAAAATGATATTCCATAACGAGTACAAAAGAAATGATATCTCAGACAAATATAATAAAATAAACGAAACAGCAAATGGATTTTCACCCGCCATGTGGTAATCCACGTAGACAGATCATTTCCACAATTTAATAAAGAATGAATACAAAGGATCATTCACCATGCATGCGGTAATCCACATAGACAGGTTATTCCATAAGAATAATAAAGAATGGAATAACAGAAGAATTCACCATGTATGCGATAGACCGCACAGACAGGTTATTCCCAACAGAATAATAAAGAATGGAACCAGATCATGCGTAATCCGCACAGATAGGATATTCCAACAGAATAATAAAGAATGGAATAACAACAGAATTCACGAGGCATGCGATAGAAACTACATGTGTTATTCCAAAAAAATAATAAAGAATGGAATAACAGAAGAATTTCACCATGTATGCGGTACTTCGCATAGACAGGTTATTCCAACATAGTAATAAAGAATGGAATAACAACCCTTATAAGTATTGAAAGAAAATAACTCTCTTCATGAATATGAAAGAATAATACCCCTTACCTCAAAAGAGGACTAGATACTGAAATAGTGAGGTAGCAGACTTCTCTTCTTCTTTCTCTCTATAATTTCTCTCTATAATAATTGTTCTATAGCTTTAGTGAATTGGTGAAAAATAATGAAGGAATGAGCTTCTATTTATAGGAAAATATAGTTTCGATAATATCACGTTTTGGGGCTCGAAATATTATAATATAATACCTTCCTCTTTTCCTTCATTTTTAATTTAGTCCTGCAAGTATTATCAAACTTGCACCATCTCCCCTAATAGTAAATCATGTGAAACAATAGTAAATCATGTGACTCAATAGTTCTAGGCATGTGAAAATATGAATTACAGTATAGTACCTCCATCTATATCTCTATTTTTAACTTAGTCATGCAAGTATTATCAATCTTGCACAAACTCCCCTAATAGTAAATGAATGTGAATCAATAGTACACATATGTGAACAAATAGTTATAATCATGTGAATCAATAGAAATTAATTGCTCATTTATCCGGTTAATTGCCCGATTGGTCAATATAACCTCCAGACATCAATTATTATCGAAATAAATGTCAATTTCCACTAACACTAATAAGTACAACACAATGGAACTATCAATTTCATCTTTAATCAACACGAACTTATTCATTATTAATATTATAATTCACAATATTTAACAACCAGGTCATTCCCAGGAAAGAGGGGGCTTTCGATAAGGATTTCTCCTTCATGGCGTGATTAGGTGACCAAACCTCTCCTTGTGAACTTCTGAACATTGTCGATATTGCAAATAATAATATGAATAACTTTGTCGTCTCAATTATTGATTTAATAATATAATATATTATGTAGATGATCTTGTGACAATAATTGAATCAATAATATGAGAGATATGATGCGTGAATTCTTTGTAGCAATAATTGAGTATAACTGCGAGTGACTTCTTACGTAAGCATCAATAATCAATATCGTAGTCTTTGCCACGCAACCACGCCAGTATTCTTGTTCTTTTACTACCGGGTAGTTCAGCGGTTTTTTTAATGAACACTTTCGTAGTTATTTTTTTTATAAAAGATAATTACATTATTTTCTAACTACGACAATACTTTCGTTGTGGGGTCCACCAATGATTGTGCCGTCGTACGAATATTCCTTGTTAAAACGAATATTCCCCGACCAATCGAATATTTTATAATAACTTGCATACTTTGCAAAATTTTCACATATCACCCTTAACTTTAACCTTTTATCAATTTAACCATTTACGAAATAAAATAATAATTATAAGAAAATTGAATACTTTCATTTCATAAAATTCGGGGTCTTACATATGTCTGCATTGAAATAAGCTGTAAAGTCCTTGAATAGACAACAGGAATATATATACAAGGACTTAGACTGAAATGATCAAATATGTTAGGTTGATTCTACATGAAAAAAAAAAGCTTATGTAAAGTCCTTAAAAAGAATATGGTGTACAAAGACTAAATATAGAAAGATCAAGCTTGTTAGGTTGATCTTATATGATGTAATAGATAGGCTTGCCTGATCGTCGAGTATTGGACAAACCTTAGAAGATTGCTAGGAGAAACAAAGAACTCGGAGAAGCCAAGGTAGAATCGTAGAGCATCGAGAAAGTGGCTATAGGTCGTAGTCTGCCATGAAGGGCCTCACTTAGAATCGTAGGGTTGATTCAAGCACCTGCCAAGCCAAGTCAAGGATCGTAGACCACACTTGAAGTCGTAGAGTTTATTGATCATACCTAAGGCAGAAATCGTAGTCGAGTTAGATCAGACAAGAACAACAAGTGTTAAGACAGAAATCGTAGTGTGATCTACACTCGGAGTCGTAGTGTCTATAGAACCAAAGCTAGATCGTAGTCTGCAGAACAAATTCTTCTACAAAACCTATCAGTGCTCATAATGCCAAGGAAGAATTATAGTGGTAACACAATTCTCAACACATGAGCACTCCTAAAGCATCCAAAGAATGAAGCCTCTAGACAGAACTATAAAGATGTAATCTAACTCAAGGAATTCAGAGAGCATTCACCTAATGGCTTGCAAGAAAACCCGAAGATCGAAGCACCAACTCAATCAACATCCTGATTGAGGTGTGAAGCCATTTAAAGGAAGTCTTCCACAAGCAATAAGAAATAAGACTTCAGATGATGTGATTGACTAAAGGAAGTCAGCAATG
This sequence comes from Panax quinquefolius, assembly GCA_020205615.1. Lineage (NCBI taxonomy): Eukaryota > Viridiplantae > Streptophyta > Magnoliopsida > Apiales > Araliaceae > Panax > Panax quinquefolius. Next base: position 105,030,409 of record CM035155.1, on the reverse strand, counting down.
CAGTAGCTGTCAAGATATACATAAGATGACTATCTTGAGTATGCCTAGGATAGTAGTGCTTGCCAGATTAGAAGTAGGAACTGATGAGATCTATAACAGAGACATTGGCCAACCTATACAGAATAGACAAAGAAGATTAAGCATGGGTCAGACCATTGATGATATATGACGAGAGATCACAAGGAGAAAGAGAGCTTAGCATGACCAATTTAATGAGTCTTAAAGTTAAGGAGCGCCAGAGTATTCAGATAAGTTGTCAGTACCTAATGAAAGTTAAGGCAAGTAGAAGTGATAAAGCACTGCACGAATGAATGAAGAGAAGTTTTGTGTTGCAAGCTCAATGAACATTCTCTGAATCGTAGAGTTTAATCATCTGCATCAGAATTATAGAGTTCAGTCATCTGAGTATTGAAGCCTTAGCAATGTCTCAATACAAAGACTGGCATTCAAACATTGGGTATTGAAAGCATGGATGCAAAAGGAGAACTCCTGATGTTCTGATCGAGGAATCAGAAAAAAGAAATAAAGGTGACTACCAGCCTGACACACTAAAAGTGACATTTCTAATGTGGTTGGTGAAACAGTAGACTGCAGTGTCAGAAAAGTGAAAAAGGGGATGTCATGTCACATCTGCAGTATGCACCAAATAACTCAAGATCTGCGAATTAATTTAAATAACTTCTAACAGCTATAATCCAACGGAAACCTTATGAAAGATTATTTAACAGCAGAAGGTTAAGATGAAGAGAGCTGTTGGTTGAAGCAAGGTTATTGGCTCTATGAGTTCTACAGAGCAAAAATAGAATATGTTTCAGTGGCAGTGAGACTATGAAAGTAGAAGTGAAGCAAGATAAGAGAAGAGCTTTAATAGAAAAAGGCTTCACTCAACAACCATGGGAATGCATTAAGAATGTCAGCCATGCTGAGAGCCGAGAAGGCCAAGATAATAGCATTCAAGAGATTGGCAGATTAGAAAGAAGATTCAAAGAGTTAGTCTACGAATCACCATGAAACAACAAGAGCTAAAAAGAACAAATGTAGAACCAAATTTGTACAAAAGCCAACTAAGGTTCAGGGGATGCTAAGTGCCAGACGAAGTCTACCAAAGATGTAAAGACTTAGAAAAACTCATGTGGTGAAGAAATGCAAGCTAAGATCAGAAAATGATCAACCTAAAGATCAGCTGTACCAAGGAAGAAGTGACAAACTGCTAACTACTCAAAGAAATTGTACTGCATGAACAACTTAGCAGTATGTCCAATGGTGATCCAGTCTCGATGCAGAATCCAAAGAGGATCACGACAAGCTACCAAGAATCAAGGATGAATAAGCTTAAAGTCATCTTAGCAGCTAAGCACCAACAACAACAATAATAAGAAGCCAAGGCTAGAAGGGTCCTTGTCTAAGGGACTAAACTGAGTTCCAAGGCTGTAGGCCTTAAAGAGTTCTTAGTGAACTAAAGTTCCAAGTCTGCTGGACTTGAAGAGTACTTAGTGAACTAAAGTTTCAAGGCTGTTGGCCTTGAAGAAATCTTAGTGATTAAGTGATGTAAAGACTTCCTTAGTGGAATCCCTGCTTGTTGAAGCAGAAGAGTGGATTAGGAGCTTGAGTCTCTGAGCCACTTAAAATCCCTTGTGTCTCTTACATTCTGTCATTTACATCATAACTGCTATAACTGATATTAACATGATAATAACTTACAACTAAACTAACTCTAGATAAATGGTCAACATAACATCTATGAAGGGGAACCTTAACTTATTCCGATGTGCTTAAAATAATTCTCACGTTTGTCATCTGCTATTTACTCAGCAATGTAGACTAAAATGGAAAAGATTTTAGAAATAAAAAAAAGGATCTATTCAACCCCCCTTCTAGATCTATTGAATGCCATCTAGGAACTAACAAAATACTTGGTGTTATTATCCAATTGGTAGATCGTACTAAACTTACCACTAAGGGGTAATTGAAGATGTCTTAGTGCACGTGAACGAACTAATCTTTCATGCAGATTTTTATATCGTGATGGAGGATGATAAATCACCAAACCCCTCTCACATCTTTTTAGGAAGACCATTTCTGAAAACAGCAAGAACCATGATTGATGTGCACAATGGGACCTTAACAATTGAATTTGATGGAGAAAAGATTCAGTTTAATATTTATGATGCCATAAGGTACCCTAGTGATGCTAATCATGTTTTTGCTATTGATGTAATTGACTCGTTAGTGCAGGGATCTTTTGAACAATTACATAAGGATAATTTAGAGGTGGCCATTGCCAACAGCCTAAATATGGACATGACAGACGAGTTTGAATAAAATCGGGAATTGAAGGAAACTGTGGCTGCACTACATTCATTATCGAAATTCTCAGATAAGTATGCAGTTCATTCAATTCAATTACCTGCTTCTCATCAAAAATTACTACTATCAATTGTGCAAGCTCCAACACTAGAGTTAAAAAAATTACCTGCACCGTTGAAATATGCATTTTTGGGGACTAATAAGACTTTGCGTGTGATTATTGCTAGCAATCTAACCAAATTGCAAGAAGAAAAGTTGCTAAGAGTCCTAAGGGACCATGTCACAATATTTGGTTGGACGATAGCGGATATAAAAGGAATTAGTCCCACGATGTGCATGCATCAGATACTATTGGAAGATGAAGCTAAGCCAACAAGGGACGCACAAAGGAGATTAAACCCACCCATGATGGAGGTAGTGAAGAAGGAGGTGCTCAAATTGCTTGATGCTGGTATCATCAATCCCATCTCTAATTATCAGTGGGTAAGTCCAGTGCAGGTTGTTCCAAAGAAATCTGGAATCATAGTTCTTGAGAATGACAGTAAAGAGTTGGTTCCCACATGAGTTCAAACAGGGTGGAGAGTGTGTATTAACTACAGGAAACTTAATGCTATAACTAGAAAAGATAACTTTTCTCTTCCTTTTATTGATCAAATGTTAGAAAGATTAGCTGGGTATACTTATTAATGCTTTCTAGATGATTTTTCAAGATATAACCAAATTGTGATTACTCCCAAGGACCAAGAAAAGACCACATTCACATGTCCCTCTGACACATTTGCATACCGTCGGATGTCCTTCAGACTTTGTAATGCCCTTGGTACTTTTTAGAGATTTATGGTCAACATTTTTTTTGATCATTTAGAACACTACATCGTGGTCTTTATGGATGATTTCACAATACACCTTGACTCTTTGGATGCATGCTTAAATAATTTGAGTCGTGTTTTGGATAGATGCATGGAAACTAATCTTGTTTAAGATTGGGGAAAGTGCCATTTTATGGTAGAACAAAGAATAATACTTAATTAGTCATGTTGTGTCATCCAAAGGTCTTGAAGTTGATAAAGCTAAGATTGATGTTATTTCTGCTTTACCTTACCCCATCAGCGTGCGTGAGATTCACTCTTTTCTTGGTTATGCAGGATTCTATCAAAGGTTAATCAAGGATTTTTCAAAGATTGCATTGCCCTTGTGTAAGTTGCTACAAAAGGATGTGGAGTTCCAGTTTGGTGATGAGTGCAATGAGACTTTTGTTACTTTAAATAAATTATTAACTTCTTCCCCTATGATTCAACCACCAAATTGGAAGTTTTCATTTGAGATAAAGTGTGCTACAATTAACTATGAAGTAGGGGTTGTATTAGGATAAAGGATTGACAAAGTTGTCCATACCATCTATTATGCTTCTCAAATTTTGAATGAGGCTCAAATAAACTATTCCACAACTAAAAAAGAACTTTTATCTTTGGTTTTAGCTTTAGATAAATTTTGATCATATCTACTTGGTACTAAAGTTATAATTTATTATGACCTTACTGCTCTCAGGTATTTGCTAACTAAGAAGGATTCTAAACCTAGGATTATCTGATGAATTCTGCTTTTGCAAGAATTTAACTTGGAGATCAAGGATAAAAAAGGGGCAGATAACTTTGTGGCGGATCACTTGAGTAGACTGTTGTGAGATGAGGAGACACTACCATTGCATAATTCTTTTATGGATGAGCATTTACTTTCCATTCGTGTTGAGATTCCATGGTATGCAAATATTATGAATTATTTGGTAAGTGCATATTTCCCTAGTGATTTTTCCAAATCCCAGAAGAAAAAGCTAAAAAGTGATGCTAGATACTATGTTTAGGATGATCCATATTTATGGAAATTTTGTGTTGATCAGATAATTAGACGATGTGTGCCTGATGAGTAGGTTTTTAACCTACGATTTATCCTTATTTAGCTTGATATATTGTTAGTTTTTGAGTATTTCATGTTGCTTTTGATGGGTTTTCTTTCTTGTTGCAGGATATTAAGGTGAACACATCAAAATGATGGCATTGGAAGAAAGCTCAAGCGAATCTAGACATACTGCATCACCGACGTGGGCCGCGCCGTGATTATAAAGGAAATGGCGCGGGGCACGCTACATGGGGAAAAGTTTATGTTATACTAGCGCGGGCCGCGCCGCTTTAATGAAGGACCCGGCGCGGGGCACGCCGGTAGGGCGTGATAACTGCTAAGTTATTTTATTTTTTATGCTACTGAGTTGTGTTGGGAGTTATAACTTCTTTATGTATTAATGTCATATTAGGAGTGTGTAAAGGAAGTTATTTCGTATTAATTGGGATTCTTTTCTTAAAAACTTGTTGGGGACAATTAGGAGTTTGATTTTTATTAGAATTTCGATGAGATGACTTTGACATGGATTAGAATTAGATTAGGTTCAGCTGAAGGGAATAAAACTTATGTCAAGGAGTAGAGTGTGATATATATCTAACATCAAGGAGAATACACTTAGAGAGCCATAACTTAGAGAAGATCTTGGAGGAATAAAGGAATGAGGTGATTTCATGAAGATTACAGATTTGAAGGGTGAGAAGAGTGGTGTATTACTATTCTTCTTTAATTTTAGTTTATGTAATTGGGATGATGATTTCTTTCATTTATTCAATATTTAATTAATTAATTATGAGCTAAATTACTTTTTAGGCTTACAATGGATCTTTAATGTTGAATGACAATTATCATGTCGTGATTAGGGTTTAATAAATTATTAATTTAGTTTATCTATTGTGATTTATGTTTAATTTATGAATTGCCTGATCACCAATTTTATGTGGATTTGTATGGATTCGAGAGATGATGTATGAGTCTAGACCTAGTCACAATAACATGTGTTCTTGAATTCTGTGTTTTAATGGAATCTTGATTTATGTTAGGATAAAGATATACCTAGCATCGCATGTAATCGGGTAAGAACTTGGAATTAAACTCTTCTTAATTTTAATTCACATAGAGATATAGCGAATTAGTTACTTAGGGTGTTTAGCTTAATTCTATCTAATTTGTGGATTTAAGTTAATACGGTGTTAGTGCATTGAGAAATGGATAATTCTACATAAGTGTTCTTGATTAATGAACTAAAATAATGAATTAAACTGGAATAAGGTGTAATAATTGGATTGAGACTTAAAGTGAAGTTGTAAGCCTAATTCTCCATTATTTGCTTGAAATTACGATTTTTAAGTTGTGTTGATTAATTGGTATTTTTAGTTTCTTAGTTTTATTTATTTATAATTATTGATTTTGATTAGTTTAATAAAATTGGGTTAATATAAAACTGGTAATTGTTAGGATTAATTTCTTGTTATTCTCTGTGGGAACGATTCTTCTCTTATCATTATATTACTTGTTGACCACGTATACTTACGTGATTGTACGTAATTAGAATTACACCAACAAGTTTTTGGCGCCGCAGCCGAGGAATAGTATTGATTTTAATATTTTGTCAATATCAGTTTTGTGAGATCCCGAATTTTATGAAATAAAAGTATTCAATTTTTTCTATTTTAGTAAATAGTTAAATTGATAAAAGGTTAAAGTTAAGGGTGATATTTGAAAATTTTTTAAAGTAAGAAAGTTTTCATAAAATAATCGGTGATAAAAGTACAGTAATACTCTTGGTTGCATAGTAGCACACAGTATTGATTATTGATGCTTATGTAAGAAAGTCACTCAGTTATACTCAATTATTGCTACAATAATTGTTGCATCATATCTCTCATATTATTGATTCAATTATTGTCATAATATCATCTGTATAATATGTTATATTATTAAATCAATAATTGAGACGACAAAGTTATTCATATTATTATTTGCAATATTGACAAAGTCTAGAAGTTATGTCAAGGAGATGTTTGGTTACCTAATTGCGTGCCAATAAGGAGAAATCCTTATCGGAAAGCCTCCTCTTTCCTGGAAACGACCTAGTTGTTAAATATTGTGAATTATAATATTAATGATGAATAAGTTCGTGTTGATTAAAGATGAAATTGATAGTTCCATTATGTTGGAATTATTAGTGTTAGTGAAAATCGACATTTATTTCGATAATAATTGATGTCTGGAGGTTATATTGACCAATCGAGTAATTAATCGGATAAATGAGGAATTAATTGCTATTAATTTATATGATTATAACTATTTGTTCACATGTGTGTACTATTGATTCACATGATTTACTATTAGGGGAATTGGTACAAGATTGATAATACTTGCATGACTAAGGTAAAAATGGAGGTATAGATGAAGGTACTATACTATAATTAGTTTTTTCGCATGATTATACTATTGAGTCACATGATTTTACTATTGATTCACATGATTTACTATTAGGGGAGGTGGTGCAAGTTTGATAATACTTGGACGACTAAATTAAAAATGAAGGAAAAGATGAAGGTATTATACTGTAATATTTCGAGCCCCAAAATGTACAATTATTGAAACTATATTTTCCTATAAATAGAAGTTCATTCTTCCTTCATTTCTCACCAATTCACTAAAGCTATAGAGCAATTATTATAGAGAGAAATTATAGAGAGAAAGAAGAAGAGAAGTCTACTACTTCACTATTCCAGTATCCAGTTTTTTCTAAGGTAAGGGGTATTATTCTTTCGTATTCGTGAAGAGAGTTATTTTCTTTCAATACTCGTAAGGGTTGTTATTCCATTCTTTATTATTATATTGGAATAACCTATCATGCAATCTGCATACAGGTGAAATTCTTACATTATTCCATTTCTTACTATTACATTGGAATAACTTGTGCATGCGATCTATCGCATTCCCAGTGAATTCTGTTGTTATTCCATTCTTTATTATTACATTGGAATATCACATGCATGCGGATTACGCATGACACGGTTCCATTCTTTATTATTTTTTGTTGGGAATAACTTTTATGCATGCGATTACTATCGCATGCATGGTGAATTCTTCTATTTTTCCATTCTTTATTATTCTATTGGAATAACATGTCTATGTGGATTACCGCATGCATGGTGAATGATCCTTTGTATTCATTCCTTATTAAATTGTGGAAATGATCTGTCTACGTGGATTACCGCATGGCGGGTGAAAATCCATTTGCAGTTTCGTATAATCTATTATACTCATATGAGATATCATTTCTTTTGTACTCGTCATGGAATATCATTTTTTTTGGTATTTTTTTTACGAGTTACTATTCACGGGTTACAATTCACCCGGTTACTATTCACTCTAGTATTATTCACTCGGGTATTCGGGGCACTTTTCGTGTCGGAGTACTATTTACGAGTTACTATTCACCCAAATTACTATTCACCTGAATATTATTCACTCGAGTATTTGGGGTACTTTTCATGTCGAGCTACTATTCACGAGGTACTATTCCCGAAGTACTATTCATAGGGTACTATTGTGGGGTACTATTTACCCAAAAAATATATTTCTTTTCTGTCCAAATTATTTTTGGTACATGAATATTATTCTTGAATTTTACTCCACAAAGCGATGTCGTGTTGACAATTTGGATATTTTTAAACACCGGATAAATTTAAAGTTTTAATATTTATCCTTGATTTCGTTGATTAATGCTTATATCATTGTCATCATCCTCATGCTTATATTATGATGAAAGTCATCTTTGGCTTACGTGCAAAGATGGATATTGATTATTGATTTTATGATTGTATATCTTTGGCTTACGTGCAAAGATGGACAGATTGATTATTGGTTTTACTGATTGTATATCTTTGGCTTACGTGCAAAGATGAACTATTGATTGATGAGTATCTTTGGCTTATGTGCATAGATGAACTGTTTATTGGTATGATTATGACCAGGGATCATTCGGTATAATCATGACCCGTAATGTTATAGATGATGTGGTAAAAGTCCTTATTGACCCATAGTGCATTGATGGACAGCTATTGGTATGATTATAACCAGGGATTATTCGGTATAATCATGACCATTGATGATTACATGAATATCCTTGGCCATCGTACAGGGATGATTCGATGATGTGGATTATTTATTAAGCTGAGTCTCAACGATAAAATATTGATTATACACTTTCAATTCGTAAAAGATAGTAGATATCATGCTCTACTTGACTCTTCTAAAATATAGTTGTATGTCTTTGGCATGTAGTGCAAAGATGAATTGTTACTGAATATCTTTGGCCGTAGTGCAAAGATGAATTTATTAGTATGATTATGAGCAGGAATTGTGATTTGGTATAACCATGATTTTTTATGTTTCAGGTGAAGATAGGTGATGAAAATTATCTTCGTCCTGGGTGCGAAGAGGAATTTAGAATCACAATTATGATTATGAGTTATTCATATGATTATGGACATGAATTGTTGATTGATGTTGCAAGGATAAAACATTATTGGTGGACTTTTAACATGGAGAAGATAATAGATCTGATGGTTTATTTGACTCTTCTAATGGATTGCTCGTTCTGCTGCAACTATGGTTGAAAAGTTTTATCATCTACCATATGTTCTAAATCTCTGATTTATTACTGATAAAGGCTATTGATGATGTAAAGTATCTTTAGTCATGATATTCTTTACTGGGCTAGTTGTGCTCACCCTTTTTGCTTCACAATTCCTTTCAGGTAATAAAAGTGTAGTTGGGACTAGCAGAGAGAACATGAGTATAAAGTGGTGATACGAATTAGTCACAAGCCTAATCAAATTATGAAATGGTGTGGCATAATAATTGTACTGAGAACTTAAAATGTGTGTGACATGTTTTATACATCATTTAATATTTAATTTTGGTGAACAACAATAGGGTGAGGCGAATCAGAATTTGGAAGCGTCAAAGGTGCACTCCATTAGAATGAGGAGAACAGAAATCTTCTCGTGTCCCTTTGGGGACTTGATATATTTGTTGTTGTACTTTATATGGCATTGTAATAATTTAAATATGAATATTGTCGTATTATATACATAACAATATTTGTATTAAAACTCAGAGTATATGAGTCGTCGTATTCTGCACGACAGTTCAACAGTTGTATAAATTAAGTTTGTAAATGATTTTTATAGTGTGATATCTGGCGACTCAGAATGGGTCGTGCGGACCTATTTTGGTGGCGTCACAAGTTTAATTATTTCAGTTTTACTTAAACAATTTTTCTTTTGTTTTGTTCTTTCTTATTTCAAGTTCTTTGAGTTAGTTTATGCAAACTCGATCTAAGAAGCCAAACTTACTTCTTTTCGAGGACGATATAGAGAAACAGTTTCAAAGGCTAAGTAAGTGGATTAAAGACACTAGGGAGAACTCTGATAAGGAAGAAATTATAGCTGTCGAAGATCAAAAAGAGCTAAGGGATTGAGCTTCAGTTGAGTATCACCAGGCCGACGATTGCTGAAAATACTTTTAAGATCAAGCCTGGTACCATACAGATGATTCAGAATTCAGTTCAATTCGGGGGATTAGCCAACGACAATCCTAACGAGCACTTGGTCGGCTTTTTGGAGATATGTGACACCTTCAAATATAATGGGGTGTCAGATGATGCAGTCAGACTTTGCTTATTTTCGTTCACACTGTGGGACAAGGAAAAGAGTTGGTTACACTCACTATCGTCGACATCGATTACTACATGGGACGACCTTGCTCAGAAATTCTTGGCCAAATTTTTCCCACCAGCAAAAACTGCAAAAATGAGAAACGAGATCACCATGTTTGAACAGCATCATGGGGAATCATTATATGAGGCATGGGAGAGGTACAAGGAATTGCTCATAAAGTGCCCACATCATGGATTACCTAAATGGCTGCAGATGAACACGTTCTACAACTGGTTGAATGGGAATCTCAGGACTAGTATAGATGCAGCTTTGGGTGGAGCGTTTATAGCCAAAAGCTATGAGGAGGCGTATGAGTTGATAGAAACAATGGCGGCTAACAACTACCAGTGACCCACAGCAAGAATGACACAACCTAAGGTAGTTGGGGTGTTAGAGGTAGATGGGGTGACGGCGTTAGAAGCACAAATTTCAGTGCTATCAAAGAAGGTGGATGCTTTATCGGGTGCACAAACTCAGCAGATTGCAGTTATTTATGAAATGTGTGCAGGAGAACATCCTACAGAATAATGTGCTATTAACCCAGCTTCAGTACAATTTTTGGGTAGCTATAACAGGATTCCATAGAACATGTTTCAGAATGCCTACAATCCATGGAATAGGAATCACCCAAACTTTTCATGGAGTAATAATCAGAATTAGCAGGCTCCACGACCATCTTATCCCTTGGGATTTCAGAATCAGCATCAACAAGCAGCTCCGCACCAAGAGAAAAAGCTAGATTTAGAAGAGCTGTTGTTGAAGTACATGTGACACCCCCAAATCCAGGTACTTCAATTCCACAGGATTTGGTGTTCACTATACAAATATCATCTATCTATCTACCCGTAACAAATGCAAACCATGCAATAGATAGAATAAATCCTCCCCTTAAGGGGTTACAACATCAGAATAAAAATTTCACTCCCAGGTATAACTAACCTTTAACATCTGTGTGGAACATAACAAATAATAAGTCTTACATAATATTAACATAAGTCTGGAACATGAATACACAATCACATAAACAACAAGTCTTCATCATTTGCTAATCTTGCCCTTCCCTTTGCTAGTAGAAGGCTCATCGGACCTTTCATTCTTAACTACAATGTTATTATTACGCAAGAGTGAGCACGATTGTCCACAAATATAATAATGAAACAACAATATAATAACATTCAAGAGAATCAAAGACTTCTGGAATAAATCTCAACTTTTGAATCAAGAATGAATAACAAGAGTCAAAATAACTTCTGAGGGTCATAAGACCTTGAACTATGTCCTAGGTTATCAAGGGTTATACTTGAAACCTTTAACGATCGTAAAGATCGTGGACTCTTCTACTACTACATTTAGGCGGATCGTTATTAGTACCATACTGTGCACAATATCTTAACGCTAAAGCGTAAGTAATCCCCTATAATAGGGTTTTTCATCTCAGTTTGACATTAGAGTCCGCACCAAAGGAAGTTTGGTTTGGATAATTTAACAAGGTTTCTGAAATTTAGAACGTTCATCAACTATGGACTAGTCGAATCAAAAAGGGTTCGCTAGTCTAACAAAGTTCAACAATAACTGATATTTAAATCAAACAACAATCTCAAGAGGTATACAATAGAATAAGTATTGTATAGCAGAAACATACTTTGAAAAGATTAAAAAATTTAAATATAACAAATTGAACCTGATCAATAGTAACGAGAATTTATTCGATGTACTTTCATAAACTTGATTAACAATAACAAGTAGGGTTAGGAAAACTTGCCTCGTTCGTAGGTTACACGTTAATTTATACACGTTCCTTGATTTAATCCTACATACCATTTACATTCACAATACCAATCAATTATAACGTAACTATAGATATGGGTGATATGCGCAAATTTTACAAAGTAAGCAAGTTGTCATAAAATATTCGTTTGGTCGGGGAATATTCGTACGACGGCACAATCATTGGTGGGCTCCATAACGGAATAAATATTGAATGAAGAAAACGACAAAAATAGTTTTTCTAAAAATTGACGGCGAAACTTTTACCATTAAACTGTTGAAATACCCGGTGATAAAAGTAAAGTAATACGCGTTGTTCCACTGTGGTACACAGTATTGCACAGTAGCACACAATATTGCACAGTATCTCTAATTTTTTAATTCTTACGTAAGAAGTCATTTTGTATTCAATAATTACCATAGTAGTTGTTGCATAGTATCTCATATTATTGATTCAATAATTATTACAGTAGCATCTGCACAATATTTTATATTATTAAATCCATAATTGACACGATATAGTTACTCATATTATTATTAACATTATTGACAATGTCTAGAAATTTATGTCGAGGAAAGAGGTCAGGTTATTTAATTGCGCGCCAGTAAGGAGAACTCCTTATCGAAAAGTCCCCTCTTTCCTGGGAAAGATCTGGTTTTCAATATTGTGAGTTATAATATTAATGATGAATAATTTTTGAAAAATTAAAAATATGTTGATTGAAGATAAGTGAATTTTGGTAAATATTTATTCAATTTTTGATATAAATAGAGGGGTTTGTTATGAGAAGTTTGTTGTAAGTTTGGCTTATTCTATGGGACCCATAGTTATCATCTAAGAGTCACTTTCGCCAATAGTACTTGCCTTTACCAGACGTTAAACCACGTGCCTTTTCAAATTATAGGCGTCAAACCACTTGCCTTTTAACATTACATGCGTCAAACCACTTGTCTTTTCATATTACCAGGCGTCAAGCCACTTGTCTCTTCACATTGTAAGGGCCAAGCTAGAATTCTTCTATAAATAGAAGCTCACTTCTTCCTTCATCCTCGCCAATTCACTAAAGCTATAAAGAGAGCAACTATAGAGAGAGAATAAGAGAGAAAGAAGAAGAGTATTCGAGAAGCAAGCACACACCACCAACATAAAGTTCTGCTACTACACTAGTGCAATATCTAGTCTTTTATTAAGGTAAAGGATGTTATTTTGTTCATACTTACAAAGGTTATCATTCTATTCCTTATTAAATTGTGGGAATAACTTGTCAACGCGGATTACCGCATGCCTGGTGAATAACCCTTCGTATTCATTCTTTATTAAGTTATGAAAATGATCCGTCTACACGGATTACTGCACGACGAGTGAAAATCCATTTCCAGTTTTGTATATTTTTTCATACTCCATATTATGTGTGACGCCCCCAAAATAGGTATACATCACCCATTTTGAGTCGCCAAATACATGGTACAGAAATAACTACAACTTTATTAATACAATTGTCGTGCAAAATACGACAACACAATAACTGTGAGTTTAAATACAAATATTATCTTCTAGACAATATCCACACCCAGATAAAGTCCTCATTACAATTATTGACACACTATTTTACAAAATAGTGAGGACTGTTAAACAACTGTCTAGAACCATCATTCCACACCCCGACTACTTCCCGCTATGTTCTCGCTTCCTGAGAAGAAAAATGGAACAAAAAGGAAAAGGGTGAGCTCAACTAGACCAGTAAAGAATATTATGACTAAGATAATATACAACAAATTATCCTTAGTCTTCAACAGGGAAAAATCTGATAGAATATAATAGACAAAAAGTTTTAGATCAACAACTGCAGCGGAAATAACAATTCATTAGAAGAGTTAAGTAGAGAATGAAATCTACTATTATCTATGAATTTAAAAGTCCATCGTCAATATTTTATCCCTGTAACATCAATTAATATACATCTTGCATCAAATATTCATCTTTGCACTACGGGCCAAGGATATTCATTTGTATCACCAGTTGGTCATGTTCATCTCAACACCTGTTCATCTTTGCACTACGGGCCAAAGATATTCATCAGGTAGTCATTCATCTTTGCACTACAAGCCAAAGATATTCATCAAGTATCACCATTAAGGACTGAGGATGATGAAAAATATTTTAGAGAAAACGAATCCAGTGAGACAGAAGGACAAATATTAGGGATTCGTATTTCGGTTTATCCAAATTCAATAATACTCCATAATAACCAATTGTGAAGTAGAATTCAAAAATAAAGATCAAAACATGAATACAATCAAAGATAGTAACCATAAAAGACATCTTAGACAAAAAGGTAAATTTTCATTTTTCGGTGAATAGTGTCGTATTCGTGAATAGTGCCGTATACGTGAATAGTAACTCCGACATAAAAAGGTAGAAATTGCACAATAAAATCTATATCAATATTTCGGTATAATGATTTTGAAAGAATAACATCATTACAAAAAAAAATAACATCCCTTACCTCAAAAGAACAGTACTCCCAACTGAAATTTCGGATATAGTGCTGAAAGAAACTTATACTGAATAGCAACTCTCAAAGTATCTAAATACTCACAAAATACGCTCGATAATATATATAGAGAGAAAGCTTATGTTTCTGGTGTGATTTTCAATTCTAACTAAGCACCCTATTTATAGGAAAATGTTAGAATAACGAAGCAGACTTGACCTGCTACCTGATGGCTTTACCTGCTACTATTCCCACCCACCACTTTTGAAATAAAATTTCAGCACATTTCTCACCAACCAAAGTGGGGCTCACCAATTCTAGAAATTTCCAAAATGTTTTATTATTTAAACAATAATTAGAAACTTCAATAATTCATAATAAATAGTCCTTTTATCAGAAAAATACAAATTTTATGTCCATTCCATAGGAAATTAAATTCTCTACAACTTTGTAGCTTTAAGTTTTTCTAAATTCCAAATGAAAAATGCCCGAAATCCACATACGGGCGATTTTTAATACCTCTATTTCGACAAAATACTGATAAAACACCTCAGCATTAATTCCTTCATTTATAACCACATAAAATAAATAAATCCATCATTTATATCCACATAAAATAAATATTTCCTTATCATATAAATCAATAAATAATTATTCACAAATAATATTACAGAATCACAATAATGACAACCATGCCGTTCTCAGGAAAGAGGGGGCTTTCCGATAAGGATTTCTCCATACTGGCGCGCAATTAGGTGACCAAACCTCTCCTTGACAGAACTTTCTTGACATTGCCAATAATGTTATCTAATAATATTATTCAAATAATATGAATTATTGATCTGATAATGGAAAATACTGTGCAGTGACAATTATTGAAACAACAATAATATAAAATATCAACGCAGCAAGTATTGAATCAATAAAATAAAAATATTAAACAGTAATTATTGTAATAATTATTGAGTAATGCCTTCTTACGTAAGAATCAATAATTCAAAAATACTATGTAATAATAAGGGTCTTCTTTATGCGACCACGCGACATCTTGTATTTTAACCACCGGAGTATTCCAACAATTGTTAATTGAGTAACAACTACATGCATTATTTATAAAAACTCAAACTTGTCATTTTCTTCATCCGACAGTTATTCCGTTATTGGGCCCATAAATGGTTGCTCCGTCATACGAATATTCCCCGACAATAATGAATATTTTATAACCACTTGCTTATTTTTCAAAATTTGCACATTTCACCCATAACCAAAGCATTATATCAAATTAATTCCATATTATTTCAAGATAATGAATATAGGAAATTTAATTTTATTTATAATAAGTTGAGGTCTTACAACCTCCCCTTCTTATGAAATTTCGTCCTCGAAATTGGCGTACGTACCTGGTGTTTCGAAAAGGTGAGGGTACCTTGCTTTCATTTCTGATTCCAACTCCCAGGTCATTTGTTTAATAGCATGGTTCCTCCACAAAACCTTGACGTTTGGTATAACCTTTGTTCGTAGGACATGCTCTTTCCTATCCAATATCTTGACAGGTACCTCCTCGTACGTTAAATCTTCGGCTATCTCGTCTAGTTCTAATGCAGTAATGTGGTTTGGGTCTTTCACATATTTACGAAGCATAGATATATCAAAAACATTATGAACACGAGACATGCTTGGAGGTAATGCGAGTCTATAGGCCACATTTCCTATTCGGTCAAGAATCTCAAATGGACCAACAAATCATGGATTAAGCTTTCCTCTCCTCCCAAATCTTGTAACTCCCTTCCATGGAGCAATACGTAACAGTACATGATCTCCAATATTAAACTTCACGTCCTTTCGATGAAGATCAGCATAACTATTTTATCGATCTTGTGAGGTCTTTATACGTTGCCAGATCATTTGAATCTTTTCTATAGTCATGCATACTAATTCTGTTCCCAATAACGTTGCTTCTCCCACCTCATCCCAGCATACTGGAGAACGAAACTTTCGTCCATACAACGCCTCGAATGGAGCCATGCCTATACTTGCTTGATAACTGTTGTTGTAGGAGAATTCTACAAGTGGCAAGTACTTATCCCAACTTCCTTTGAAATCTAGGACACAGAGTCTTAATAGATCTTCCAGGGTTTGAATAGTCCTTTCCGATTGCCTGTCCGTTTGAGGATGATATGCAGAACTGAATCGTAAATCTGTGCCCATAGCTTTCTGCAAGCTAACCCAAAATCGTGAAGTGAATCTTGGGTCACGATCTGAAACTATGGATACTGGCATGCCATACAATCTCACAATCTAATTCATATACATACAAGAAAGACGTTCTAGGGAATAAGTCTCATGTATAGGCAAGAAATGAGCAGACTTGGTTAATCTATCAAAAATAACCCAAATTGCATCTATGCCTTGAGAAACCTTAGGAAGACCCGTAACGAAATCCATAGTAATGTGTTCCCACTTCCATCTTGGAATCTCAAATGGTTGTAATGGACCCTTTGGCACTTAATACTTCGCCTTTACACGTTTACAAGTTAAACACCTCGAGATAAACTCCGCGATCTCTCTCTTCATATTGCTCCACCAAAATGTTTGCAGAAGATCATGATACATTTTGGTACTCCCAGGATGGATTGCAAATGGTGTGTTGTGTGACTCCATCATGATTCTATGCTTCAAGTCAGAATCGTTAGGAACGCAAAGTCTGGAGTTGACTCGAAGTATTCCTTCTTCATCGATTCTTATTTCCGGAATAGCACCTTCTTACACTTTCTTCTTCATCCTTATCAGCTCCATGTCTGTAGTTTGAGCAGCTTTAACTTTATCAATTAAAGTCAGTTCTACTCGTATATTTGCCATCATTATGTGAGTCCCTGGATTCTTTAACACTATCTCTATCCTTTGTAAGTCGTACAAAATGGGTCTTTGTGTTAACAACATCGCACTCATACCCGCATACGATCTTCTACTCAATGCGTCAGCTACAACGTTTGCTTTTCCAAGATGATATTGAATGCTATGGTCGTAATCTTTCAACAAATCGAGCCAACGTCGTTGCCGCATGTTGAGTTCCTTTTGGGTGAAGAAATATTTGAGGCTTTTATGATCCGTATAAATCTCTATTTTCGCCCCATACAGGTAGTGTCTCCAGATTTTAAACGCAAAAACAACTGCTGCCAACTCCAGATCATGAGTAGGATAATTCCTCTCATATTCTTTGAGTTGTCGCGAGGCATAGGCTATGACTTTCCCATGTTGCATGAGAACACATCCTAACCCTTTGCCTGAAGCATCGCTGTATATAACAAATCCATCCGAACTAGATGGTATTATTAGAACAAGTGCCGAAATTAGTCTCCTCTTAAGCTCTTGGAAACTCTTCTCGCATTCCTCGCTCCATACGAATTTTGTATCTTTCTGAGTTAGCTGAGTTAACAGAGTAACGATTTGAGAAAATCTTTCCATGAATCTCCGATAATAACCAGCTAAACCCAAAAAGCTACGCACGTCGGTCACCGACTTCAGTTGCTCCCAACTTTGTATTGCTTCAATCTTTGTCGGGTCAACATATACTCCATGTTTTGACACCACGTACCCAAGGAATGCTACTTCCTTAAGCCAGAACTCGCATTTCTTCAGCTTGGCATATAGCTTGTTGTCACGAAGTCTTTGAAGTACCAGCTTCAAATGGTGCTCATGATCTTCACGGCTTTTGGAATAGATGAGGATGTCATCAATAAAGACAACAAAAAACTGATCCAAATATTCCTTGAATACACGGTTCATCATATCCATGAAAGTAGCAGGAACATTAGTCAATCCAAAAGACATGACTAAGAATTTATAATGCTCGTACCGAGTTCTGAAGGAAATCTTTGGAATATCCTTAATTTTAATCTTCAGCTGATGATATCCAGAACGAAGATCGATCTTTGAAAAGAATTGTGCTCCTTGCAACTGGTCAAACAGGTCATCAATACGAGGTAGGGGATACCTATTCTTGACGGTGACATGGTTTAATTCTCGGTAGTCAATACAAAGTCGCATACTCCCGTATTTCTTCTTTACAAATAAAACAGGAGCACCCCAAGGAGATGTACTAGGACGAATAAACCGATGTCTAACAATTCCTATAGTTTGACTTTTAACTCCTGAAGTTCAATAGGAGCCATTCGATATGGGGTTTTAGAAATGGGCTTTGTACCCGGTTCAAGATCAATAAAGAATTCAACTTCACGTTCTGGGGGTAGACCAGGAAGTTCTTTAGGAAATTCACTAACAACAGAAATATTATTCAAATCTGACGTGTTTTTGTTCAAGTCCATAATATGGGCAAAGAAAGCTTGACATTCGTTTTTCAATAAACGAATAGCTTTATGGCTTTGATATGATAGTGACTGTATTTAGTGGTTTAGTTGCTTGAATTCGTATAACAGGTTGGTTAGGAATATGAAAACTAACAACCTTATGAAAACAATTAATTTTGGCATGATGAGTGGTTAACCAATCAATCCCTAAAATCACATCAAATGCAAGTATCTTTAAAGAGATAAGATCAACAGGTAATGTGATTGTGCCAACTTGGATCAAGCAAGATTTATAAACAATGGATGTGATAAAGGTTTCTCCTAACGGAGTCTCCACAGATAAGTCAAAGTCTAATTTCTCCAAAGTCAATTTTAAATGTTGAGCACAAGCAGGAGAGATAAAAGAATGGGTAGAACCGGTATCTAGTAAGGTATAAACTTCGCAAGAATTCAAGATTAGCTTACCCGTGATCACCTCATTCAGGTTTCTCTCATTTTGGCCAGTCACGACAAACGCACTCCCTTGAACCACCGACATTGTTTTGTCCGTATTCGCCTTTGAACCACCGACACTGTTTCAATCTAATAAACTCTACCTCCTTCATATGACGAATACTTTCAGGAAAGTACTTGTCATTGAACGAGTTCTAAATCTTTCCCAAAACATGTTGAAAAGCGGTTTGGTCGGTACGCTTCACGATTCCCACCAAGAATCACTCACCACGGAACATAAAGGTGGTGAATGGAACCTTTTGTTCTTCTGTGCATCCCAAGACATCGAATATCTTGGTAATTTGCTTGACCCGTGTTTCTGCCTTAATCGGATCCGGCTTTCCCCATAAATCTGGTGGTCCCAACTCCTTGAACTGCTTGGTCGTGACAAACCGCACGTTACTATCATTTCCACCCGTATTTTATATATGAGTCTCCCTCGTCTGATTTTGTATGAACTATAAAAAGCTTCAAAACATTCCATCATTCATCGTTTGCTCCATAGTGTTGTTTACAGGAGGAATATTGCCTTCTTGTTGCACATTCTCTTGGTTGGTGATTGAAGGTTGTTCCACAGTCTCATACACTCCATTGTTAACGTTCTCAGCAGCCATTCTTAAAAACTGCCATAAAACAAGAGTTAATTACACAAATTAATATATCACATAATATCCATATATTATGACCGACCGACCAACAGATAAGCTTAGGTAAGACACACTGGCGAAGGATTTACTTGTCTCTCCCCTCCTAGTTTTATTCCCCGATCTCCGCTAGAGACCATATCCCTAAGCTCTGATACCAACTGTGACGCCCCCAAAATAGGTATACATCACCCATTTTGAGTCGCCAAATACATGGTATAGAAATAACTACAACTTTATTAATATAATTGTCTTGCAAAATACGACAACACAATAACTATGAGTTTAAATACAAATATTGTCTTCTAGACAATATCCACACCCATATAAAGTCCTCATTACAATTTTTGACACACTATTTTACAAAATAGTGAGGACTGCTAAACAACTGTCTAAAACCATCATTCCACACCCTGACTACTTTCCGCTATGTTCTCGCTTCCTAAGAAGAAAAATGGAACAAAAAGGAAAAGGGTGAGCTCAACTAGCCCAGTAAAGAATATTATGACTAAGATAATATACAACAAATTATCCTTAGTCTTCAACAGGAAAAAATTTGATAAAATATAATAGACAACAAGTTTTAGATCAACAACTGCAGCGAAAACAACAATTCATTAGAAGAATTAAGTGAGAATGAAATCTACTATCATCAATGAATTTAAAATTCCATCATCAATATTTTATCCCTGTAACATCAATCAATATACATCTTGCATCAAATAATCATCTTTGCACTACGGGCCAAAGATATTCATTTGTATCACCAGTTGGTCATGTTCATCTCAACACCTGTTCATCTTTGCACTACGAGCCAAAGATATTCATCAAGTAATCATTCATCTTTTTTACTACGGGCCAAAGATATTCATCGTATCACCATTAAGGACCGATTGAGGATGATGAAAAATATTTTAGAGAAAAGCGAATCCATGAGACGAGAGGATAAATATTAGGGATTAAGTATTTCGGTTTATCCAAATTTAATAATACTCCATAATAACCAATTGCGAAGTAGAATTCAAAAATAAAGATCAAAACATGGATACAATCAAAGATAGTAACCATAAAAGACATCTTGGACAAAAAGGAAAATTTTCATTTTTTTGGTGAATAGTGTCGTATTTGTGAATAGTGCCGTATACGTGAATAGTAACCCCGACACAAAAAGGTAGAAATTCCACAATAAAATCTATATCAATATTTCGGTATAATGATATTGAAAGAATAACATCATTACGAAAAAAAATATCCCTTACCTCAAAAGAACAGTACTCCCGGCTGAAATTTCGGATATAGTGCTGAAAGAAACTTATACTGAATAACAACTCTCAAAGTATCTAAATACTCACAAAATACGCTCGATAATATATATAGAGAGAGAAAGCCTATGTTTCTGGTGTGATTTTCAATTCTAACTAAGCACCCTATTTATAGGAAAATGTTAGAACGCCGAAGCAGACTTGACATGCTACCTGATGGCTTTACCTGCTACTATTCCCACCCACCACTTTTGAAATAAAATTTTAGCACATTTCTCACCAACCAAAGTGGGGCCCATCAATTCTAAAAATTTCCAAAATATTTTATTATTTAAATAATAATCATAATCTTCAATAATTCAGAATAAATAGCCCTTTTATCAGAAAAATACAAATTGTATGTCCATTCCGTAGGAAATTAAATTCTCTACCACTTTGTAGCTTTAAGTTTTTCCAAATTCCAAATGAAAAATGCCCGAAATCCACATACGGGCGATTTTTAATACCTCTATTTCGATAAAATATTGATAAAACACCTCAGCATTAATTCCTTCATTTATAACCACATAAAATAAATCAATCCATCATTATATTCACATAAAATAAATATTTCCTTATCATATAAATCAATAAATAATTATTCACAAATAATATTACATAATCACAATAATGACAACCAGGCCGTTCTCAGGAAAGAGGGAGCTTTCCGATAAGGATTTCTCCTTCTTGGCAAGAATTAGTTGACCAAACCTCTCCTCGATGTAACTTTCTAGACATTGCCAATAATGTTATCTAATAATATTATTCAAATAATATGAATTATTGATCCGATAATGGAAAATACAGTGCAGTGACAATTATTGAAACAACAATAATATAAAATATCAACGCAACAATTATTGAATCAATAAAATAAAAATATTAAATAGTAATTATTGTAACAATTATTAAGTAGTGCCTTCTTACGCAAGAATCAATAATTCAAAAATACTGTGCAATACCGGTAATAATCTTCTGCGACCGCCACATATTCTTTGTATTTTAACCACTGGGTATTCCAATAGTGTTAACGGTAACAACTACGTCGTTATTTATAAAAACTCAAACTTGTCATTTTCTTAATCCGACAGTTATTCCGTTATGGGGCCCACAAATGGTTGTGCCGTCGTACGAATATTCCCCGACAACAAGAATTTTCCACGACCAAACGAATATTCCCCGACAACAATGAATATTTTATAATCACTTGCTTATTTTGCAAACTTTGCACATTTCACCCATAACCAAAGCATTATATCAAATTAATTCCTTATTATTTCAAGATAATGAATATAGGAAATTTAATTTTATTTATAATAAGCTGGGATCTTACATTATGTAAGTGATATTATTTCATTTCATATTCCTAAATCTAAACTTACTATGGTAAGTATTTCTTCTATAATTCCTGAAATGATTAAAAATTCATTGAGGTTTGCGCTTCATCTAATATCATTTCACTGGAATATTGGTTTGAACTTTTTTATTAAATTTTAATCTTTCCATGTCGGGGTACTATTCATCTGGGGTATTATTCATGTTAGGGTACTATTCATCCGAGGTACTATTCATATTAAAGTACTATTTATCTGGGGTACTATTCACACCGGAGTACTATTCACGATGGAATTTAATTTACTTTTCTTTGTCCAAATTATCTTTAAAATATGAATCTTAAATATCATTCTTGAATTTTACTCCACAATTGGTGATCATGTTGACAATTTGAACATTCTTGAACTCTGGATAAGTTAAATTATAAATCTCTAATATTTATCCTTGATCTCACTTGATTCATTCTTTTTATCATTGTCATCATCCTCATGTTTATATTGTGATGAAAGTCATCTTTAGCTCGTAGTGCAAAGATGGACTGATGATTAGTATGATTATGACCAGGAATTTTGTATTTGTCTAATCATGGCCTTTAATGTTACATGCAAAGGTTTGTGATGAAAGTTCTCTTTGGCCCGTAGTGCATAGATGAACATGTGTTTTGCATGATCATGACCACTGGTGATACAAACGATTATCTTTGGCCCATAGTGCATAGATAATTCGTTTATTAGAAATAATTATTGATTGGTTTTACAGGGATAAAATATTGATGATAGACTTTTAAATCATAGAAGATAGTAGACATCATGCTCTACTTGACTTTTCTAATGGATTGTTATTTCCGTTGTACTTGTTGATCTAAAACTTATTGTCTCTTGTATTCTACCATATTTTTCCCTATTGAGGACTAAGGATAATTTTTTCTACATTATCTTAGTCATTATATAGTCTTTTACTGAGCTAGTTGAGCTCATCCTTTTCTTTCATTGTTCTCTTCAGGAAATGAGAATATAGTTGGGACTAGTTGGGGAATGAAGTGATAGTCCAAGATGGTTACTATAGTAGTCCTCATTATTCTATAAAATAGTGTGGCAATAATTGTAATGAGGACTTTATTTGAGTTTGGATATTGTCTACGAGACAATATTTGTATTGAAACTCACAGCTTATTTTTTGTTGTATTTTACACGACACTTAATAGTTGTATATAAGAAGTTTGTATTTGGATTCTGTACCATATATTGGCGACTCAGAATAGGTTGTGTAGACCTATTTTGGGGGCGTCATAGTATTATCTGAAATCCTTGATCATTATCAGATATCAATAAATTCATGATTTTAATAAGATCAGTACAGTAGCTCACTGTATTCTAAGGCATATTTACTTTCAAGTCTTTGCATTTTAGTTCTTGATAAATGTTATAGAACTACTGGTTTTGTCATCATCAAATAGGGAGAGATTGTTAGAGTCTGCATGTTTAATTTGATGATGAATGAGCTTAATTTATATTTTTACTAATATTCATTGTAAAGTCCTTATAAAGAATTGATATATTGTACAAGGACTTAGAATAGAAAGATCAAATAATGTTATGTTGATCTTAAAATAACTGAGTTGATGTATAGCTGATAGGATCGTAAGGTTACCCTTCTACTTGAGGAACACGGTCGCAGAAGAAGCACAAAGTCACACACACACACACACACACACACACACACACACACACACACATATATATATATATATATATATATCAAAAGGATCGTTGAAATACTTAAAGTAACCAAAACTCTCTGCTTCGCAAAGTCTCTTCAGATCGATGAGTGCACAACTAATTCTCCCAGCCAGCTAAATGATCTTGGCTTTGGATTCGATCGTAGAACAGTTAGGTCTGACAAACTGACTGAAAATGGAGCATTGCAAACTGAAGGTCCCAATGCAATCCTAAAATATCCTTAGCGAAAATTGAAGATCATAGCATATGTCTATTAGCTACCTGTTGGACAGTAACATATCAAGGGTGTGTAGACACTCAAAATTTTGCATTCCCTGGACTAACCCTGTAGGAAGGCAAAAATGTCATTTTAATTCGGAGACAACCCCGAGGTAGGGAAAAAACATCATTTTACCCTGGCAAAAACCCTAAGGAGAGATCAAGGTGCAACGATGCCCAGAAGTGAAGCGGACTGAACGAGGATCGCAAAGCTGATGAAAAGGCCTCAAGAAGCCATTACATCAATCATTGAATTGTGAGCTATCGAAGACTAGCCGATTAACGACCCTCGGGAACTGAAAGATACCTTTTAGCTTATTGCATCATCTTCCCGGACTCCGTTTCAGTTAGACTCGACCTTATTTCGCAGCCTTCCGCAAAGACTTTTTGGGATTTGAGCTCAACTTTCACCAGTCCAAGACCGAAGGAACGAATTTTGAGAGAATTGGACCTGTGTGGCCCAGCCTAAGGTGTACCTGCTCTAGCCATAGGTACCTGCGGCTGGCTCGGATCCTTAAGTCACCAGCAACAGCAGCATTGAAGTAGTTGGAAGAAAAAAAAGAGAAAGAAGAAGAAGAAGCTAGAGAGAGAGTTCTAGAGAAATAAAGGCTTGGATCTTCACATCTTTTATCATCTTTGAGTTGTTCAATCTCATATCATATACATATTGTAAGTCTTCAGTGATATATATCGAATCCAAGCCAAAAGAATCTTGTTCATGTGTCCCCCAAGGTGAAAAACATTCACCATTGTCCATTTACTTTTTAAACTTTGTTCTATATCTAGATATACGTAGAAATAACAATTTTGACCAGTTAAACTTGTTGTTTTACATATGTATTATGTATTAGTCGATAGATCATGAGTTTCTACCGGTTATTTTGTAAATATACAGTTGTAAATCAAGTTATTTAACTAGATCTACCTAAATCTAACCTGATTTAGCACTTTGAACGATTATGAAGCATGACGCTCTAACCTATATGCTAGATTGGTTTTTATCCATGATAGATCTAGATGTTTTACTATTTTTGGTTAGTCCCAGTCACTTTGTAGAGCCCTAGATCTATATCTAGAGGTGAGGGGGTCCTAATGGCTCGTAATGGAGATTTCAACTGATAAAATCATCTATTATCGAGTTTAGGATATTTTGTACATACATATTTAAGTTTAATAATGTGAGCCTAGGAATTCTAATGTCGAGATCTAATAATCGGATCTTGACTTGATTCCCACAATGGACTTTTCCTTTGCGATGTAATGTTAAATAATGTGAAATCGTTGTATAAGTAATTTTGGATCTTAAAACGAGTTCGAGGGGTTCGTCCCGAGAATTCAGATTTAAGATCACGTGATAGTGAAAATTACGATTGCGGGTGTTCAAATTTTTCAAGATGGCTTTCATGCCCAATGATGATCCGACCCTTTTTGGCGCTTTATTGCATGCATTATCACTAAAAACGATTTTTAAATCAAAAATACAAAGAGATTTACCAAATAATAAAGCGATTCAAGGTAGATTAATATAAATAAAATGTAAGACCCCGAATTTAATGAAATTAAAGTATTCAATTTTTTTTATAATTATTATTCTATTCAGTAAATGATTAAATTGATAAAAGGTTAAAGTTAAGGGTGATATGTGCAAATTTTGCAAAGTAAGCAAATTTTCATAAAAGAGCTACCGCCATATTCCATGGTCAATTATATCAACACAGGATTGCTTGGTCCTACAACAAGAAGGTCTGTCTTCAACAGTTCAAAGAAAATGACCTGGTACTGACAAAAGGTCATCTCCAATCAAGATGCTGCCAAAGAAAAATTCGCCCAAACTAGGGGAAGGCCCTTTCATTGTCAAGGAGGTGTTATCCGGAGGAGCCCTCAGATTACAAGAAATGGACAGTGAAGAATTTCCCCAACTTATCAATTCAGGCTCTATCAAAAGATACCATGTCTGAACCATGCTAGTTAACGTCTTGCTCAGAAAAATCAATCAAACGAAATCAGGCCTTCACACCAAGTAGAAACTACGTAGACCTGATCTCCCCCATACACGGGAGTACATTGGCAGCCAACTATTATGCGGTCTAACACCTACAAAAATCAGAAAACCCTTTCAATGGTTCAGTGATCACCATATACAACTTTTTAAAACTCACCAGGAACTACGTAGACCTGATCTCCCCCATACATGGGTGTATATAGGCAGCTATTTATGGTGCAGTCTGACCCTCAAAAGAAACATCTATGCCCAAATAAATCCAGTTTAAATCAAACCAATTAACACTCTTCAAATCAAACCTAATTAAACACTTTTTAAACCCTTCAGGCTAAGCCTGAACTACATAAGACCTGATCTCCCCCATACACGGGAGTACGTAGGCAGAGCCATCTATGGTGCGGTCTAACTTTCAAAAGAAAAAACCAAACACTACCTTAGCCTAAACATCAAATCAAATACCAGTCCCAAGACACCAAAATTAAACTTGAAAACCTATACACTAGAGAAAAACCTAAAGATCAAAAACTCATTCTAAGAGACCTTGTGACACCTCAATGTCAGTCCATCAGGAAAGGTTAGTGATACATCAAGACAACAAGTCACAGAGAAAAGTAACAACCATCAAGTAAGTCAAAAAATATCCAAAAGGGAAGTGAACTAAAATATATTTCCTTTTATATGTTACTGTTTGATATATACAATATGTCATATACATGACAAAAGTGACTAACCTAGTCTATGCAGAAAATAAAAGCTAATCTACAATACCGCCATCAGACGGGCTAATAAATCCAGAAGATTATCCCTTTATGTAGACTGAGGGGCATCTCTAAGCTCCTGCCCCGCTGTCTCAATACGAGTCAAAAGATATGTCGCAGTATGCATGATACTATCTTGATAACCCAAGAGCTCATTCTTCTACGCGATGATATCATCTATGAAAGATCTGAGAACATCAATATATGAGCCTGACCCCGCTCAAAAGTCAAAAGCTGAACCCTCCGCTCTAAAGCCAATCTGGGAAGTGGGGGAGCAACAGATGAAGAGCTAGGAGCGGCGTTAACCAAAGATGATGTCAAGACGAAAAATAGCTCATCCTCTATAGGGGAGTGTGAAACCTCCATAGGTTCCTCATCATCAGAATCAGAACTCAATGGTGAATGAGCAATAAGAGTCACTACTATATCAGTCTCCAACCAGGTAGTATACTCTAAAGAACAACCAGGATGACTATCTGAGAAATGAGCTCTCTCCCGATGAGTCCAGAAATCATATACTCTACCCAGATCATCCTCCGATAAGGACAAAGCAGAGGATCTATGACCTGAAGCTCCTTCAAAGGAATGAACATCTTAAAACTGATCAAACTGCC
Source organism: Panax quinquefolius (assembly GCA_020205615.1). Taxonomy (NCBI): domain Eukaryota; kingdom Viridiplantae; phylum Streptophyta; class Magnoliopsida; order Apiales; family Araliaceae; genus Panax; species Panax quinquefolius. Next base: position 105,002,756 of record CM035155.1, on the reverse strand, counting down.
TTATGACCACTAATAGATGATAAGTAATCACCCCTCTCAAACCGGCTAATGGCAAGTAGTCAATATCCATAGCATGAGTGACAAAGCTCAAAGGGGAACTAAATCTAGAATAAAGTAAGATAGAGAAAAGATCCTTAATAACTGTTAAAGATAAACCAGGATGTTGTGTCTGTACAGTCAGCTGGGCGAAAATAGTAAGACATAGCTATGTCCCATCTAAGGCAATAACGGAGGCGTCTGAAAGTGCCTATTGGACTCAAATGTGTCATAAACCAGACATAAAGCAATACAGCGCTACCTCGGAAATACTCATCAGTACGAGCATGACAATGATAAAGTGAAATGATGGGCTCTACTAAAATAATGGGAATAATGGTATAACCCTCCCACAAAGCACTGACTGCAGTCACCAGTCCGATATCTATGTGATCCATGTACACGGGCATATATAAGTACCCAAGCAGGCACATCACTAAGGTATCAACTCTATCAATCCTCCACTAATCCTTCGAGTTAGCAAAATCCTCAGAATGCAATAAAAAACTATCACCGGCCCGAAAATGATTGATCAAAAAGTTCGTAGAAATGACATGACCGGAAGTGATCTCATCTAAAACCACTATCCACCTCAAACTTGTCATAGTCATAAAATGTCTACACATATGACCACAGCAACTCAGGCACAAGGTCTATCCAAGAGAAGTCTAGTAATGCGACGATACTCCTCCAAAGTCGGTGTAAGCTCATATAATCCAAATTTGAAGACCTGTCTCGCAGGAACCCAACAGGACAACATCCCTTCTATAAAGCCCTCAATGACCTGAAAAGTCAAGAATGACATGGAAAGTACTAACATGCTACTTGCTAATAAGCGATCTGACTCTGGTAGGCTATCAAACCATAACTGTAAGCTAGCAGCAATACGGGTATGAAGAAGGTGATCAATACATACTATTAATGAAGAAGACATCTGTAAAACTGTATCATGTGACCATACAGGGGTTAATCCTAACTCATAAAAATAAAAATGTAAATCCATGACATATAATGCATGCATTATGATAAATGACAATTTAGTAGGTGCATTAAATGAAAAAAAATTGTATATACATCTCTGTAAAATATAAAACTAAATACATCATGAAATTAAATACATCATCTAGGGAAATGGGGCACAGCCACCCAATGTCTAACAAAAGCCTACTAAAAGAAATCATGGATGTCTATATCCCCAAGTCGATCAACACGATCCAACTCCTCTTGAGTCACAGTATCTCTGCTAAGAAGCACATCTGGACGGTATAAGGGAGGGTCTCCACTAGCAAAACTACCAGTATTTGGCCCGCTAGAAGGACCAGAATTAGACTTAGAGGGGTAATAAGTAGTAGCCTTCATAGGATCCCTGCCCAAATGGCGTACAAAAAGGGACAATTGATCCACCTGTTGAGTCAAATTTGTTATCTGCTCCAAGTGAGTTGGCTCCCGAACAAAGGTGAGCCAATCTGCCATCATCACGGATCCAGGCACCATGCCCACTAGGAATTGGATAGCACAGGTTTTAGCCTTAATGGTGCGGGGAGTCCATCACGGATGAAAAAAATTCTTGAGTATAAAGGCCATCAGACAATGTAAAGCCATCCAAGCCTATCAGAGGAATATCTCTAATAGGTTGGGAAAAAGAATGAACGCCGCTCAGAAAGAAGATGAGGAATTTGAATCTCTCATGTGATGCACCTGATAGCATGCTCTCCCAATTAGAGCTCCCAACCTCCCTCAGTTGAAAAAGGGAATCCGATGGGTAGATAATGCATACTCAGCTCCTTTCGGGAATCCATTCTCAAAACCCATTATCAGATAATCTGGGGTATAAGGAACCCAGGTAACGTCAGCAACGGTCAACAACTCTAGCTGTAAACAACAGTGAGTAAAGACATCTGCTATAGGGACCTCAACCAAGGTAGAATTGTGTCATCGGCTTCCCTGCGGATATGTATCTAAGCCTAAGGTGGTAACTGGCTGAAGGTAAAGAAGCTACTCGTAAGCCCAAAACTTAAAAGGCATCAATCAACTACATCAGTTCATATATCAAAAATACCTGAAGGTGGGAAATGGAAAATTGAGTAAGGCTACTCACCAGCAGAAATGGGTAGAAAACTAGCCAAGCCTCTGTAATACCCTCGGAGCGCAGATGCATCCCGCGAAGGAAATACACAAAGGTAAAGGATCCCAGTCAAAATCTTATATGCCGTCTACCACGCGAAGAGCACCGACTAGGGAAAATGAGACAGTCAAGGAGTTATCTGCAATGAAACAACCCTTGATGATAGGCAAAAATAAACGTCATAGAATGCGATCTCTCTCCCTATGATCATCAGGAATAGGCTCTAACAAAGCTCCACTAGCAGCATCAATACTCAGAGGACCGGAACAAATGTTCCGACCCTTAAGAGCATAGGGAAGAACCCAGTAGGGATCAAACAGTAGCAAGGGAACTATTCACCACCAATGGCACCCTCTCACCTGTAATCTCTAAACCGGTTGTAAACCACCAATCCATCGGCGTCATAACCACCTCACAGTCCAGCAAATGGAGTGACTAGGTCTGATGAAACCATTTTTCAGACAAAGCTCTCAAATATCCCCAAAGACAATGCCATGGCGCAATGAAAAAGCCTCGAAGCCCCAGAAATGCAAAATAGCCTGGTAGTTGGGATAAAAACTCTTATATAAAAAATGGATGCTGAACTAGTTCCCCCAGGGCTGAGTAAACCCGGGAACCTACATATTCAAATCAAGGTTCAACCATTGCCAAAAATGGAAGAAAAAATCTATTCAAAAATGAAAACCTCCAGTACCTCGTTAGCATGAAGATGGACTAATGGATGACGTTTAAAATCGCATAATAGATCAGGAATTTTCATATTATCCAGAGAAGGTCTGGGCGATTAGTGGAAGTAGAAGGAGCGAGATCCTCAGTAGGAACATCATCATCCTTCTCAGGAACTCTAGTTCTATTAACTCTAATAGGACGGATCACAGACTTGGTCAACTGACGAACCTGTCGGACCAGGCGGGCAAAGGAACATCTGAAGCTGTCCTCCTAACGCCTGAGGAAACCCTACGGGACGATGAATTGTTAGGCCTATCAGAATCCATGCCTGTAAAAAAACTCCTAATCGCCTCAGAAAGAGTGAGTTATGTTTCTACTCCAATCAATTCAATTGAGCATGTGCATCCATCTAGGCCAACAGACTCCTAAAGCTATGCTTAGATCATCACATCATGCATGGCTTACATGTGTAAATTTATGTTATTTTAACATACATCCCCAGTAGAGTTAACTATGCATGCACATTAAAATACCTAGACTCATGAATTTTCTTCAGTCAAAGTCTCCTCTATAAAATGGACTATCCACATGCATATATGCATGATTAGGTGGTCATTCAGTAACATACCAACCCAATTAGGAGCAATATAAATGTTATCATTAAATCAAGCCCACAATGGTAGTCAAATTACCCAAGGCCATTAAAATATAGTTATGACAACTTCATGCTCATTTGTCCTAAAATAGGATAGCTAAACTAGCAAAATGGGTGTAAAATGACTTTTGAAAAAAAAAGTTTTTCATATCAGAACGCTCAGCATGGTAAAATACAAACATTTACTAAGCTCGTTCAATTTTATTAAGTTATTTATGCATACATATTTGATACATTGCATTTAAACATATTAAACATGAAATCTACCTTTCTAGCGGTCAGAACTTGAAAAGAAAGGATGTAAACATTACCAGAGACGTGCAGAATGTTTGTACAATGACAAAATTCAAAAAAAGTAGCCCGAAATGAGTAGATTTGAGCTGGAAGGTTCAAATTTTTCAGAAAGAAATCAAGTTGAAAATGATATATGAAGGGTCAGGTAGAGTTGTGGCAGGGATAGGTGGGTCCCACCCCCTTCGTTTTGATCAAATTTAGGTTATGGCAGGTTCCCCTGAAGCCAAACAGTCAAATCAACAAAAAAAGGTTCTATACGATTAAGCAGAAAACACCTGAAATCCTAAAAAACTGCTGGAATATAAGATTTTCAGTTAAGCCATTGGTGACAACCCCAGCGTACCATCGGGTGAAGTTTAGTGATGTAAGACGTTGAAAACAACTTCAACGAAGCATCTGGGAAGCCTAGTGGTAACAATTCTTGAAAACTATCTTCATCGGAAAGGATCGATGATGGAATTTGTTATAAAAGGTATCCCCAACGTAGATATCAAGAAGATCTGATATTATAATTTGTTGGCATCAATCGAGCGTAGCATTAGGGAAGGATCCGGTGATGTAGGACATTAAACACTACTTCAGCGAAGATATCAGGAATATCTAAATTATAAACCGTTAGCATTAACCCGGTGGAAATCTAAACCATTGGTGACAACCCCAACATAAGCATCGGCGTCAACCCGATGAGATTAACCTTTGGAAAACTATCATTCATGTAAGTGTCGGCATCAACCCGATGAGGTAAAACTATGCAAGCCACTGTTCGAGTGGGCATCGAAATAGTTTGGTGATGTAAACGTTGTCAACTACCAGTAGGGTAGGCACCATTGTCAACTACTAGTAGGGTCGACACCATTTTCAACTACCAGTAAGGTAGGCACCGTTGTCAACTACCAGTAGGGTAGGGACAATTGTCAACTACCAGCAGGGTAGGCAATGTTGTCAATTACCAACAAGGTAGGCACCATTGTTAACTACTAACAAGGTAGGCACTGTTGTCAACTACCAGCAAAGTAGGCATCGTTGTAAACCATCAGCATCATATGCATCGGGAAGGTTCAATGATTTCAAAATATCATTCCCCACAGAGATGTAAAAGACATCTCAGTTCATCTCAATCAAACAAACATCGGCAACACTGATGAAAATCAAACCGCTGGAGACAACACCAGGGTAAGCATTAACAACACTGATGGGAAGTCAACCATTGGAGACAGCCCCAACATAGGCATCACATCATTTCATGTGCATTACATCATTCCATTCTATTTGCATTGCATCATATTAATTGCATTGTATCTAGTTGTATTTCAAGTGTCTAGTAATCTTTATCATGTTCATTACATCACATTGCATAAACATGATAAAGATTGGCATCTGTAGACACTCAAATTTTTTCTTTCCTTGAACTAACTATGCAGGAAGGAAAAAATGTCTTCTTACACCTGAAGACAGCCCCAAAGGACTACAGTAAACTTCAAACCACGGAGACAGCCCCATGGGATATCAAATCAAACCCTGGAGATAGCACTATGGGATATCAAATCAACCTTAGAGATAACCCTGAGGAAAGACAGAATCAATAACAATTAAACCCCGGTGACAGCCCCGAGGGACAGCCAAAAGCCACTTCAACCCCGGAGACAACCCTAGGAGGGAAAAGGTAGAATGTTGACAATATATCATAAAACCACAGACATCCAACTGTAAACATGGTAATCAAGAGCCATTACAATAATCCCAAGTGCAAACTACTCAAGATAGCTCAACGGACTGTCTTTGAAGACCTGAAGATGCTATTCTGATCATGGACTAATTTTCTTGGATTTAGAAAATGACAAGCCCTATGTTATTGCGTAGCTCTTGGAAAGAGCTTTTCGAAATGATACGACACACCTCCATAAGATTCCCGGATTGCAAGTTATGAAGGTTTCAAGTAGCTTGCACATCGATCGAGGTGCATGCACTTCGAGATAGTGAGGCCCATCAGTCCCAGCCATAGTTAGGCTCATGGCTGATTGGGTCTATATATATCAGCCCCCAACAGCTCATTTAAATATAGAAAGAAAAAAGAGAAGGCCAATGAGAGAGAAAGTCCGAGTATCTGAGAGAAATGGAGCTTTTCTTTTGTTTAAACACTGTAAATCTCTTCTGTAAACACTTCTATACATATATACTACAACATATCAAGTTTTAACCAGTGGAAATTGAGTCTAGAGGTGCCTAAAGTAGTTCGATAGTCATTCTCATGCCTAATTGTAAGATCTCTTCAAATCTTCTTCTTTTTCATGCTTTACTATATATATAAGTACTATATATATATTGATCTGTCTCTGTATGGTACATATCTAGCTTTTTAACCGTTTATTTTGTGTAAATAGTCAATATTTATGTTGTATTGACTAGATATGTACTAGATCTAGCCAGATCTAGCTTTTAACTAGTTTAAAAGTTATAAAACTTGAACCTGGAAGCTAGAATGGCTCAGATATGTATAGATCTAGTTTTTGTAAATATTTTGCATCCACGTGACCCTAGATTTGTATCTAGAGGAAACAGGAAGCTTGTTTAATCGCATATAAGGATTTGTTTAATAAATCACTTGTTTAGCGAAGTTTTTAGTTATTTGTACATAATATATTTAAATTTTCATTGTACAAGCTTTAAATATTCCCGCAAGCCTAGGAACCATAAGGGATTGATGATCCAATCAATGGATCTAGATCCAGTTTTGAAAATGGACTTATTTAAGTTGTAAATGCCAGCTTGCAATCATTTGCACATGTAAATCCAAGGCCTTAAAATAGGGATGCGAATTTAAGGCCTCAAAATAGTGAAAACATGTATGTGTTACTCAGGCTTACTTTGATGGCTTACATGCCCATAAGGAGTTAGACCCTTATATTTTCTAGTTTTCATTTCGTCACTTAAAATGATTTTCACATAATTGGACAAATTTAGCTAAAGATGATTTTAGTGAGTTTATTTCTTTTTGTAGTTCATTTGTTGAAGGATTTTTAATATGAGAATCATCATTAAAAGCATCAATACAAACATCTCTCATTGCTATTTCTTTGTTTAATTTTTCAACTTCATTATTTAAATCATTTACCTTGTTGGAAAGAAATTTGTTATGATTTTTTAAAAACTCATTTTTAGAAATTAAAATATTTTCTTCTTGAAATGATGAATCTTGTTCAATTTCTTTCTTTTCATTAATCAATGTATCAACCTCGTTTATTAAAGTATTTACCAAATCTTTTAAGTATATATTCTTTTCTCTTAATTTTTCATTTTCTTGTTTCAAAATATTATAATCGGAAATGGTTACCTCACTCGATTCATCACTTGATTCATTGCAAACTCCCATGAAGCATACTTGGGCTACTTCTTTGTTTGCATCAACTTCCACTTCGGACTCATCATCACTCCAAGTAATAAATACTTTGTTCATTTTGTTATCCTTGTAGCTTGGTTTGCCTTTATTCGTTATTTTGAAGCAATCCTTTTTGAAATGGCCCGGGCGTCCGCATTCAAAGCAAGTGTTCTTCATTTTTCTTTCCCTTGAAATTGTTTGAAGTGATAACACTCTTTCTCTTAAGCTTTCTTTGTAACAACCCTTTGAGATTTTTTGAAAGTTTTATAATTTCCTCATCCGAATTGTCCTCTAGCTCCTTTTCATCACTTGGAATAAAAGCTAAAGCCTTCTTTTGAGGAGTATCCTACTCATCATCATATCTCCTTAATTAATGTTCAAATTCTTCTAATTCACCAAATAGAGTTAATGTATCTATAGAAGAAATATTAGGAGAATCTTGAAGAGTTGTAACTTTAAAAGCAAACCTCTTAGGCATAGCCCGAAGTAACTTACGGTTGATCTCACATTGTGGAATTGATTTACTAAGAAGTTTCAAGGAATTCATTAGTACAAGGAACCTTGTTTGTGCCTCGTTAATAGTTTCCTTTTTCTCAAGCTTGAACATTTCATAATCATACATGAGCACACTATGCTTGACTTCTCTTACTTTTTATGTACCTTCATGGCTTACTTTTAAAGTATCCTAAATCTCCTTCATCGTGTTGCATGAGGAAACTTTGTCAATTTCAGATTGCATCAATCCACTAAGGAGTGTGTTCATTTCTTTTGAATCATAGGAGACCATGTGAGTTTCGGTTGAGTTCATTTCCATTAAGGTCTTTGGAGTACTATCTTTTTTTCTTAGAATAACAGGACCTTTCTCCACGACCTACCATTCCCAAGGGTATCTTTTAAGAAATATTGTCATTCGAAACTTCCAGAAATTGTAATTTTCAACTCCATAAAGTAGTGGAGATCTAACAGTTGATTGAACTTCTTGGATGATGTTCTCAAATTATGTCATGCTAGAATCTTTCCCTACAAGTCACCTTTAAGACCAAGATAAGTAGAGCCAAGCTTTGATACCAAATGAAATTCAAGTAGGCACACTAAGAAGGGGGGTTAAATAAGTGTGAGAACAAAAGATGTCAAACTTTTGCAAACTTAAAACACTTTCTTTTAATGAATGCAGGATGCTTGATTGAATGTTCATGCTTACTACATTATCAATACAGGATGCTGGATTGAATATCTATGCTTGCAGAATGATCAATGTAGAATTCAGGATGCTGGATAGAATATTTATACTTACCATATTATCAGTGTACAAATACAGGATGCTGGATTGAATATTTGTGCTTGCAAAATTATCAGTGTAAAAATGCAGGATGCTGGATTGAATATTTGTGCTTGTAGAATTATCAGTGTAAGAATGCAGGATGCTGAATTTAGTATTTGTGCTTGCTGGATTAACAGTATATGTAAATTAACCACTTAACACTTTTTATATTTATATTTCTTGAACAAAGTCGTTAATACCCTATTGCAAAAGTGGGTTATGCGATCGCTAATGATGGCTCGTGGTACTCCAAACCTAACAAATATGTTAGTCCTGACAAAATCTGTAACAACTTTAGAATCATCAGTCTTAGTGGCTTTAGCTTCCACCCATTTTGAGACATAATCAACAGCCAAAGGAATATATATATATATATATATATATTCCCAAAGGATGAAGGAAAAGGTCCCATAAATTTTATACCCCAAACATCAAAAATATTAACAACTAAAATAAGAGTTTGGGGCATTTGATTTATTTAAGGAATATTCCCCGTCCTTTGGCAATTAACACAAGTTTTACAAAACAAATAGGAATCTTTAAAAAGTGATGGCCAATAAAAACCACTTTCCAAAACTTTGTTAGTAGTTCTTTTTGGACCAAAATGTCCTCGACATGCATGAGAATGGCAAAAAGATAAAATAGATTGAAATTCACTATTAGGCACTGTTGGTGTAATTCTAATTACGTACAATCACGCAAGTATACGTAGTCAACAAGTAATATAATGATAAGAGAAGAATCGTTCCCATAAAGAATAGCAAGAAATTAATCCTAACAATTACCAGTTTTATATTAACCCAATTTTATTAAACTAATCGAAATCAATAATTATAAATAAATAAAACTAAGAAACTAAAAATACCAATTAATCAACACAACTTAAAAATCGTAATTTCAAGCAAATAATGGAGAATTAGGCTTACAACTTCACTTTAAGTCTCAATCCAATTATCACACCTTATTCCAGTTTAATTCATTATCTCAGTTCATTAATCAAGAACACCTATGTACAATTAGCCATTTCTCAATGCACTAACACCATATTAACTTAAATCCACAAATTAGATAGAATTAAGCTAAACACCCTAATTAACTAATTTACTATATCTCTATGTGAATTAAAATTAAGAAGAGTTTAATTCCAAGTTCTTACTCGATTACATGTGATGCTAGATATATCTCTATTCTAACATAAATCAAGATTCCATTAAAACACAAAATTCAAGAACACATGCTATTGTGACTAGGTCTAGACTCATACATCATCTCTCGAATCCATACAAATCTACATAAAATTAGTGATCAGGCAATTCATAAATTAAACATAAATCACAATAGATAAACTAAATTAATAATTTATTAAACCCTAATCACGACATGATAATTGTCATTCAACATTAAAGATCCATTGCAAGCTTAAAAAGTAATTTAGCTCATAATTAATTAATTAAATACTTAATAAATGAAAGAAATCATCATCCCAATTACAAAAACTGAAATTAAAGAAGAATAGTAATACACCACCCTTCTCGCCCTTCAAATCTGTAATCTTCGTGAAATCACCTCCTTCCTTTGTTCCTCCAAGATCTTCTCTAAGTTATGGATCTCTAAGTGTATTCTCCTTGATGTTAGATATATATATATATATATATATATATATCGCACTCTACTCCTTGGCATAAGTTTTATTCCATTTAGCTGAACTGATGAGTGGAATTTATATCCGCGAATCAGATCCTCTGTGGCTTAAGACACTACCTATTTTTCGTTATTTGTTTAGCTTTTATATATATACTATTTTTATTATGTTTAATCTTTATGATGCAGGGCTCATTAGGTCATTTCCAGCTTGAAGGGGCAAAATGGTTAATTTTTACACACTGGCGCTACAACGCCAATACCAAACTTTAGCTTGGCGTTGCGGTCGACCTCCGTCCAGTCGGTCGACGTCACCACTGGCAGCCAGCAATGCCCGATCCTTTGTGGTCGCGGCCAGAACGCTGAGCTCCAAAGTGTTTTTAATGCTTACGTGGCCATTGCAATTCCATTCCATAGCATACTCTCTCCGTATTGCATATTTCACCTCCTGTGTCCGAGACGAGACTTGCTTTTAATGACCTAAAAGATGAGAAGTTAATATTCAGATAGAGCAGCCGCCATCAATTATTACGCATAGTAGAATAAAAGTTTTACAGTTAAATTAGTTTTAGAAGAGAAAGAAGATGTTCTTTAAAGAAGAAAAAGTCATTGCATCCTACACATCTCAGACTCTACACGGAGAAGAGAAGAGAAGAGTTGGAGACAGAAAACTTCACAACAGGAGTTTTCTTATTAGAAATCTTTCATTCATTAGTGTATTTTTAAGGATGTTGAATACTTTAAAAATGTGTATTAGTAACATGGTTATGAACTAATTCCATTTTTAGGATGGCAATGTAACCTATTGTTTAGCTTAATTAACTTTCTCTCCTCTTTATATTAATGAATCATTTTAGAATGGGTGGTTGTATTTTATGCTTATTGATTAATTGCTTGACAAAGAAATTGATATTGATATTAATGGATATTAAAAAATGGATATTGATATCTAACCTTCAAATATAATAATACTTGTTATGACCATGTCTATGGGAATGTGTTCATAAATTGCTTAATAGGATAAACATATCTCTATTTGCCTTGTGTAGCCTTGAGACTAAGCTTAATGACCCTAGTCTAGTTATTTTCAGCAATAGAAACATTGTGATTCATCTAGCTAGGGATGTGCATTTGACCTTCGAAAGGAGCTTATGTGTAGTTACTGTTCTCGGTTGACCATTCCTCGATTTGTTTATAATTTGGAGAGTTGGGAGATTAGGCGATGCATTAGGGGAATTGTAATCCTAACTTGACTTCCTTGTACAACTAAATCTCTTAGTCCTATAGTTTTAATCATCTAGCTTAACACACCATCTTCATTTACTTATTTAGATAAGACAATATAGAACTTACCTTAATACTTGACTAGCTTATAAGACATCATCCTTGTGGGTATGACACTCTACTTATCTTATACTACTTATTGACCGCGTATACTTGTGCGTGTTTTATTCAGTTGCAAAATCGACCAACAAGTTTTTGGCACCGTTATCGGAGAATTATTATTCTAATATTGTCCAATATTGATTTTAATCAATTTAGTCTTAATTTGAATATATATTTATCTTTTATTTGTTTGATCTTTGTTTGCGTGTGTTTTTCGATTACGATAAATAGGCTGACAAAACTGTATGTAAATGCGGCTCTTGCGCAAGACTTGGTGTAAGCTGGGGCCTTACATTTCTATTTATTGTTATCATTTGTGAGATTGGATTGACAAGATTGTAAGTAAATTCATTACTCTTGTGCATGACTCAGCGTAACTGTTGGATCCTTACAGTCCAATTTTCCATGAAACATTTTTATTAAACTTGTATTTCTATTTTAAATAAAGTCAGGCTAAAGACTATAAAACAAGAACTAATTGGGAGGCAACCCAAGTTAAAAATTTTTGTGTTAGTTAATCTCAGGAACCAAATAGCTACGAGCATGATTTGTCAGCGAATCGCCATGCAAAGCAAGGGGCAAGGCATGTCAAGGCACAAGTTAAGGCAAAAAAGAAGGCGCAAGCTATTGCTTGAATTTTCTTGGTGCTTTTGAATTGGAATGGCTCCAAAATGACTTACGGTGGTGAGGATGCTGTCGATTATGATTGGTACATCCTTATGGAAGTTCTTAGTTTTAATTTTATTTATCTTTACATTGAGGACAATGTTTGTCTTAAGTTATGGGGTACTCGTGATATTCTTGTTACTTGAGTTAGTATTATGTTATTATTTCAGTTATTTTGATGTTATTATGTTTAGTTGTGCATATTAGTTAAAATTTTGAAAATTTTGAAAAATTTCCATTTTATGTTATTTCTTAGCAAATAGTAGACGTCGGTTGTGGAAGGCGACAACTAATAAATGATTACGGAAGTCCTTTGCATTGAATTCTTTTATTGCATTTAGTAAGGACATTGTCAGTTTCAAGTTTGGGGGTCTTCTACGTTTTGTTTTGATATGTTTTGGTCTTCTACGTTTTGTTTTGATATGTTTTATTTTATTGTGTTTTTTTGTGGGTTTAACTGCATTTCTAGTATAGGTTGTGTCTCTTGAGCATTGATTTAAATTGAATTGAGCTAAAATATATGATCAGACTAATGATTGTTAAGGATATAACTCATGAAAATGGAAAAATATTGCTCAGTTTAGGTGATTGACTTATTGTTGGTTATTGCTTTGCTTATGACTCCTACTTTTGAGTACTCATTCATTTGTAATGAACTAGTTGTATACTTACAGAAGGCTTATATGACTGAATGCTTATGGGAGATATCAAAAAGCTCTAGAACTCATTTAAACATCACTCGAAACAATATACTTAAGTTTGATTAATTGGTCATGTGGTGGGTTAAGATGGAACGTAAAACGCACTCACTCATAAACACATACTTAGGGGAGATAGAGCGTAAAACGCACTCACCTATAAAAAAAGGAAGAAATAAAAATATATCAAAAATCTTGAAGTGAGTTGAGATGGAGCGTAAAACGCACTCGCCCATAAAAGCGGACTTAGGGTGAGATGGAGCGTAAAACGCACTTGCCCATAAAAGCGGACTTAGGGTAAGATTAAGTGTGACGCCCCCAAAACAGGTATACATCACCCATCTTGAGTCACCAAATACATGGTACAGAAATCAAATATATACTTCTTTAATACAACTGTCCTGTAAAAATATGACAAAACATAGCTGAGTTTTTTACATGAATATTGTCTCATAGACAATATCCAAACTAAAATTCAATCCTCATTCGTTTATTATCACACTAAGTAGTGAGGACTACTAAAATAACCATCTCGGACCGTCACTCCATTCCCCGACTAGTCCTGGCTACGTTCTCATTTCCTGAAGAGAACAATGAAAGTAAAAGGGTGAGCTCAACTAGCCTAGTAAGATATATTATGACTAACATAATGCAGAATAAATTATCATTTGCCTTCAACAGTGTTAAACTAATAAAATACAATAAATATCAAGTTTAACTGCAGCGAAACAAGCAATCCATTAGAAGAGTCAAGTAGAGCATGATATCTACTATCTTCTATAATTTAAAAAGTTTTTCATCCACTTTATCGCTGAGACTCAACTTAAAAAATAAATCACATCATCGAATCATCCCTGCGCTACGAGCCAAAGATATTCATGTAATCATCAATGGTTATGATTATACCAAATAATCCCTGGTCATAATTATACCAACAACTGTCCATCAATGAACTACCGGCCAATGAGGGCTTTTACCACATCATTTATAACATTACGGGTCATGATAATACCAAATGATCCCTGGTCATAATCATACCAATCAAAAGTCCATCTATGCACGTAAGTCAAAGATGACTTTCATCACAATATAAATATGAGGATGATGATAATGATATAAGAATTAATCAAATGAAATAGTGAAGTAGCAGACTTGTCTTCTTCTTTCTCTCTATAGCTTCTCTCTCTATAATTGCTCTTGTGAGTCTTAGTGAATTGGTGAGAATGAAAGAAAAATGAGCTTCTATTTATAGAAAAATATAGTTTCGATAATTACACATTTTGGGGCTCAAAATATTACAGTATAATACCTTCATCTTTTCCTCTATTTTTAATTTAGTCCTACAACCATTATCAAACATGCACCACCTCCCCTAATAGTGCGTCATGTGAATCAATAGTTCTATACATGTGAAAAAAATAGTTACAGTATAGTACCTTCATCTATACCTCTATTTTTAATTTAGTCATGCAAGTATTATCAATCTTGCACCACCTCCCCTAATAGTACATGTATGTGAATCAATAGTACATACATGTGAACAAATAGTTATTAGCATGTGAATTAATAGCAATTAATTGCTCATTTATCCAATTAATTACCCGATTGGTCAATATAACCTCCAGAAATCAATTATTATCAAAATAAATGTCGATTCCCACAAACACTAATAATCCCAACACAATGGAACTATCAATTTCATCTTTAATCAACACGAACTTATTCATCATTAATATTATAACTCACAATATTTAATAACCAGATCATTCCCAGGAAAGAGGGGGCTTTCCGATAAGGATTTCTCCCTATTGGCGCGCAATTAGGTGATCAAACCTCTCCTCGACAGAACTTTTTAGACATCGTCAATATTGAAAATAATAATATGAATAACTTTGTCGTCTCAATTATTGATTTAATAATATAAAATATTATGCAAACGATACTATGACAATAATTGAATCAATAATATGAGAGATATTATGCAGCAATTACTGTAGCAATAATTGAGTATTACTAAGTGACTTCTCACGTAAGCATCAATAATCAATACTGTGTGCTACTATGCAACCACGCGTATTATTGTACTTTTACTACTGGGTAGTTCAACAGTTTAACGGTAAAACTTTCGCCGTTATTTTTATAAAAGATATTTCTGTCGTTTTCTAACTACGATAAAACTTCCATTGTGAGGTCCACCAATGATTGTGCCATCGTACGAATATTCCCTGTTAAAACGAATATTCCCTAACTAATCGAATATTTTATAACAACTTGTTTACTTAGCAAAATTTGTAAATATTACCCACAACTATAACATTATATCATATACACACCATAATATTCCAAAATATATTTTGAGAAAAATTATTCTTCATTCATAAAAGTTGGGGTCTTACAACCTTCCCATCTTATGAAATTTCGTCTTCAAAATTAAGGTACATACCTGGTATGTCGAAGAGGTGAGGATACCTTGACTTCATTTCAGATTCTAACTCGCAGGTCATTTTCTCAACATCATGGTTTCTCCACAAGACTTTTACTTGAGGTATAACCTTGGAGCATAGAATATTATCCTTCTTATCCAAGATTTTAACAGGTACCTCTTCATATGTTAAATCTTCCACTATCTCATCCGGTTCAAATTCAATAATGTGGTTCGGGTCGTCCTCTCTTCATCGATTCTTGCTTCTAGAATAACTCCTTCTTGCACCTTCTTCTTCACATTCATCAGCTTCGAGTCTGTAGCTTGAGCGGCTTTAACTTTATCGATTAAAGTCGATTTTAATCGTATATTCGCTATCTTCAAGTAGGTTCTTGGAGTCTTTAACTTTATCTCCATCTTTTGTAAGTCGGACAAAATGGGTCTTTATGTTAACAACGTCACACTCGTAACTGCATACGATCTTCTACTCAACTCATCAGCTACCACGTTCGCTCTTCCATGATGATATTGAATGGTATTATCATAATCTTCAACAGCTCGAGCCAATATCTTCGACACGAGTTACGTTAGTTTTGGGTGAAGAAATATTTGAGGGTTCTAAAAATGGGTTTTGTACTGGGGTCAATACAAAATTCGATTTCACGCTCTGGGGTAGGCCAGGATGTTCTTCGGGGTATACATCAAGAAATTTATTAACGATAGAAATATCATTCAAAACTATGACTCTCATCCAAGACTTGGATAGCACGTCACATTGATACCTATCAACTTGACACCGTTATTCACTGCGTCCACTGCGGATAGTATGGCTTCGGTACATTCCAGGACTTGGAAGTCACCAGAGAAAGGCTCGGGGCTCTTTACTTATGGCTTAATATGACAACGATTGACTTTAGTGGTTTGGTTACTTGAATTCGCATAACAGGTTGGTTAGGAAAGATAACAAACTTACGAAAATAATCAATTTTAGTATGATGAGTAGTTAACCAGTCAATTCCTAAAATCACATCAAAGGCAAGTATTTTTAAAGGGATGAGATCGACAGGTAACGTGAGAGTGCCGATTTAAATCAAACAAGATTTATGAACAGTGGATGTAACGAAGGTTTCTCCTAACGAAGTTTCAACAGATAAGTCAAAGTCTAATTTCTCTTGAGTTAAATTTAAACGTTGAGCGCAAGTTGGAGAAATAAAAGAATGTGTAGAACCGGTATCGAATAAGGTACAGACTTTGCAAAAGTTTATGTTTAACTTACCCGTGATAACTTCGTTTGGGTTCCTCGATAAATGCTCTCACTAAAACTACCGTCTTTAACTTGTCTGGCACATCCTTTAGCGTCACCATCCCAGTTGGACTTGAATTCACTACATGAAAAAATCGAGCTAAATGACCTTCTCTTCCGCAATTAAAACATGCTTTGGGTTGCTGGGTACAGTTTGGATGGATGTGTCCCTCCTATCCGCATTTGAAACATACGACCGATGGTCATTCTACTTCCTTCAAAACTGGTGTCGGTGCTGCTGTCGATGTCTTTCCGTCATTGTTGAATCTTCTCTTCTTAAAGTTCTTCTCACTTAGTTCACCTTTCCTATTATCTTGGCCATGATTACCACCAAAGTGGTTACCATTTCTTGCCTGATAATTTCCTCCATGATGGTTATCGTTGTTTCGATGGTTGTTGCCACCGGTACGATTATTATCGTGTTGTTGGTTGTTACCTTTTGGTTGGGCTGACTTATTATTGCGCTCCAATAACTAAGCCCTATTCACAACATCAGAATATAAATAAAGTTTGTGAGAAATGAGGTATTGACGTATTTTGGGTTTCAAACCCCGAAGAAACATTTGCGTCATTCGCTCCTCATTATCTACCAAATAGGATGCAAATCGGGACAACTCGGCAAACTTAGCCTTGTACTGCTACACGGTCATATTGTTTTACTCTAGCTTGATGAATTCCACCTCCTTCATGTGACGAATACTTTCGGGAAAGTACTTGTCGTTGAAAAATTCTTGGAACTTCTCCCAAGACATCTTGAATGCAGCAGGCTGGGTACGTTTTACAGATTCCCACCAGTAATCTACCTCTTCACACAACATAAAGGTGCCAAAGGGAACCTTTTTCTCCTCTGAGCATTCCAAGATATCAAATATATTGGTGATCTGCGTTATCCACATCTCTGCCTTAAGTGGTTTTGGCTTTCCCAAAAACTCCGGTGGTCCCAGCTCCTTGAATTGCTTAGTGGTGACCAGCCGTGAGTTGCCAGTGTTTCCACCTGTACTTTGAACAGGAGTCTCTCTTGTTTGGTTTTGCATAAATTCTAGAAAGTTCCTGAATATACCATCGTTCGTCATTTGGTCTGTGTTGTTGTTTACACGAGGATTATTGCCTTCCTGATGCACATTATCCTGGTTATTGATCGTCGGTGACTCAACAGTCTGATGTGCTTCATTGCTTATCTCAACATTTTCATATGCCATTCTCTAACACTGTCACAAAACAAGGGTTAATTAACATACCACATATTATCCCTATACTCTGACAGACCAATTAAATAACAAATAACTTAGATAGGTCATACTAGCGAAGGATTACCCGTCTCTCCCCTCCTAATTCTAGTCTCACATCTCAGCTAGGGATCATATCCCTAAGCTTTGATACCAACTGTAACGCCCCCAAAATAGGTATACATCACCCATCTTGAGTCGCCAAATACATGGTACAGAAATTAAATACAAACTTTTTTAATACAACTGTCGTGTAAAAATACGACAAAACATGGCTGAGTTTTTTACATGAATATTGTCTCATAGACAATATCCAAACTCAATTTCAATCCTCATTACGCTTATTATCACACTAAGTAATGAGGACTAATAAAATAACCATCTCGGACCGTCACTCCTTTCCCTGACTAGTCCTGGCTATGTTCTCATTTCCTGAAGAGAATAATGAAAGCAAAAGGGTGAGCTCAACTAGCCCAGTAAGAAATATTATGACTAAGATAATGCAGAATAAATTATCATTAGCCTTCAACAGTGTTAAACTGATAAAATACAATAACCATCAAGTTTAACTACAGTGAAACAAGTAATCCATTAGAAGAGTCAAGTAGAGCATGATATCTACTATCTTCTATGATTTAAAAAGTTTTTCATCCACTTTATCGCTGAGACTCAGCTTAATAAATAAACCACATCATCGAATCATCCCTGAACTACGGGCCAAGGATATTCATGTAATCATCAATGGTCATGATTATACCGAATAATCCCTGGTCATAATCATACCAACAATTGTCAATCAATGCACTACGGGCCAATGAGGACTTTTACAACATCATTTGTAACAGTACGGGTCATGATTATATCGAATAATTCCTGGTTATAATCATACCAATCAACAGTCCATCTACGCACATAAGCCATAGATGACTTTCATCACAATATAAATATGAGGATGATGACAATGATATAAGCATTAATCAAATGAAATCAAGGATAAATATTAAAAACTTTAAATTTATCAAGAGTTTAAAAATATCCAAATTGTCAATATGATACTTGTGAGATCCCGAATTTTATGAAATAAAAGTATTCAATTTTTCTATTTTGGTAAATAGGTAAATTGATAAAAGTTTAGAGTTAAGGATCATTTTTCAAAGTAAACAAGTTGTCATAAAATAACCGGTAATAAAAGAACAGTAATACGCGTGGTTGCATAGTAGCACACGGTATTGATTATTGATGCTTATGTGAGAAGTCACTCAGTTATACTCAAATATTGCTACAATAATTGTTGCATCATATCTCTCATATTATTGATTCAATTATTGTCACAGTATCATCTGCATAATATGTTATATATTATTAAATCAATAATTGAGACGAAAAAGTTATTCATATTATTATTTGTAATATTGACAATGTCTAGAAGTTCTGTCAAGTAGAGGTTTGGTTACCTAATTGCGAGCCAATAAGGAGAAATCCTTATCGAAAATCCTCCTCTTTCCTAGGAACGATTTGGTTGTTAAATATTGTAAGTTATAATATTAATGATGAATGTTATTAAAAATCAAAGTTGAGTTCGGAGTTGAATTTGGAGACGCGGACATGATATTTGAGTCCAGAACGATGAAATTAATTGAAATAGACTATAAACACAAAATTTATCGGGGCTGACTTTTTGGTCAAAAAAGTTAATAGTTGACTTTTTCTGAAAAAGTCAAACTTCAAAATTTCAGAAGTGAACTTTTTGAGAAAAATATTTCCATTGTGTTGGGATTGTTAGTGTTAGTGGAAATCGACATTTATTTCAATAATAATTGATGTTTGAAGGTTATATTGACCTATCGGGTAATTAACCGGATAAATGAGCAATTAATTGCTATTGATTCACATGATTATAACTATTTGTTCACATATGTGTACTATTGATTCACATTCATGTACTATTAGGGGAGGTGATGCAAGATTGATAATACTTACATGACTAAGTTAAAAATGGAGGTATAGATGGAGGTACTATACTGTATTTCGTATTTTCACATGATTATAACTATTAAGTCACATGAATGAACTATTAATTCACATGATTTATTATTAGGGGAGGTGGTGCAAGTTTGATAATACTTGAAGGACTAAATTAAAAATGAAAGAAAAGTTGAAGGTATTATACTGTAATATTTCGAGCCCCAAAACGTGCAATTATCGAAACTATATTTTCCTATAAATAGAAGCTCATTCTTCTTTCATTTCTCACCAATTCACTAATGCTATAGAGCAATTATTATAGAGAGGAAGAAGAAGAGAAGTCTGTTACCTCACTATTCTAGTATCCAGTTTTTTCAAAGGTAAGGGATATTATTATTATAGTAAGGGGTATTATTTCTTTTATTTTCATGAAGAGAGCTATTGTTATTCTATTCCTTATTATTATGTTAGAATAACCTGTCTATGCGAAGTACCGCGTACATGGTGAAATTCTTCTGTTATTCCATTCTTTATTATTCTGTTGGAATATCCTGTCTGTGCGTATTACACATGACCTGGTTCAATTATTTATTATTATGTTGGAATAACTTGTCTATGCGAAGTACCGCATACATGGTGAAATTCTTCTGTTATTCCATTCTTTATTATTCTGTTAAAATATCCTGTCTGTATAGATTACGCATGACCCGGTTCCATTATTTATTATTATGTTGGAATAACTTGTCATGCCAAGTACCGCATACATGGTGAAATTCTTACATTATTCCATTCTTTATTATTCTCATTGGAATATCATATGCATCATGATTCACGCATAACTCAGTTCCATTATTTATTATTATGTTGGAATAACTCGCCTACATCAAGTACCGTATACATGGTGAAATTCTTTTGTTATTACATTCTTTATTATTCATTGGAATATCATATCTGCAAGGATTACGCATTTACCTAGTTCCATTCTTTATTATTTTGTTGGAATATCGTATGCATGCGGATTACGCATGACTTCGGTTCCATTCTTTATTATTACTCGTTGGAATATCATATCTGTCTTGATTACGCATGACTTCGTTCCATTATTTATTATTCTGTTAGAATAACCTGTCTATGTGGTCTATCGCATGCATGGTGAATTCTTCTGTTATTCCATTCTTTATTATTCTGTTGGAATAACCTGTCTATGTGGATTACCGCATGCATGGTGAATTCTTTTGTTATTCCATTCTTTATTATTATGTTGGAATAACCTGTCTATGTGGATTACCGTATGTATGATGAATGATCCTTTGTATTCATTCTTTATTAAATTGTGGAAATGATCTGTCTATGTGGATTACCACATGGCGGGTGAAAATCCATTTGTAGTTTGGTAATTTTTCTGACCCTCAAAAATTCTGGAAAAAATTGAAATGATAATTTGATGAGTTTTCTAGATTGTGTCCAAAAATGGAGATTTTTAGAAGTATAGATTAAGAGTTATGAATTTTATAGGAAAAGATTATTTTAAAAGTAAACCCTTATAACTCCTTGTGGTTAACTCCAAAATTGGTGAAATTTTTATTTGGAGTACATGTATATAACAGGAGTATACTCTGTAAATTTCGGAATTTTTGGACAAAAGTACAATTTATGATAAATGTATAAATATTCGGCAGTTTTGGCCATATGAAAAATAGTAAATGAATTTTAAAAATTCTGAGAAAAATATATGTTCAATATGGGCTTATATTCTGCTAAATCCTAGAAATGAATAATTTTTGGGACTGATTTGGTATTTTTCATGAAAATGGTTTAGTTGCGAACATATGAATTAAATATGTTATGTGAAGTTGAAAAATTGGTAAATAAGAGTTTATGGCTTGGAAATCCTATATAAGGTATATGCAGATTTTTGATGAGTGATTTAATCATTGGTGATGAAATCTTATGAGTATGGCATTTTTAAATGATTAAATGCATTATTTGGTAAAGTGTAAACAATTAAAATAAATTGTTTATAAGTTTAAGAAATAATTAAAATATTATTATAATATTAATAATATTAGATTATGAGTTTATTAAGTGATTGATAATATTTGGATAAATTTAAAGTCTTTAATATTTATCCTTGTTTTCATTTGATTAATGCTTATATCATTGTCATCATCCTCATGCTTATATTATGATAAAAGTCATCTTTGGCTTACGTGCAAAGATGGACTGTTGATTATTGGTTTTACAGTTGTATATCTTTGGCTTACGTGCAAAGATGGACAGAGTATTATTGGTTTTACAGTTGTATATCTTTGGTTTACGTGCAAAGATGAATTGTTGATAATTGGTTTTACAGTTGCATATCTTTGGCTTACGTGCAAAGATGAACTATTTATTGATGAGTATCTTTGGCTTATGTGTATAGATGAACTGTTTATTGGTATGATTATGACCAGGGATCATTCGATATAATCATGACCCTTAATGTTATAGATGATGTGGTAAAAGTCCTCATTGGCCCGTAGTGCATTGATGGACAGTTATTGGTATGATTATAATCAGGGATTATTCAGTATAATCATGACCATTGATGATTACATGAATATCCTTGGTCGTAGTGCAGGGATGATTCAATGATGTGGATTATATATTAAGCTGAGTCTCAGCGATAAAATATTGATTATACACTTTTAATTCGTAACAGATAGTAGATATCATGCTCTACTTGACTCTTCTAAAATACAGTTGTATGTCTTTGGCCTGTAGTGTGCAAAAGAATAAATTGTTAATGAATATCTTTGGTCGTAGTGCAAAGATGAATTTATTAATGATGATTATGAGCAGGAATTGTGATTTGGTATAACCATGATTTTTGATGTTTCAGGTGAAGATAGGTGATGAAAATTATCTTCGTCCTGGATGCGAAGAGGAATTTAGAATCACAATTATGATTATGAGTTATTCATATGATTGTGGACAGGAATTGTTGATTGATATTACAGGGATAAAACATTATTGGTGGACTTTTAACATAGAGAAGATAATAGACCTGATGGTCTATTTGACTCTTCTAATGGATTGATCGTTCCGCAGTAACTATGGTTGAAAAGTTTTATCATCTACCATATGTTCTAAATCTCTGATTTATTATTGACGAAGGCTATTGATAATTTAATTATCTTTAGTCATGATATTATTTACTAGGATATTTGTGTTCACCCTTTGCTTCACAATTCCTTTCAGGTAATAAGAGTGTAGCTGGGTCGAGCGGGGATAACAGGAAAATAGTGTGATGGTCCGAGACTGTTGAAGTTTTTCAATACATTATAAAACGGCACGACATGCAACAGATAATTTTATTGAGGACCTAAGATGTGTGTGTCGTATTTTATACGTCACTTAATAATTGATTTTGGCGAACAACAATAGGGTGATGAGAACCCGACTTTAAAAGCGTCAAAAGTGCACCTCATTAGAATGAATATGATAGTAATCTTCTCGTTCTTCTTTGGGGCCTTAAAATATTTGTTGCTGGATTTATATGGCATTGTAACGATTTGAGTTTGGATACTGTCTACGAGACAATATTGTATTAAAACTCATACTTATCTGTTATGTCATACTCGCATTTACAGCTTCAACAGTTGTATAAATGAAGTTTGTATTTGATTTTTATAGAGTGATATCTCGCGACTCAGAATGGGTCGTGTGGACCTATTTTGGGGGCGTCACAATACTGCTTCGTGGAGTAAAATTCAAAAATAATATTCATGTATCAAAAATAATTTGGATAGAAAAGAAATATATTTTTTTGGTGAATAGTATCCCGTGAATAGTACCTTGTGAATAGTACTTTTGGAATAGTACCTCGTGAATAGTACCCCGACATGAAAAGTGCCCCAAATACACGAGTGAATAATATTCGAGTGAATAATAACCGGGTGAATAGTAACCCGTGAATAGTAACTCGTGAATAATACTTCGGCATGAAAAGATCAATAATTATCAAGAAAGCTCAGAATAATATTTCCATGAAAAGATAATGGATGAAGCGCAAATATCAAGGATATTCTACTAATTTCACGGAGTATAGAAGCAATACTTTAACAAAATGAGGGTATAATCAGGAATATGAGATGAAATAATATTACTCACATACTACAAAGTATGGAAGAAAATATTATTTCTTATGAATACTAAACAAAAATAATATCCCTTACCTCAGAAGAAGACTGGATACTGGAATAGTGAAGTAGCAGACTTCTCTTCTTCTTTCTCTCTATTGCTTCTCTCTCTATAATTGTTCTTGTGAGTCTTAGTGAATTGGTGAGAATAAAAGAAGAATAAACTTCTATTTATAGAAAAATATAGTTTCGATAATTACACATTTTGGGGCTCGAAATATTACAGTATAATACCTTCATCTTTTCCTCCATTTTGTCCTACAAGTATTATCAAATATGCACCACCTCCCCTAATAGTACGTCATGTGAATCAATAGTTCAGTCATGTGAATCAATAGTTTTATACATGTGAAAAAAATAGTTACAGTATAGTACCTTCATCTATACCTCTATTTTTAATTTAGTCATGCAAGTATTATCAATCTTGCACCACCTCCCCTAATAATACATGCATGTGAATCAATAGTACATACATGTGAACAAATAGTTATAAGCATGTGAATTAAAGCAATTAATTGCTCATTTATCCGATTAATTACCCGATTGGTCAATATAACCTCCAGAAATCAATTATTATCAAAATAAATGTTGATTCCCACAAACACTAATAATCCCAACACAATCAAACTATCAATTTCATCTTTAATCAACACGAACTTATTCATCATTAATATTATAACTCACAATATTTAACAACCAGATCATTCCCAGGAAAGAGGGGGCTTTCCGATAAGGATTTCTCCCTATTGGCGCGCAATTAGGTGACCAAACCTCTCCTCGACAGAACTTTTTAGACATCATCAATATTTCAAATAATAAAATGAATAACTTTGTCATCTCAATTATTGATTTAATAATATAAAATATTATGCAGACTATACTGTGACAATAATTGAATCAATAATATGAGAGATATTATGCAGCAATTACTATAGCAATAATTGAGTATAACTGAGTGACTTCTCACGTAAGCATCAATAATCAATACCGTGTTAAGTACTGATGCAACCACAGCGACATCGTACTTTTACAACCGGGTAGTTCAATAGTTTAACGGTAAAACTTTCGCTGTTATTTTTGTAAAAGATATTTCTGTCATTTTCTAACTACGACAAAACTTCTATTGTGGGGTCCACTAATAATTGTGTCATCGTACGAATATTCCCTGTTAAAACGAATATTCCCCGACCAATCGAATATTTTATAACAACTTGCTTACTTTGCAAAATTTGTAAATATTACCCACAACTATAACATTATATCATATCCACACCAAAATATTCAACAATATATTTCGAGAAAATTTATTCTTCATTCATAAAAGTTGGGGTCTTACATGGAGCATAAAATGCACTCACCTAAGAGTCATTTGATCTCAAATTTTTGGAATGTTTGATTTGTCTACAATTGCGATGAGTGATGTGTTAAGCATGTAGTTTTTGAAGTTTATTTCTTTCATAAGGTAATATGGTTGCATAAGCCAATCCGAGCTATAATTGGTTTAGTGAAAATGGATACACATAAACACGGAAAGGATTTAAAGAAAGGTATGACTAACAAGCAAGTTGAAATCCTAGACGTTGTGACATTTTGAAAGTTTTCTAAAGCTATCATGTTTTGACATCTTTAAGGCCATTGTTCAAACTTATTGATTCATTTCTCATGTAGTTGATTGTTAGAATTTATTTTTATAGTTTTTGTTCTTAGTGTTTTGCTTGAGGACAAGCAAAGATTCAAGTTTGGGGGTATTTAATGAGTGTGTTTTACATACACAAATTAGGTACTTTTAAGTTTGATAATTTGCAAATCCTAAGCTAGTTTATTTGGTTTTTATGTGTTTTCATTGTATTATTGTGTAATGTAGTTTTGTGACGCCCCCAAAAAAGGTATACATCACTCATCTTGAGTCGCCAAATACATGGTACAGAAATCAAATACAAACTTCTTTAATACAACTGTCGTGTAAAAATACGACAAAACATAGCAGAGTATTTACATGAATATTGTCTCATAGACAATATCCAAACTCAAATTCAATCCTCATTACATTTATTATCACACTAAGTAGTGAGGACTACTAAAATAACCATCTCGGACCGTTACTCCATTCCCCAACTAGTCCTATCTACGTTCTCATTTCCTGAAGAGAACAATGAAAGTAAAAGGGTGAGCTCAACTAGCCTAGTAAGAAATATTATGACTAAGATATTGCAGAATAAATTATCATTAGCCTTCAACAGTGTTAAAATGATAAAATATAATAAGCATCAAGTTTAACTGCAGCGGAACAAACAATCCATTAGAAGAGTCAAGTAGAGCATGATATCTACTATTTTTTATGATTTAAAAAGTTTTTCATCCAATTTATCGATGTGACTCATCTTAATAAATAAACCATATCATCGAATCATCCCTGCACTACGTGAAAGTAGTATGCACACAAGCCAATCATGTTTGATGATAAAGCATATACTTTGTAACAATCTTATTCATTTATTAATTAAAAGTATTAATTTATTAAAGGCTTTTAATTATCTACATGATGCTATTTTATAATATGTGATAAACCCATAGTTTTAAGCAATGCTTTTAGAATAATGATGATGATCATTCTAATGAGATCTAAATTCTTAGAAAGCTTAAAACTAAAATAGTTCCCAATCGTTGGATTACTAAATTGGGGATTAGTGAATCCGGGATAGATTGGTACATACGTTGCTTGCTTTCATTGGATGAGGATGATTGATCTCATGATCATTTGTGTGGAGACACTAAAGCAAGTATGTAGGTGCTTATTAGAGAATAAGTTTCTTCGAACGTTGGCTCGCTAAGGAAAACCTAATGGAGTTTTACTTGCACTGTCAAATAGGAATTCTCAGTAGTGATAGTAAGACAAGTGATCCTTGGACTTGAGATCATCATAGTATCTTGTGTATGATGAGTTATACTTTGACTTATTCCTTAAGACCCTTAGGGTATATCAAAGGGTATGTTTGGGTATAATAAGTTGTATATGGAGATAATGTATGATCAATAAAGAATCTACCACTTCTTTAAAAGAAGAGAAATGTCCTATGTGATTCGATAAATGACAACCCAGAAGAGTCCTTGGCAAAGGCGAATGAAATTAGAAAGGAGTTTCTAATTTGCATTATTTGAGTTGTGCATTTAAGGATCGAAATACATATAATTAAATAAAATAAGACTTGACGATAATTTCATGCTCTTATATTTAATTGGAACATTGTATGGTGGAAGGATTGAATTTTACTAGTAACTATTTACTCAAAGGTTCTTTTATGATTAATGTTGAAATCTATATTATCTGGAAAGTCTTTGATCGCTAGGGAGGCTTATCCTATTATAGAATAAATATTATTTATTTAAATAAATTAATTGTTTAATTTATTTATTTAAATAAGATTAGAATTGTTCTAATTGATTTATTCACAACCTAGGTTTAATATGGAGAACCTAAAGGGTCACACCATAAAAGGAAGAATAATTATTTAAGAAGTTAATGTCATAATCGTAATAATATATGTTATGTATATTTAATTTAATCTATGGTGATAGAATAAATTAAATAGCTTAA
This sequence comes from Panax quinquefolius, assembly GCA_020205615.1. NCBI lineage: Eukaryota > Viridiplantae > Streptophyta > Magnoliopsida > Apiales > Araliaceae > Panax > Panax quinquefolius. Next base: position 104,975,197 of record CM035155.1, on the reverse strand, counting down.
TATTTATTATTTAATATTTTAGAAATATTAAATATAAATTATTAAGAGGAGTCTTATTAATATTATTACAATTATTATTATTATTTTAATTTCTAAAAGAGTTTAGAAATTAATTTAATATAAGTACTCTAATTTATTCCTAATAGGATTAGGAGGAAAATTAGTTAAAGGAGTTTAATTAATTATCCCTAATAAGATTAGGGAGCCCATTTAATTAAAAGAGTTTAATTAAATAATACCTTATTTTATTAAATAAGGTTACCTGATATCTTTATAAGAGGAGTCTTATATCAGATATCAATATATACGTGATAATTCCAATGGTTGGAGAGTACGTTCTTTTCTATAGAGATAGAAAACTAGGGTTTGAGCCAAATACCCATCTTCTTAAATCCTTCTTCTTCCTTGGTGGATCACCTCTAGAGGCCAAACACTTAAGTGGCTAACGTTGATCAAAGGAAGGAACCAAACCCGATGGATTCAAGTTGAACGCGAAAAGGATTGGAGGTGAACTTGTACCTGAGGAAGCTCGAATCTTCAAGGGTATGATTCTTGTTCTTCATTTTTTCGTTTAATTAATAATTGTGCATAAAGGGTGATCCGGGTATATGGTTTGTAAAATTTTAAACTCTGATTTTTACACGTTTCCGCTTATTTTTGCAATTTGATTGCGTTCTTGAATATTACAAACCTAACAGTGGCATCAGAGCCAAACCTTTATGTAAATTATTAATTATTTTAGATTTGATATGTATATTGATATGTGTTTAGAACAATTTAATTGGGCATAATTTTGTTATATAAAATTTAAAAAAAAAAAAAAAAAAAAAAAGCTTGTGATATTCGGCGAATTGTATTTCAATTTTTTTGCTGTGATTCGCGGTTCAAGGGAATGCTGATCACGTGATTTGGGTGGACCAAGTCTGTATACAAAAGTGGCCATGCTTAATCACATTATGGATACAGGATTATTAAGGATTCATGTATTAGTATATATATATTATATTATATATATGATATATGATATATTATATATATTAGTTACAAGGCAGCATACTTGCAGGATATCAAAGTGAAATAAAATTCCGTGAATCACTAAGTTACTCCAGGCGATTATATATATATAATATATATTAACGTAATTTATATTTATATATATAATAATTTTAAAATTAAAATAAAATATTTATTTTAATTTTAAAATAAAAGGTTTATTTTAATCTTAAAATAAAAAGGTTTATTTAAATTTTAAAATTAGGATTTCATGCTAACTAATTAGAGTTGGAATTGGATTCCATGATAACATGATAACTAATTGGAGTTAAAATTGGATTCAATGTTTCCTTAAATAAAAGAGTTTATTTAGATATGAAATAAGATTTCATATTATTCAAAATAAAAGAGTTTATTTGTGAATAGGAAAGAGAATCTATGTTTCCTTAAATAAAGGAGTTTATTTAAATATGAAATAAGATTTCATATTATTCAAAATAAAGGAGTTTATTTGTGAATAGGAAAAAAATCGTGTTTCCTTTAATAATTTTTTTTTATATGGAATTGGATTCCATAATTAATTAAAATAAAGGAGTTTATTTTGATTAAAATTTTGATTAAAATAAAATGGTTTATTTTATTCAAAATTGGATAAATTAAAATAAAATAGTTTTATTTTAATTTAAATTTGATTAAAATAAAGGAGTTTATTTTGATTCAAAATTAGATTTTATACTAACTAAATTTGCCCATTAAATGATATCAATATATATATTAAATGTTTATTATTCATGAGATGAATGCTTATTTATTGATGCATATGATAATGTGTATGATAATAAATGGGATTAATTATGGACTATCGAACCAATGTGATTGGATTTTATTTTAGTTGGATGCATGAATGTATGGGTTTTATTAAATGGGGTCTGCGTGCACTCGCCTTCTCTAATTTTTCTTAATGTAAATTCTATCTATCTCCTATGTACTTCCCTTAATCTATGGCGATCAAGGTTTCTATTTATTTTAAATAGTTTTGTAATAGGAATAGTTAGAATTATTTTGAAGAATTAGCGATCAAGGACACAAGAAGCGCATGAAGATCCGTTTGTAATGGAGCCCCGGTTTAAATATAATAGTTATATTTAAATATTATTTCTTGCACCCCTAGGGCTTGACCTTTTGGTTCACTTGGTGGCTCTAGTGAACCAAACTAGAATAAAAGTCCATAATCAATCCGAGTAGAATATAGTATTCTATATGTGTGCGCTTATACTATATATATATATATATTATGCAAACATGCTTCGCATGTTTATTAATATATGGCGTATTTTATATATATATATATATGCGCGCTAAAACAAGATGAGACAAATTAATAACAAACCCTCAATTTTTTATATTAAGTCCTAAGCGTTCAAAGATATTTGGAATATCGAACGTCGCCTTCTAGCATGATAAAATTAATAGAGTATTAAATATTTAATATGAGTTTGTTGTGTCACCACAAGGCGAGTATTAAGTATTTAAGATGTTAATTTATCACATTTGATGCTTATAAAGAAAATTGAACAATATTGTTTTGTTGTGTCACCACAAGGATGATATTTTCTTTTTGAATATATGGAGTGCTAGGTTGGGACTTAACTTGGATAATTTTGATTCTGGATGTGCCACCACTTGATCAAAATAATCTAAGAGGCAAAAAGAAAAGGAGTTGCATAGTTGATGTAATTGACAAAAGTTGTCTACCTATTTATTTATATATAGTTTGTTGTGTCACCACAAGACTATATACATTTGAAATGGGATCCTTATTCTCACTAGCAGATCTTTAATTAGATTTTGCCGAACTATATATATTGAGGGTAATATAGTTTGAAGAAAATAGTGGGAGATACCAATTTAAAACAAGACCTAATTTATTTTGGTAATTAATAAAAGAATGTATGTTAAAATATTGTTAATTACAAATTCATTTACAGAATTTTACAATGTTTAAATTACTATCACTACGTAGCATATTAGATGCTAAATTAATCGAACCGAATTACTCGGATTGGTTAAGGAATTTGAGAATAGTTCTCATGGCTGAAAAGCTATCTTATGTCCTTAATACGCCTATCCCTGCAATGGTTGCGCATAATGCCTCGAGGAAGAGATTGCTACTTTTAGAAAGTGGCAAGATGATGCACATGATTGGCTCAATGCATCATGCTCGCATCCACGAGTAACGAGCTTCAAATACGGCATGAAACTATGGATGCTCCTACTATATTCCCGCACATCAAGTAGTTGATGGTGAGGAAAGTAGGACCGATAGATATCGAGATATCTAAGGAGCTCTTCCGATCTAGAATGGCCAATGGCACTATAAATGCATAAAAAAGTTCTTAACATAATCAATTTGATTGATCAATTAGGACAACTGGTTTTGTCATGGATGGTGAGTTGAGCCAAGATTTGATCTTGCACTCACTCCCGGACTCCATTCACAATTGTTGTGAATTTTTCATATAAACAAGCTAGATATCAGCTTCGTTGATTTGCTTAACATGTTGAAAAATGATGAGAGTCACTTTCCAACCAAGAAAGACCATGTCTTACTGGTAGGGGCCAAAGGATCTTTTGAAAAGAAGAACGATTCAAAGAAGGTATATAGAAAGGCAAAAACAAAGGATAATAAGAACAAAACTGATACGGATAGTAAAGGAGTTTGCTTCCACTGCTATAAGCCTGGACACTGGAAAGAAACTGCAAGAAGCATCTTGCAGAGGCTAACCAAAGAAGCTTAGTGAAATTTTTGTTACAAATACAAATTTGTTCATGATTTAAAATAATTTTTTCTTTAAGTCAAGGTTCTACTTGGGTATTGGATACCGACTTTGGTTATCATAAATATAGATTTATGAAGGACCAAGCAGTAAGTAAAAGTTAAACAAAGATAAGTAATCCTATGTGTGGAAAATGAAGCAAAGGTTCTTTGCATTAGCTATAGAAACTTATAGTTTAGCAATCGCTTACGAGCAAATCTATTAAGTCAATAAGTTGTTATTGTATTCCAATTCTTGTTAGAAACATTATTTCCATTTTATTGTTGGACAATAAAATTTTGGTATTATAATTAAGAACAATTGTTGTTCTATTTATAATAATAATGTTTCAGTATAAACCGAAAAGATTACTTAATGGATTTTGTATACTTGACTTACGTGAAAAATTATTTTGTAAATTGAACAAACTAGTATAAGAAAGGAGATGATCATTCAAAGAGTTGAATGTATGTATTTGTTGAAATACAAGTGTGAATTATTTGAAAGGTTCAAAGAATTCAGAAGTGAAACAAATTGGCAAAATATTAAAATTCTTTGATTAGATCAAGGAATAAATACTTGTGCAATAAGTTTCTAGATCATCTCAAATGGTTTTTCTCATAATGGACACCTCATGATACGTAATAATTGATTGATGTATCCGAAAGGAAAATCATACCTTGTTGAACATGGTAGCGGTCCAAAATGATTTTACCGACATTCCAAAGATCCTTCTAGGATCATGTCCTAGAAATGGTCAGCATATCTACGAAAAAGGTAACCTCAAAATCCAAATTGAAGACTCCATAAAAGTTATGGACAAGGAGGATTCCTAATCTTAAGTATATTAAGATAAGGGGTTGTTCAACTTATGTGAAAAGGTTTCGAAGGATAAGCTTGGGACAAGATTTGACATGTACAAATTTGTGGGACATCCTAAAGTAAGTTTAGGGTATATGTTCTATAATTCTACTTAGCAAAAGGTGTTTGTTCTGAAACACGCGCCTTCTAAGATAAAGGTGTTTATCATTAAAAGGGGCTAGTGGGAGGATAATAGATCTTGAAGAGTTCAAGAACCACAAAATACTATAAGTCAAATAAGAGGAACCCATAGATAGACCTATTATACCACAACCCAATCGTAAATCGGAATAGTATCAAGATACCTGGAGGTATGGATTCATCATAGATGATGATGATGAGGTACACATCATAGAAGATGATGATCCAGATTACATACGATGAGGTAAGTGTTGTGACACTCGAGAGAAATGGATTGAAGCAAGTTTCTCAAATATGGAACACTTTCATTTTGATGAGGCAATCAAAAGAGTTTGATTTTATCAAAAATAAGAATGAACCTAGTGTGTACAAAAGGGTCAATTGGGAGCATCGTGACATTCCTAGTACTATATGTTGATATACTACGGATAAGGAATGACATACCAATGCTACTGATCAAGAAAGATAAAGTTGTCTAAAACATTCCTCCATGAATGATTTGGAAGAGTATCTTAATTGGGGATATAAATCTATATAGATAGATTTAAGAGGATGCTCGACTTAACCCAAGGAACGATATTCATTTGATGCTAAAGTCGTTTAGCATGGCAAACTCCAAGAGATGTCTCATGTCGATGAGCTATGGAGTGTATCTCTCTTAATAGTCCCCACGACTCTCTGAAAGAGAGAGTATCGCATAAGTGACAATCATGTATGCAATGAAATGTACGAGAGACACGATGTTAATCACCATATTATGGAGAAGTTCACTATGAGTCGGTGAAAAACATCTTAAAGTGCTTAACCCAAGCACTAAGGATGTGATCATATTCATGGTGGGTCTAAATTAAAACTAGAGGGCTTAACAGACTCAAGTTCTTCTTCGCATGCACCAAGACGACGAAAAAATCCACTTTAAGGTAAAGCGTTATCTTGAACAATTGGTGCGTTGAATTGGAAAGGTTCCAAACAAAGAAAGAGTTCTTTGGTTTAGTGATAAAGACAAAGTATATAGCTATAAATGAAGTCGTAAGTTGATTGTTTGGATTAAAAGTTCATTACGTAACTAGGAATAGTTCCTAAGTCTCATCTTGGATCTAAACATGTGTTGTGGCACTTTCATTTGATTATTAGAATCATTGAAAGATGGGAAATCACTATAGAGATAGTGGACTCTCATGAACAACATTACATATCCATTAACTAAAGCTTATCCAACGGCGGGATAATCGTCACTTAGAGAAGAAAGAGTATGAGATACCATAACGATTGGCTTTAGTGCAAGTGGGAGATTGAAAGTAGTATGCACACAAGCCAATCATGTTTGATGATAAAGCATATACTTTGTAACAATCTTATTCATTTATTAATAAAAAGTATTAATTTATTAAAGGCTTTTAATTATCTACATGATGTTGTTTTTATAATATGTGATAAATCCATAGTTTTAAGCAATGCTTTTAGAATAATGATGATGATCATTCTAATGAGATCTAAATTCTTAGAAAGCTTAAAACTAAAATAGTTCCCAATCGTTGGATTACTAAATTGGGGATTAGTGAATCGGATAGATTGGTACATACGTTGCTTGCTTTCATTGGATGAGGATGATTGATCTCATGATCATTTGTGTGGAGACACTAAAGCAAGTATGTAGGTGCTTATTAGAGAATAAGTTCATTTGAGCATGGCTCGCTAAGGAAAACCTAATGGAGTTTTACTTTTTGTCAATAGGAATTCTCAGTAGTGATAGTAGTACAAGTGATCCTTGGACTTGAGATCATCATAGTATCTTGTGTATGATGAGTTATACTTTGACTTATTCCTTAAGACCCTTAGGGTATATCAAAGGGTATGTTTGGGTATAATAAGTTGTATATGGAGATAATGTATGATCAATAAAGAATCTACCACTTCTATTAAAAGAAGAGAAATGTCCTATGTGATTCGATAAATGACAACCCAAAGAGTCCTTGGCCAAAGCGCGAATGAAATTAGAAAGGAGTTTCTAATTTGCATTATTTGAGTTGTGCATTTAAGGATCGAAATACATATAATTAAATAAAATAAGACTTGTGATGAATTTCATGTCTTATATTTAATTGGGACATTGTATGGTGGAAGGATTACATTCTCTACGGAACTATTTACTCAAAGGTTCTTTTATGATTAATGTTGAAATCTATATTATCCGGAAAGTCGTTGATCGCTAGGGAGGCTTATCCCTATTGTAGAATAAATATTATTTATTTAAATAAATTAATTGTTTAATTTATTTATTTAAATAAGATTAGAATTGTTCTAATTGATTTATTCACAACCTGCTTAATATGGAGAACCTAAAGGGTCACACCATAAAAGGAAGAATAATTATTTAAGAAGTTAATGTCATAATCGTAATAATATGTTATGTATATTTAATTTAATCTATGGTGATAGAATAAATTAAATAGCTTAATATTATTATTTAATATTTTAGAAATATTAAATATAAATTAATAATAGGAGTCTTATTAATATTATTACAATTATTATTATTATTTTAATTTCTAAAAGAGTTTAGAAATTAATTTAATATAAGTACTCTAATTTATTCCTAATAGGATTAGGAGGGAAAATTAGTTAAAGGAGTTTAATTAATTATCCCTAATAAGATTAGGGAGCCCATTTAATTAAAAGAGTTTAATTAAATAATACCTTATTTTATTAAATAAGGTTACGATATCTTTATAAGAGAGTCTTAAATCCAGATATCAATATATACGTGATAATTCCAATGGTTGGAGAGTACGTTCTTTTCTATAGAGATAGAAAACTAGGGTTTGAGCCAAATACCCATCTTCTTAAATCCTTCTTCTTCCTTGGTGGATCACCTCTAGAGGCCAAACACTTGGGTGGCTAACGTTGATCAATGGAAGGAACCAAACCCGGTGGATTCAAGTTGAACGCGAAAAGGATTGGAGGTGAACTTGTACCTGAGGAAGCTCGAATCTTCAAGGGTATGATTCTTGTTCTTCATTTTTTCGTTTAATTAATAATTGTGCATAAAGGGTGATCCGGGTATATGGTTTGTAAAATTTTAAACTCTGATTTTTACACGTTTCCGCTTATTTTTGCAATTTGATTGCGTTCTTGAATATTATAAACCTAACACTACGGGCCAAGGATATTCATGTAATCATCAATGGTCATGATTATACCAAATAATCCCTATTCATAATCATAACAACAACTGTCCATCAATGCACTACGGGACAATGAGGACTTTTACCACATCATTTGTAACATTATGGGTCATGATTATACCGAATGATCCCTGGTCATAATCATACTAATCAATAGTCCATCTTTGCTCATAAGCCAAAGATGACTTTCAACACAATATAAGCATGAGGATGATGACAATGATATAAACATTAATCAAACGAAATCAAGGATAAATATTAAAGACTTTAAATTTATCCAGAGTTTAAAAAAATATCCAAATTGTCAACATGATACTGCTTTGTGGAGTAAAATTCAAGAATAATATTCATGTATCAAAAATAATTTGGACAGAAAAGAAATATATTTTTAGGTGAATAGTACCCCGTAAATAGTATCCTGTGAATAGTACTTCGGGAATAGAACCTTGTGAATAGTACCTTAGCATAAAAAGTGCTCCAAATACCCGAGTGAATAGTATTCGAGTTAATAGTGATGATGCACAAAGTGAATTTTGTACACACACTTGTCAAGTAATTATAAAAACGGTAATTAAAGTATGAAAATAAGACAAGTATTAAAGTGGTTCGGTCAAGTTGACCTAGTCCACTGTTGAATGGTTATAGTCGCCTAGAACTTTGTATTATGTGTGTTGGAGAGAGTACAAGCTTAAAGATATAAAAGTCATCGACCTTGCCTTCCCCCCCCAAGTGATGGTGAGGCATTCCATTTATAGAGACCCCGTGACAGTTTTAGGGCGAGCACGTAACCACAACTTTAGTGGAGCTCCCAACCTCCTCCTAACGTGCAAAATGGTTGACGTGCTCTCCGTGAGATCCGGGGACGAGGCTTGGTCACTTCCTTCATGACGTGGGCGTGCTTAATTAACTCGACTGTGATGGATCACATTTATTGGGCTTGCCAGACTTTTTGAACTTGGGCCTATAATATGGGCTGGAGAACGAGGCTTATGAGATGGACTGGATCTTTGGAATAGACCCATCATTTGCCCCCCAATGCCTTACATCTAACAGAACTTGGAGAGGAGGGCATTCGGCTTAAATTTAAATTTTTGACAAAACTGGAAAAACTTCAAGAGGCCAAAACATGCACTTCTGAGGCTTTTTCAGGCTTTTAACAGCATGCGTCATGGCTGAAGGCTAGACTTCTATACCAACATGTCGTCAATGTAGACTTCTATAGTCGTGGATTATCTTCGGGTTAATTGACTATAGTCGTAGACTTCTATAGTCATGGGGCTTATAACTTGAGTGAGACTCCTGCACCAAATAGGGGCTGGTATTATTTTACCGCAAAGAGTGGTATGGTGCTCACTAGGTTACGCTCCAATTGCCACAGCTGGAAATCTCACTCCTTCTTTGTTGGCGGAGACTGGGCTGTAGAGGCTGATCGGGCCTTGGTTTCAACACGTTAGGGTGCTGCTAAGAAACTTGGTGTGTTTCAAGTTTGACACTTATATATATATATATATGCTCACCATCTCCTTGCAGGTATACCGGTGCTCTCCAAAGAATAAGAGTCAAAGCTGCAGGCTGTGAAGGCTCACCCCGATAAAGATCTGAGCGTTCTTTTGCCTAAGTACAGCAATAGAGCTGGAGGTTATTCACCGAAATCAGGTGGCTCCTTCTTAAAGAGAAAAGGTATGTTGACTTATCTTATAACTTTCCTTTTATTAGGTGATGGTCACTCAGATAACGCTTTATGTCCTTTGCTGCAATAGACAAAACAGTGATTGGATCAATCCTTTCTGGCGACGCTAGTAGGGGTACTCATCCTCCCAAGGTGGCGAGGATGAATGATGCGCACACCGAGGCGAGCTCTCATCAAGTGACACCTTCAGCTGTGTCTTCCCAGTTGGTGACTTCGAGAGCTACTCCAGAGACTTCCCCTTCGCCTATATCTTCTAACCCCCGCACGTCCACTCCTCCTGCAGGAGCTCATGTAGGGGCACCAATTCAGTTTGGTTCTATGTTGGGGGATCCGCAAGTCATAAGGGAACGACTTGGGAGATTTGTGTTTCCATCTGAGATTCAGCAGATTAGTGCTTTGGGCACTGAGGGGGTTATCAACACATTTCTGGAGGGTTTGGCTCAGGTAAGAATCCTTTTTTTTATGCGCTTGGTCATTCTTCTGTCTTTTGTCTTCCTCAGATTTCCACTGCATCTGTATGCTTGTTCTCGAGGGCTCATTATTACGGCCAATTGAAGCTTAACCATGAGGCTGTGCAGAAGGAGTTTCTCGCTGCTCAGGGGAGGATTATCGAGCTTGAAGCTGTTGACAGGGCTTCTCGGGCTGAGATTTTGGCGACCTATGGGAAGGCCGCGCTTAGTGAGGCAGCTTGTTCAAAGGCTGAAACGGATCTCTCTGCTATCCGTGAGAGGAGAGTTGAGCTCGAGGCTGAGCTTTTGGCGACCCATGAGAGGGATGTACTCAAGGAGGTGGATCTTGTTGAGGCCCATGAGAGGGCAACTAAGCTTGAGACTGAGCTTCAGACGGCCCATGAGAGGGACGCGCTCAGAGAGGCTGCCTACTCAAAAGCGGTGGCAAAATCGAGGGTAGCACAGGAGAGAGCTTCTCAAGCTGAAGCGGATCTGGAGTATGCTGTTGCAGGTGACTTCATTGATGGCTATGACTGATATTGATTTCTCAGGCTTTGTGCCAATTGAGGCGCCTGACGATGGGGGTTCTGAAGATGCTAAGGATGATGAGGACGACCATGAGAGTAGTTAGAGTGCTAGGGATTTTTGATTTTTTTTTATATTTTTTTAGGAAGGCAGTATGGTATGCATCCTTACTTTTGTAATGATACTCCTTTGAAATTGAATGAAAATGCAATCTTTTGGAGTAAAATATAGAAAATTTCATTGCTGACCTAAAAAAGGTACTTTGAACATCGGATAATAATCCTAAAAAAGACAAATAAAACCAAGTCCCTAAAAATACTACTTTACTTCTTCAAGGTGTCACTGTTAATACCTCTTCAAGTGCTCAGCGTTCTATGGATGGGGTAAGACCTTCCCTTCGGAATTCTGGATCTTGTAAGTGCCTGGTCTCACCACTTCTGTTACAAGGTATGGTCTTTCCCGATTTGATCCTAGTTTTCCTTCGCGCGAATCCTTCGTGGCGAGGATCACCTTCTTGAGGACCCAGTCTCTTAGTTGAAAGGAACGATGCTTCACCCTTGAGTTGTAGTACTTCACCATGCGATGCTTATACTCTGCGTTGCGGACCATAGCCATCTCCCTTGCCTCCTCTACCAAGTCGAGGTTGATGCGGAGTCCTTCCTCATTGGTGGTAGGGTCTGGTGTTGGACCCTTAGAGAGTTTACCCCGATCTCTACAGGGATGATCGCCTCAGTTCCAAAGGCTAGGGAAAAAGGGGTTTCCGCAGTTGGAGTTCTTGGCGTGGTTCGGTAGGGCCACAATACGCCTGGGAGTTCATCGACCCAAAGCCCCTTCTCCATTTCAAGCCTTGTCTTTAAATTGTGTAGCAATGTTCTTACCATGACTTCTGCCTTGTCCATTTGCCTGCGGATGAGCTGGGCGAGTGCGGCTGCTTTATTTGAAGGTCGGATCAGAAGGAATTTAGCAGCTTATTGTCGAATTGCTTAGCGTTGTCACTGATAATGGCGTGGGGTATGCTGAAGCGGCATATTAGATTCTTCCAAATAAAATCTTTAATCTTTGCATCTGTGATTTTTGCTAAGGGTTCAGCTTCAGCCCACTTGGTGAAATAATCGACTGCCACCACCACGAACTTGCACTGTCCTTTGCTAAGAGGCAATGGGCCTAGGATGTCGATGCCCCATTTGGAGAAAGGTCATGGGCTTGAAATGGTTGTTAGTCCTTGTAGACAGGTTATTCCAACACAATAATAAAGAATGGAATAACAGAAGAATTCATCATGCATGCGATAGTCCGCGTAGACAGGTTATTCCAATAGAATAATAAAGAATGGAATAACAACCCTTTCGAGTATTGAAAGAAAATAACTCTTTTCATGAATACGAAAGAAATAATACCCCTTACCTTAGAAGAAAACTGGATACTGGAATAGTGAGGTAGCAGACTTCTCTTCTTCTTTCTCTCTATAATTTCTCTGTAATAATTACTCTTGTGAGACTTAGTGAATTGGTGAGAATGAAAGAAGAATGAGCTTCTATTTATAGGAAAATATTGTTTCGATAATTGCACGTTTTGGGGCTCGAAATATTACAGTATAATACCTTCCTCTTTTTCTTTATTTTTAATTTAGTCCTGCAAGTATTATCAAACTTGCACCACCTCCCCTAATAGTAAATCATGTGAATCAATAGTAAATCATATGACTTAATAGTTTTAAACATGTGAAAAAATTAATTATTGTATAGTACCTTCATCTATACCTCCATTTTTAATTTAGTCATGCAAGTATTATCAATCTTGCACCAACTCCCCTAATAATAAATCATGTGAATCAATAGTACACACATGTGAACACATAGTTATAAGCATGTGAATTAATAGAATTTAATTGCTCATTTATCTGGTTAATTACCCGATTGGTCAATATAACCTCCAGACATCAATTATTATCGAAATAAATGTCAATTTCCACTAACTCTAATAATTCCCACACAATGGAACTATCAATTTCATCTTTAATCAACACGAACTTATTCATCATTAATATTATAACTCACAATATTTAACAAACAGGTCGTTCCCAGGAAAGAGGGGGCTTTCCAATAAGGATTTCTCCCTATTGACGCGCAATTAGATTATCTAACCTCTCATTGACAGAACTTTTATATTGCAAATAATAATATGAATAACTTTGTCGTCTCAATTATTGATTTAATAATATAACATATTATGCAGATGATACTGTGACAATAATTGAATCAATAATATGAGAGATATGATGCAGCAATTAATGTAGAATAATTAAGTATAACTGAGTGACTTCTTACGTAATCATCAATAATCAATACCGTGTGCTACTATGCAACCACGTGTATTACTGTACTTTTACTATCAGGTAGTTCAACAGTTTTAATAGTAACACTTACGCCGTTATTTTTATAAAAAGATAATTCTGTCATTTTCTAACTACGACAATACTTCTGTTGTGGGGTCCACCAATGATTGTGTCGTCGTATGAATATTCCCTGATAAAAAGAATATTCCCCGACCAAACGAATATTTTATAACAACTTGCTTACTTTACAAAAAATTTCACATATCACCCTTAACTTTAACCTTTTATGAATTTAACCATTTACGAAAAAAATAATAATTATAAGAAAATTGAATAATTTCATTTCATAAAATTCGGGGTCTTACAACCTCCCCTCCTTATGAAATTTTGCCCTCAAAATTTACGTACGTACCTGATATGCCCAAGAGGTGAGGATACCTTGACTTCATTTCATATTCCAACTCTTGAGGTATAACCTTTGACTGTCGAATATGATCATTCTTATCCAAGATTTTAACACGTATCTCATCGTACATTAAATCTTCTGCTATCTCGTCTAGTTCTAATTCAATAATGTGGTTCATGTGACGCCCCCAAAACAGGTATACATCACCCATCTTGAGTCACCAGATACATGGTACATAAATTCAAATACAACTTAATTATACAACAGTCGTGTCAAATGCGACAAAACATAGCTGAGAGTTTAAACAAGAATATTGTCATCTAGACAATATCCACACTCAATGGTGTCCTCATTACAATTATTATCACATTATTCCATAGAATAATGAGGACTACTAAAGCCATTTATCCTGGACCATCACTCCATTCCCCGACTCTTCCCAACTATATTTTCATTTCCTGAATAGAACAATGAAAAAAAGGGTGAGCTCAACTAGCCCAGTAAGAAATATTATGACTAAGATAATGTAGAATAATTTATCCTTAGCATTCAACAGTATAACAACTGATAGAATACAATAGACAACAAGTTTTAGATCAACAACTGCATCGAAAATAAGCAATCCATTAGAAGAGTCAAGTAGAGCATAAAATCTACTATCTTCTATGATTTAAAAAGTTTTTCATCAACTTTATCGCTGAGACTCAGCTTAAAAAAAACCACATCATCGAATCATCCCTGAACCACGGCCAAGGATATTCCTTAAATCATCAATGGTCATGACTATACCGAATAATCCCTAGTCATAATCACACCAAAAACTGTCCATCAATGCACTACAGGCCAATGAGGAATTTTACCACATCATTCGTCACATTACGGTCATGATTATACCGAATAATCCCTGGTCATAATCATACCAAGTCCATCTATGCACGTAAGCCAAAGATGACTTTCATCACAATATAAGCATGAGGATGATGACAATGACATAATAATTCAATAAAATAAGTTTAAGGATAAATTTTAAAGATTTATAATTTAATTTATCCAGGAATCAATAACGTCCAAATTGTCAACATGATATTGCTTTGTGAAGTAAAATTTAAGAATAATATTCATGTACCAAAAAATAATTTGGACAGAAAAGAAATATATTTTTCGAGTAAATAGTACCCCGTGAATAGTACTTCGAGAATATTACCCCGTGAATAGTACCCCGACACGAAAAGTGTCCCGAATACCCGAGTGAATGATACTAGAGTGAATAGTAATCGGGTGAATAGTAACCCGTGAATAGTACTCCGGCACAAAAAGTGCCCTGAATACCCGAGTGAATAATACTAGAGTGAATAGTAACCGGGTGAATAGTAACCTATGAATAGTAACTTGTAACAAAAAAATACCAAAGATAACGATATTTCATGACGAGTACAAAAGAAATGATATCCCAGATGAGTATAATAGAATATATGAAACTGCAAATAGATTTTCACCCGCCATGCGGTAATCCACGTAGACAGATCATTTCCACAATTTAATAAAGAATGAATACGAAGGATCATTCACCATGCATGCGGTAATACACATAGACAAGTTATTTCAACAAAATAATAAAGAATGGAATAACAGAAGAATTCACCATGCATGCGATAGACCGCACAGACAGGTTATTCCCAACCGAATAATAAAGAATGTAACGGTCGTCACGATAATCCGCACGGAAGGATATTCCAATAATAATAATAAAGAATGGAACCAGTCATGCATAATCCGCATGACGGATATTCCAACAAAATAATAAAGAATGGAATAACAACGAATTCACCGGGCATGCGATAGATCCGCATGCATGACGAGTTATTCCAATGAATAATAAAGAATGGAATAATGAGAAGAATTCACACACTTATGCATAAAAGTTATTCAACCAGAATAATAAAGAATGGAATAACAGAAGAATTTCACCATGTATGCGGTACTTAGCATAGACAGGTTATTCCAAAATAATAATAAAGAATGGAATAACAACCCTTACGTATATTGAAAGAAAATAACTCTCTTCATGAATAGGAAAGAATAATACCCCTTACTTTAGAAAAAACTGGATACTGGAATAGTGAGGTAGCAGACTTCTCTTCTTCTTTCTCTCTATAATTTCTCTCTATAATAATTGCTCTATAGCTTTAGTGAATTGGTGAAAAATACTGAAGGAATGAGCTTCTATTTATAGGAAAATATAGTCCTACAAGTATTATCAAACTTGCACCACCTCCCCTTATAGTAAATAATGTGAATCAATAGTAAATCATGTGAACAAATAGTTCTAGACATATGAAAATACGAATTACAGTATAGTACCTCCATTTTTAACTTAGTTATGCAAGTATTATCAATCTTGCACCAACTCCCCTAATAGTACAAGAATGTGAATCAAAAGTACACACATGTGAATAAATAGTTATAATCATGTGAATTAATAGTAATTAATTGCTCATTTATCCGGTTAATTACCTGATTGGTCAATATAACCTTCAGACATCAATTATTATCGAAATAAATGTCAATTTCCACTAACACTAATAATCCCAACACAATGGAACTATCAATTTCATCTTTAATCAATACGAACTTATTCATCATTAATATTATAATTCATAATATTTAACAACCAGGTCATTCCCAGGAAAGAAGGGGCTTTCCGATAAGGATTTCTCCTTATTGGCGCGCAATTAGGTGACCAAACCTCTCCTCGATGTAACTTCTAGACATTGTCGATATTGCAAATAATAATATGAATAACTTTATGGTCTCAATTATTGATTTAATAATATAACATATTATATAGATGATCTTTGTGACAATAATTGAATCAATAATATGAGAGATATGATCAAAGAATTCATCGTAGCAATAATTGAGTATAACTAAGTGACTTCTTACGTAAGCATCAATAATCAATACCGATTGTTACTATGCAACCATGCGTATTACTGTACTTTTACTACCGAGTAGTTCAACAGTTTTAACGGTAACACTTTTGCCGTTATTTTTATAAAAAGATAATTCTGTCATTTTCTAACTACGACAATACTTCAGTTGTGGGGTCCACCAATGATTGTGCCGTCGTACGGATATTCCCCGACAAAAAGAAATTCCCCGACAAAACGAATATTCCCCGACAACTTGCATACTTTGCAAAATTTATAAATATTACCCACAACTATAACATTATATCAAATCCACACCATAATATTCAAAAAAAATATTTTGAGAAATTTAAATCTTTATTCATAAAATTTGGGGTCTCACAATCTCCCCTCCTTATGAAATTTTGCCCTCGAAATTTACGTACGTACCTGGTATGATGAGGATACCTTAACTTCATTTCAGATTCTAACTCTTGACGTATAACCTTTGAGTATTGAATACAATCCTTCTTATCCAGGATTTTAACACATATCTCCTCGTACGTTAAATCTTCTGCTATCTCGTCTAGTTCTAATTTAATAACGTGATTCGGGTCATCCACATATTTACGTAACATCGATACATGAAAAACGTTATGAACACGCGATATACTTGGTGGTAAACGAGTCTATAGGCCATAGTTCCTACTCGATCGAGGATTTCAAATAGACCAATAAAATCAAGGGTTGAGATTTCCTCTTTTCATTGAGTCTTGCTTCTAGAATAACGCCTTCTTGAACCTTCTTCTTCATATTCATCAGCTCCAGGTGTGTACTTTGAGCGACTTTAACTTTATGAATTAAAGTCGATTCTAATCGTATATTCGCTATCTTCACGTGGGTCCCTAAAGTCTTTAACTCTATCTTCATCATTTGTAAGTTATACGAAATGGATTTTTGTGTTAACAACGTCACACTCATAAACGCAAACGATCTTCTACTCAACGCGTCAACTACCACGTTCGCTCTTCCACAATGATATTGAATGGTATAGTCGTAATCTTCAACAGCTCAAGCCAACGTCCTTGGCGCATGATACGTTCGTTTTGGTTGAAGAAATATTTATGGGTTTTAGAAATGGGTTTTGTATTGGGGTTAATATAAAATTCGATTTCACGCTCTAGCGGTAGGCTAAGAAGTCCTTCAGGAATACGTCAAGAAATTTATTAACGATAGAAATATCATTTAAAAACTGTGACTCTCATCTAAGACTTGGATAGCACATGAAAGGAAGGTTTCTCCTAGCGGATTTTCAACCGATAAGTCAAAGTCTAACTAATCCGGAGTCAAATTTTAATGTTGAGCGCAAGCAAGAGAGATAAAAGAATGGGTAGAACCGGTATCTAATAAGGTATAGACTTCGCAAGAATTTATAATTAACTAACTCGTGCTAACTTCGTTCGGGTTACTCGCTTTTTGAGAAGTCACGAAAAATGCTCTCCCTGAAACCACCGACTTTGTTTTGTCCGTATCCGCCTTTGGTGCCACCGTCCTTATGGACTTGACTTCGCTACAGGACAAAATCGAGCTATGTGACTATTTATTCCACAACTAAAACATATCTTGGAAGGCTATGAATAGTTTGGACTTATGGGTCCCTCCTCTCCGCAACTAAAACATATTGGCGGTCGTTCTCCTCCCCTAGAATTTGTTGTTGGTATTGGTGTTGCTGCCGACGTCTTCCCATCATCGTTAAATCTTCTCATCTTGAATTTTCCACTTCTATTATCTTGGCCATGATTACCACCGAAGTGGTTACCATTCTTGGCATGATAATTTCCCCCACGATGGTTATCTATGTTCTGATGGTCGTTGCCACTGGTACGATTATTATCGTGTTGTTGGTCGTTGCCTTATGGTTGTGCTGACTCATTATCGCGCTACAATAATTGAACCTTATTCACAACATCTGAATATAAACAAAGTTTGTGAGAAATGAGGTATTGACGTATTTCGGGTTTCAAACCGCTTAGAAACATTCGCGTCATTAGCTCCTCATTATCGACCAATGGGATGCAAATCGGGATAACACTACAAATTTAGCCTCGTATTGCGACACGATCATATTGTTTTGCTCCAACTTGATAAACGCCACCTTCTTCATGTGACGAATACTTTCGGGAAAGTACTTGTCGTTGAACAGCTCTTGGAACTTCACCCAAGACATCTTGAGTGCATCAGGCTGGGTATGTTTTACTGATTCCCACCAATAATCCGCCTCTCCTCGCAGCATGAAGGTGGCAAAGGGAACCTTTTGCTCCTCGGAGCATCCTAAGACATCAAATATCTTGGTGATCTGCTTTAACCACGTCTCCGCCTTAAGTGGTTCTGGCTCTCCCAAAAACTCCGGTGGTCTCAGCTCCTTGAACTGTTTAGCGGTGACCGACCGTGGGTTGCCATTATTTCCACCTATATTTTGAACAGGAGTCTCTCTTACCTGATGTTGCATGAATTGCATAAAGCCTCTGAACATCCCATCGTTCATCATCTGATTGGTGTTGTTATTTACCTGAGGATTATTGTCTTCCTGTTGCACATTATCCTGGGTATTGATCGTTAGTGACTCAACGGTCTCATGTGCTTCATTGCTGATCTCAACATTTTCAGATGCCATTTTCAAACACTGTCACAAAAAAAAGGGTTAATTAATATATCACATATTATCCCTATACTCTAACTGGCCAATTAAATACCAAATAAACTTAGGTAGGACATACTAGCGAAGGAATTCCCCGTATCTCCCCTCCTAATTCTTGTCTCACATCTCAGCCAGGGATCATATCCCTAAGCTCTGATACCAACTGTGACGCCCCCAAAACAGGTATACATCACCCATCTTGAGTCGCCAGATACATGGTACATAAATTCAAATACAACTTAATTATACAACAGTCGTGTAAAATACATCAAAACATAGCTGAGAGTTTAAACAAGAATATTGTCATCTAGACAATATCCACACTCAATGGTGTCCTCATTACAATTATTATCACATTATTCCGTAGAATTGTGAGGACTACTAAAGCCATTTATCCCGGACCATCACTTCATTCCCCGACTCGTCCCAGCTATATTCTCATTTCCTGAAGAGAACAATGAAAGAAAGGGTGAGCTCAACTAGCCCAGTAAGAAATAGTACGACTAAGATAATGCAGAATAATTTATCCTTAGCCTTCAATAGTATAACAACTGATAGAATACAATAGACAACAAATTTTAGATCAACAACTGCAGCGAAAATAAGCAATCCATTAGAAGAGTCAAGTAGAGCATAAATTCTACTATCTTCTATGATTTAAAAAAAATTCATCAACTTTATTGTTGAGACTCAGCTTAAAAAAAATAAACCACATCATCGAATCATCCCTGCACCACGACCAAGGATATTCATTAAATCATCAATGGTCATGACTATACCGAATAATCCCTAGTCATAATCATACCAAAAACTGTCCATCAATGCACTACAGGCCAATGAGGACTTTTACCACATCATTCGTCACATTACGGTCATGATTATACCTAATAATCCCTGGTCATAATCATACCAAGTCCATCTATGCACGTAAGCCAAAGATGACTTTCATCACAATATAAGCATGAGGATGATGACAATGACATAATAATTCAATAAAATAAGTTCAAGGATAAATTTTAAAGATTTATAATTTAATTTATCCAAGAATCAATAACGTCCAAATTGTCAACATGATACTACTTTGTGGAGTAAAATTCAAGAATAATATTCATGTACCAAAAAATAATTTGGACAAAAAAGAAATATATTTTTCGGGTAAATAGTACCGTGAATAGTACCCCATCATGAAAAGTGTCCCGAATACCCTAGTGAATGATACTAGAGTGAATAGTAATCGGGTGAATAGTAACCTATGAATAGTAACTCGTGAATAGTACTCCAGCACAAAAAGTGCCCTGAATACCCGAGTGAATAATACTAGAGTGAATAGTAATCGGGTGAATAGTAACTCGTAATAGAAAAATACCAAAGATAACGATATTTCATGACGAGTACAAAAGAAATGATATCCTAGATGAGTATAATAGAATATACGAAACTGTAAATGGATTTTCACCCTCCATGCGGTAATCCACGTAGACAGATCATTTCCATAATTTGATAAAGAATGAATACGAAGGATCATTCACCATGCATGCGGTAATCCACATAGATGCGAGGTTATTCAGCGTAATAATAAAGAATGGAATAAGAGAAGAATTCACCGGGCATGCGATAGAATCGCACGCATGACGAGTTATTCCCAACGAATAATAAAGAATGGAACCAGGTCATGTGTAATCCGCACAGACAAGATATTCCAACAGAATAATAAAGAATAGAATAACAACAGAATTCACCAGGCATGCGATAGACCACACAGACTGGTTATTTCAACAGAATAATAAAGAATGGGATAACAGAAGAATTCATCAGGCATGCGATAGACCACACAGACAAGTTATTCTAACAAAATAATAAAGAATGGAGTAACAGAAGAATTTCACCATGTATGCGGTACTTCGCATAGACAGGTTATTCCAACATAATAATAAAGAATGGAACAACAACCCTTACGAGTATTGAAAGAAAATAACTCTCTTCATGAATAGGAAAGAATAATACCCCTTACCTTAGAAAAAACTGGATACTGGAATAGTGAGGTAGCAGACTTCTCATCCTCTTTCTCTCTATAATAATTGCTTAATAGCTTTAGTGAATTGGTGAAAAATAATGAAGGAATGAGCTTCTATTTATAGGAAAATATAGTTTCGATAATCACACATTTTGGGGCTCGAAATATTACAGTATAATACCTTCCCCTTTTTCTTCATTTTTAATTTAGTCCAACAAGTATTATCAAACTTGCACCACCTCCCCTAATAGTAAATAATGTGAATCAATAGTAAATCATGTGAACAAATAGTTCTAGACATGTGAAAATACGAATTACAGTATAGTACTTCCATCTATACCTCCATTTTTAACTTAGTCATGCAAGTATTATCAATCTTGCACCAACTCCCCTAATAGTACAAGAATGTGAATCAATAGTACACACATATGAACAAATAGTTACAATCATGTGAATTAATAGCAATTAAATGCTTATTTATCTGGTTAATTACCCGATTGGTCAATATAACCTCCAGACATCAATTATTATCGAAATAAATGTTGATTTCCACTAACACTAATAATCCCAACACAATGGAACTATCAATTTCATCTTTAATCAACACGAACTTATTCATCATTAATATTACAATTCACAATATTTAACAACCAGGTCGTTCCCAAGAAAGAGGGGGCTTTCCGATAAGGATTTCTCCTTATTGGCGCGCAGTTAGGTGACCAAACCTCTCCTTGACAGAACTTATAGACATTGTCAATATTGCAAATAATAATATGAATAACTTTGTCATCTCAATTAATGATTTAATAATATAACATATTATATAGATAATACTATGACAATAATTGAATCAATAATATGAGAGATATGATGCAGCAATTACTATAGCAATAATTGAGTATAACTGAGTGACTTCTTACGTAAGCATCAATAATCAATACCGTGTGCTATTATGCAACCACGCGTATTACTGTACTTTTACTACCAAGTACTTTTACTACTGCAACCACGCCTATAATATGGGGTCTCACAGTTCGGGTCGTCCACATATTTACGTATCATCGATACGTAAAAAAAATGTTATGAACACGCGACATACTTGGCGGTAAAACAAGTCTATAGGCCACAGTTCTTACTCGATCGAGGATTTCAAATGGGCCAATTAAATCGTGGGTTGAGATTTCCTCTATTCATCGACTCTTGCTTCTAGAATAACGCCTTCTTGAACCTTCTTCTTCATATTCATCTGCTCCAAGTGTGTAGCTTGAGCAGCTTTAACTTTATCGATTAAAGTCGATTCTACTCGTATATTCGTTATCTTCACGTGGGTCCCTAGAGTCTTTAACTTTATCTTCATCATTTGTAAGTTATACAAAATGGGTTTTTGTGTTACAACATCGCACTCGTAAACGCATACGATCTTCTACTCAACACGCCAGCTACCACGTTCGCTCTTCCACGATGATATTGAATGGTATAATCATAATTTTCAACAGCTCGAGCCAACGTCCTTAGCGCATGATACGTTCATTTTGGTTGAAGAAATATTTAAGGGTTTTAGAAATGGGTTTTGTACTGGGATCAATACAAAATTCGATTTTACGCTCTAGGGGTAGGCTAAGAAGTTTTCAAGAATACGTATGGAAATTTATTAATGATAGAAATATCATTCAAAACTGTGACTCTCATCCAAGACTTGGATAGTACGTCACATTGATACATATCAACTTGCCACCGTCATTCACAGTGTCACCTACGAAAAGTCTGGCTTTGGTACATTCCACACAAAGAAGTCACCAGATAAAGGCTCGGGACTCTTTACTTATGGCTTAATATGACAGTGATTGACTTTAGTGATTTGGTTGCTTGAATTCGCATAACAGGTTGGTTAGGAATATGAAGGCTAACAACCTTATAAAAAGCATGATGAGTAGTTAACCAATCGATTCCTAAAATTGCATCAAAGGCATGTATTTTCAAAGAGATAAGATCGACAGGTAATGTGAAAGTGTCAATTTGAATCAAACAAGACTTATAAACAGTGGAGGTAAAGAAGGTTTCTCTTAACGGAATTTCAACCGATTAGTAAAAATCTAACTTCTCTGGGGTCAAATTTAAACGTTGAGCGCAAGAAAGAGAGATAAAAGAATGGGTAGAACTAGTATCTAATAAGGTATAGACTTCGCAAGAATTTATAATTAACTAACCCGTGCTAACTTCATTCGGGTTACTAGCTTTTTGAGAAGTCACGAAAAACGCTCTTCCTGAAAGCACCGACTTTGTTTTGTCTGTATCCGCCTTTGGTGCCACCGTCCCAGCTGGACTTGACTTTGGTGCACGACAAAATCGGGCTAGGTGACCTTTTTTTCCATAATAATAACATGCTTTGGACTGCATCACGCAGGTTGGACTGAAATGTCCCTCCCCTCCGCATTTGAAGCATACAATTGGTGGTCATTCTCCTTCCTTGAAAACGGGTGTTGGTGCTGCTGTCTTTCCATCGTTGTTAAACCTTCTCTTCTTGAAATTTCCACTCCTATTTTCTTGTCCATGATTACCACCGAAGTGGTTACCATTCTTGACATGATAATTTCCCCCACGATGGTTATCATTGTTCCGATGGCCGTTGCCGCCAGTACGATTATTATCGTGTTGTTGGTCGTTGCCTTTTGGTTGTGCTGACTCATTATCGCGCTTCAATAACTATGCCCTATTCACAACATCTAAATATAAACAAAGTTTGTAAGAAATGAGGTATTGACTTATATCGGGTTTCAAACCTCTTAGAAACATTCACGCCATTCGCTCCTCATTATCGACCAAATGGGATGCAAACCAGGATAACTCCGCAAATTTAGCCTCGTATTATGACACGGTCATATTATTTTACTCTAACTTGATGAACTCCACCTCCTTCATGTGACGAATACTTTTGGGAAAGTACTTGTCGTTGAACAGTTCTTGGAACTTCTCCCAAGACATCTTGAGTGTGTTAGGCTGGGTACATTTTACAGATTCCAACCAGTAATCTGCCTCTTCACGTAACATAAAGGCGGCGAAGGGAACCTTATGCTCCTCTGAGCATTCCAAGACATCATATATCTTGGTAATCTGCTTTATCCATGTCTCCGCCTTAAGTGGTTCTGGCTTTCCCAAAAACTCCGGCGGTCCCAGCTCCTTGAACTGCTTAGCAGTGACCAGCTGTGAGTTGCCATTGTTTCCACCTACATTATGAATAGGAGTCTCTCTCGTCTGATGTTGCATGAATTGCATAAAGCTTCTGAACATCCCATCGTTCATCATCTGATCGGTGTTATTGTTTACCTGAGGATTATTGTCTTCCTGTTGCACATTATCCTGGATATTGATCGTTGGTGACTCAACGGTCTCATGTGCTTCATTGCTTATCTCAACATTTACAGATGCCATTCTTAAACACTATCACAAAACAAGGGTTAATTGATATGTCACATATTATCCCTATACTCTGACCGACCAATTAAATACCAAATAAACTTAGGTAGGTCATACTAGCGAAGGAATTCCCTGTATCTCCCCTCCTAGTTCTTGTCTCACATCTCAGTCAGGGATCATATCCCTAAGCTTTGATACCAACTGTGACACCCCCAAAATAGGTATACATCACCCATCTTAAGTCACCAAATACATGGTACAAAATACAAATACAACTTAATAATTCAGTTGTCGTGTAAAATACGACAAAACATAAACTGAGAGTTTTAATACAAATATTTTCTTCTAGATAGTATTCAAACTCAAATGGAGTCCTCATTACAATTATTATCACATTATTCTGTAGAATAGTGAGGACTACTAAAGCCACTTATCCTGGACCATCACTCCATTCCCCGACTCGTCCCAGCTATATTCTCATTTCCTGAGGAGAACAATGAAAGAAAATGGTGAGCTCAACTAGTCCAGTAAGAAATATTATGGCTAAGATAATACAGAATAAATTATCCTTAGCCTTCAACAGTATAACAACTGATAGAATACAATAGACAACAAGTTTTAGATCAACAACTACAGCGGAATAAGCAATCCATTAGAAGAGTCAAGTAGAACATAAAATCTACTATCTTCTATGATTTAAAAAGTTTTTCATCTACTTTATCGCTGAGACTCAGCTTATTAAATAAACCACATCATCGAATCATCCCTACACCACGACAAAGGATATTCATGTAATCATCAATGGTCATGATTATACCGAATAATCCCTGGTCATAATCATACCAACAACTGTCCATCAATGAACTACATGCCAATGAGGACTTTTACCACATCATTCGTTACATTACGATCATGATTATACAGAATAATCCCTGGTCATAATTATACCAAGTTCATCTATGCACGTAAGCCAAAGGTGACTTTCATCACAATATAAACATGAGGATGTTGACCATGACATAATAATTCAATAAAACAAGTTCAAGGATAAATTTTAAAGATTTATAATTTAATTTATCCAGAATTCAATAACGTTCAAATGGTCAACATGATACTACTTTGTGGAGTAAAATTCAAGAATGCTCAAAAGAATATTTTCATGAAAAGATACTGGATGAAGCGTAAATATCAAGGATATTCTACTAATTTCATGGAGTATAGAAGCCAAAACTTTAAGCAAATGAGTATAATAGAATATATGAAACTGCAAATGGATTTTTACCCACCATGCGGTAATCCACGTAGACAGATCATTTCCACAATTTAATAAGGAATGAATACGAAGGGTCATTTACCATGCATGCGGTAGTCCACATAGATAGGTTATTCTAACAGAATAATAAAGAATGGAATAACAGAAGAATTCACCATGCATGCGGTAATCCGCGTAGACAGGTTTTTCCAATAGAATAATAAAGAATGGAATAATAGAAGAATTCACCATGCATGCGGTAGTCCGCGTAGACAGTTTATTCCAACAAAATAATAAAGAATAGAATAACAGAAGAATTCACCATGCATGCGGTAATCCGGCGTGAGCGAAGTTATTCAGCGAATAATAAAGAATGGAATAACGGAAGAATTTACCATGCATGCGGTGAGTCGCGTGAAGCGAGTTATTCAATGAATAATAATAAAGAATAGAATAACAGAAGAATTCATCATGCATGCGATAGTCCGCGTAGACAGGTTATTCCAATAGAATAATAAAGAATGGAACAACAACCCTTTCGAGTATTGAAAGAAAATAACTCTTTTCATGAATACGAAAGAAATAATACCCCTTACCTTAGAAGAAAACTGGATACTGGAATAGTGAGGTAGCAGACTTCTCTTCTTCTTTCTCTCTATAATTTCTCAATAATAATTGCTCTTGTGAGACTTAGGGAATTGGTGAGAATGAAAGAAGAATGAGCTTCTATTTATAGAAAAATATTGTTTCGATAATTACACGTTTTGGGGCTCAAAATATTACAGTATAATACCTTCCTCTTTTTCTTCATTTTTAATTTAGTCCTGCAAGTATTATTAAACTTGCACCACATCCCCTAATAGTAAATCATGTGAATCAATAGTAAATCATATGACTCAATAGTTTTAAACATGTGAAAAAATTAATTATAGTATAGTATCTTCATCTATACCTCCATTTTTAATTTAGTCATGCAAGTATTATCAATCTTGCACCAACTCCCCTAATAGTAAATTATGTGAATCAATAGTACACACATGTGAACACATAGTTATAAGCATGTGAATTAATAGCATTTAATATCTCATTTATCCAGTTAATTACCCGATTGGTCAATATAACCTCCAGACATCAATTATTATCGAAATAAATGTCAATTTCTACTAACACTAATAATTCCCACACAATGGAACTATCAATTTCATCTTTAATCAACACTAACTTATTCATCATTAATATTATAACTCACAATATTTAACAACCAGGTTGTTCCTAGTAAAGAGGGGGCTTTCCAATAAGGATTTCTCCCTATTGGCGCACAATTAGATTATCTAACCTCTTCTTGACAGAACTTCTAGACATTGTCAATATTGTAAATAATAATATGAATAACTTTGTCGTCTTAATTATTGATTTAATAATATAACATATTATGCAGATGATACTATGACAATAATTGAATCAATAATATGAGAGATATGATGCAGCAATTAATATTGCAATAATTGAGTATAACTGAGTGACTTCTTACGTAAGTATCAATAATTAATACTGTGTGCTACTATGCAACCACGCGTATTACTGTACTTTTACTACCGGGTAGTTCAACAGTTTTAACGGTAACACAACCACGCGTCTGTTACCTCACTATTTCAGTATCCAATTTTCTTCTAAGGTAAGGGGTATTATTTATTTCATATTCTGAAGAGATGTTATTTTTCGTATTCGTATGAATATTATATTCGTTCAATATTTGTAAGGAATATCATCTTCGTTCAATATTCATAGGAATATTATTTTCGTTCAACAATTGTAAGGGATATTATTTCTTTCGTATTCATGAAGAGAGTTATTTTCTTTTAATACTCGTAAGGGTTGTTATTCCATTCTATATTATTCTGTTGAAATAACCTATCTACGCGGACTACCGCATGCATGGTGAATTCTTCTGTTATTCCATTCTTTATTATTCTGTTGGAATAACCTGTCTACGCGGACTACCTCATGCATGGTGAATGACCCTTCGTATTCATTCCTTATTAAATTGTGGAAATGATCTGTCTATGTGGATTACCGCATGGTGGGTGAAAATCCATTTGCAGTTTCATATATTCTATTATACTCATTTGGTTAAAGTTTTGGCTTCTATACTCCATGAAATTAGTAGAATATCCTTGATATTTGCGCTTCATCCAGTATCTTTTCATGAAAATATTCTTCTGAGAATTCTTGAATTTTACTCCACAAAGTAGTATCATGTTGATCATTTGGACGTTATTGAATTCTGGATAAATTAAATTATAAATCTTTAAAATTTATCCTTAAACTTGTTTTATTGAATTATTATGTCATGGTCAACATCCTCATGCTTATATTGTGATGATAGTCATCTTTAGCTTACGTGCATATATGGTCTTGGTATGATTATGACCAGGGATTATTCGGTATAATCATGAACGTAATGTATCGAATAATGTGGTAAAAGTCCTCATTGGCGTGTAGTTCATTGATGGACAGTTGTTGGTATGATTATGACCAGGGATTATTCGGTATAATCATGACCATTGATGATTACATGACTATCATCCTCGTGGTAGGTGCGGATGATGATTCGATGATGTGGTTTATTTATTAAGCTTAGTCTCAGCGATAAAGTTGATGAAAATCTTTTTAAATCATAGAAGATAGTAGATTTTATGCTCTACTTGACTCTTCTAATGGATTGCTTGTTCCGCTACAGTTTTTGATCTAAAATTTATTGTCTATTATATTCTATCAGTTGTTATGCTATTGAAGGCTAAGGATAATTTATTCTGCATTATCTTAGTCATAATATTTCTTACTGGGCTAGTTGAGCTCACCCTTTTCTTTCATTGTTCTCTTCAGGAAATGAGAACGTAGCCGGGACTAGTCGGGAAACGGAGTGATTTTCCGAGATGGTGTTATAGTAGTCCTCACTATTCTATGAAATAGTGTAATAATAAATGTATTGAGGACTCCATTGAGAGTTTGAATACTGTCTAGAAGACAATATTCCAGTTAAAGCTTTCAACTATGTTTTGTCGTATTTTACACGACAGTTGTATAATTAAGTTTGTATTTGTATTTAGTACCATGTATTTGGCGACTCAAGATGGGTGATGTATACCTATTTGGGGGCGGCACAATATTAGTGTTTTCACCAATGGTCATGATTATACCAAATAATCCCTAGTTATAATCATTCCAATCAACAGTCCATCTATACACAACTGGCCAAAGATGACTTTTATCACATCATTTGTAACATTACGGTCATGATTATACCGAATAATCCCTGGTCATAATCATACCAAGTTCATCTATGCCCTACGGGCCAAAGATGACTTTTACCACATCATTTGTAACATTACGGTCATGATTATACCGAATAATTCCTGGTCATAATCATACCAAGTCCATCTATGCACTACATGCCAAAGATGACTTTCATCACAATATAAGCATGAGGATGATGACATTGATATATATAATGAATAAACATAAATACTTAGAATAATAAGATAACATAGATCTTAATGATTTTTAACTTAATTATCCAGAGTCCAAGTTGCTAACATAATATTAGATGAAGCACAAACTATTAAGGATATTCTAATCCTTTCAGGACTTTTCACCATTTAATGATAAACTGAATAAACGCATAATAATATCTTACCATAATATGGAGTATGAAAGAAAATAATATTCCTTTTACCATAAAAATGATACTCTCTTACCACAATGATGATATCACTTACCTTAGCATGTGACTTAATTCTGCTTTCTGTGAAATTGATCAACTTAAATAATGCTTGCATTCCTTATCTACACTTGGAGTAACATTACACTCAATATAAATACTCACAATATTATAGTACTCATAATACTATAGTAAAAGAATTTTATATTTTTAATGTAGTGATGGTGTGTGTTTAGTTGCTCAACCAGGCAAACTATTTATACTGAAAATTTAGTAAACAACTAGCACACCTGCTTTGATAAAATAACCAAATGAGGTATATAATAATGGTAGTGGAATTTATAGTCCCACAGAGAAAATTAAACCAACTTGTACACGTTTTAATAACATTTATTCAATAATAGAGTTGTGTTCCATACTACATTATAAAAAGTAGAGTGTCGGCAAGTCCTGCCAAACTTAATTTTGTAAAAAGAAAATAATTGAACAAATATTTGTATAACATACTCATCTTTAATCAACACCTTTTATTCATCAATTATTTACACATTTTCAATCTTTCAATAATTATTCACAATTATTAACATAGACTTACAATACTGCCAACTAGTTTAATTATATCAAATAATATGAGTTACTATGCAATAACTATTGTGATAATTATTGAAATAAATACTGAGTGACTTCTTACGTAATTAAGAATCAATAATATAAATCACTGTGCAATAACTACTGTGACTGTGACGCCCCCAAAATTAGGTATACATCACCCATCTTGGGTAGTCAGATACATGGTACAGAATTTAAATACAACTTACTAATATAACTGTCGTGTACAATACGACATAAAGCGTGAGTTTGAATACAAATATTGTCTACTAGATATTATACAAACTCAAAAGGAGTCCTCATTACAATTATTATCACACTATTTCACGAATAATGAGGACTACTAATGCTATCCTTTGGACCATTACTCTGTTCCCCGACTCGTCCCGGCTATTTCTCATTTCACGAGAGAACGGTGAAAGAAAGGGTGAGCTCAACTAGCCCAAAGATGAAAT
Source organism: Panax quinquefolius (assembly GCA_020205615.1). Taxonomy (NCBI): domain Eukaryota; kingdom Viridiplantae; phylum Streptophyta; class Magnoliopsida; order Apiales; family Araliaceae; genus Panax; species Panax quinquefolius. Next base: position 104,944,724 of record CM035155.1, on the reverse strand, counting down.
ATTATGACTAAGATAATGCGAGAATAAATTATCAATAGCCTTCAACATTGTTAAACCGATAAAATATAATAAACATCAAGTTTAATCTGCGGTGAACAAGTAATCCATTAAAAAGAGTCAAGTAGAAAATAAAATCTACTATCTTTTATGATTTAAAGGTTTTTCATCATTTATTATAGCCGAGACTCGCTTTTAATAAATAATCCACATCATCGAATCACCCCCGCACTACGGCCAAGGATATTCTTTAGTATCACGACCACAATTATTCACCTTTTCTACGGGCCAAGAATAGTTGTGTATTCATTAATGGTCATGATTATGCCAACAATCATCCATCAATGCACTACTGACCAATGAGGACTTTTACCACATCATTTGTAACATTACGGTCATGATTACAATCGAATAATCCACAGTCATAATCATACCAAGTCCATCCATACTCTACGAATACACGAGATAACTTTAAAAAAATATAAACATGAGGATGATGACAATGATATAAGAATTCAATAAAACAAGTTCAAGAATTAAGTTATTCGGTACTAATAACATCCAAACTGTCAACATGATCTTTGCTTTGTAGAGTAAAATTCAAGAATGATCGGAAGAATATTTTCATGAAAAGATCTTTGGATGAAACGCAAATATCAAGGATATTCTACTAATTTCATGGAGTATAGAAGTCAAAGTTTTAACCAACCGGGTATAATAAAGAATGGAATAACAAAGAAATCACCATGCATGCGGTACTTGCCGCATAGGCGAGTTATTCCAATGAATAATAATAATGGAACCACGTCGGTGAAATTCACAATTTACAAGGGATGTTCCAACGAGAATAATAAAGATGGAACCCGGATCCGGTGTAAAACACACGGATAGGATATTCCAAATGAATGATATAAAGATTTTAACCAGTCCGTGTAAACACACGTACGCGAGAATGTTCCAACGAATAATAGAAGAATGGAATAAAGAAGAAGATCACCAAGTATAGGGGATTCCACGTATACAGAGTTATTCCAATGTAATAAATAAGAATGGAATAACAAAAGAAGTTCTCTTCATGAATACAAAGAATAACACCCTTACGAATTTACAACAAATAATATTCCCTACCTTAGAAGAACCGAATATTGGCAAAGTGAAGTAGCGAAATACTTTTCTTCTTTCTCTCTATAGTTTCTCTCTCTAGAGTTTCAGTGAATTCGTAAGAAAATAATGAAGGAATGAGCTTCTATTTATAGGAAAATAGAATGCATAGTAATTAATCCATAAACGGTCCGATTGATTTACTTTAATCTCGGACGGTCCATATTTAAAGCAAAATCTTTTAAATAAAATATAATATATTCTATTTATATAAAAACATTTTACTATGCAAACACTATGCAACACTATGCAAAACACTATGCAAAATACTATGCGTAATAAAATATAATATATTTTATTTATAGAATAACTTTAATAAAGTATTCTATTTTATATAAAAGATGTTTCGTTTTATTACGTTAATAATACTGAATAAAACAAAACGTCATTATCGCTTATAATAATTCATATTATTAATCGACAATAATGGAATCAAACCGGTGACTTCTCACATAAGCATCAATAATCAATCAGGTGGTGTGCTACTTATGCAACCACACGTATTCTTCGTACTTTTACTACCGAGTAGTTCAACAATATCAACGGTAAAACTTCCGCCGTTATTTCAATAAAATATTTTTGTCGTTTTCTCAATCCTAATAATTCTATTATGGGTCCACCAATGATTGAGTAGTTATGCGAATATTCCACCTCGCTAAACCGAATATTCCCCACCAATCGAATATAATATAACCACTTGCATACTTTGAAAAATTTATAAATATTACCCACAACTATAACATTATATCAAATTATTCCATAATATTCAAAAATAATATTTATAGAAAATTCATCTTTATTTATAAAAGTTTGAGGGGTCTTACAACCTCCCTTCTTATGAAATTTCATTGGTCGAAATTAAGTACGTTACTGGTATGTCGAAGAGGTAAGGATACCTTGATTTCATTTCGATTCTAACTCCCAAGTCATTTCCTCAACATCGTGGTTCCTCCACAAAACTTTGACTTGAGGTATAACCTTGGAGCGTAGAATATGTTCCTTCTTATCCATAATTTGAACAGGAACCTCTTCATACGTCAAATCTTCCGCTATTTCATCCGGTTCTAACTCAATAATATGGTTCGGGTCTTTCACATATTTACGTAACATGGATATGTGAAAAACGTTATGAACACGAGACATATTTGGCGATAAAGCGAGTCTATAGGCCACAGTTCCTACTCGATCGAGGATTAAAAATGGATCAATGAATCGAGGATTAAGTTTTCCTCTCTTTCCAAATCTTGTAACTCCTTTCCATGGAGCAACTCTTAACAACACATGATCTCCTATATCGAATTCCACGTCCTTTCGATGAAGATCGGCCTAACTCTTTATCGATTTTGTGAGGTTTTTATCGTTGTCGGATCGTTTGAATCTTTTCCGTAGTCATACGTACCAACTCCGGTCCCAACAACGTTGCTTCACCCACCTCATCTCAAAGATCTTTGGAGAACGACACTTTCTTCCATACAACGCTTGAATGGAGCCATGCGATACTTGTTTGATAAGCTGTTGTTGTAGGAAAACTCCACCAATGGTAAGAACTTGTCCCAACTTCCTTGAAATCAAGGACACAAAGTCTTAATAGATCTTCAAGAGTTTGAATAGTCCTCTCCGACTGTCCGTCCGTCTGAGGATGATATGCCAAACTAAATCGTAAGTCTGTGCCCATAGCTTTTTGCAAACTAACCCAAAATCGTGAAGTGAATCTTGGGTCTCGATCAGAAACTATGGATACCGCAGATACCATGCGATCTTACAATCTCGTTTATGTACATACGAGCAAGACGTTCAAGTGTATAAGTTTCTCGTATCGGTAAGAAATGAGCAGACTTGGTCAATCTATCAACAATGACCCAAATCGCATCAATGCCTTGAGAAACCTTAGGAAGGCCGTGCAGAACGAAATCCATGGTAATGTGCTCCCACTTCCATTCGGAATTTCAAGTGGTTGCAATGGACCTTTTGGTACTTGATGCTCCGCTTTAACTTCGTTGACAAGTTAGACACCTTGAGATAAACAAATATTATCTCTCTCTTCATATTGCTCCACCAAAATGTATGGCGAATATCATGATACATTTTGGTACTCCCGATGGATTACAAATGGTGTGTTGTGCGCCTCCATCATGATATTATACTTTAAATCGTGGTCGTTATTCTGAACACAAAGTGCGGAGTTGACTCAAAGTATTCCTTCTTCATCGATTCTTGCTTCCGCATAGCACCCTCTTGCACTTTCTTCCTCATACGCATCGGCTCCAGTGCATAGCTTGGCGACTTTAACTTTATCGATTAAAGTCGGTTCTCTACTCAGTATATTCACTATCATCACATGCGTCCCTAGAGTCTTTAACTCTATCTCCATCCTTTGCAAGTCACACAAAATGGGCCTTTGCGTTGACAATAACGCACTTTCGTACTTGCATATGATCTTCTACTCAACGCGTCGTCTACCACGTTCGCTTTTCGGGGGATGGTATTGGATGGTATGATCATAATCTTTCAATAGTTCAAGCCAACGTCGTTGTCGCATGTTGAGTTCCTTTTGAGTGAAGAAATATTTGAGGCTTTTATGATCCGTAAAGATTTCCACTTTCTCCCCATCAAGTAATGCCTCCAAATTTTAAGTGTAAAGACAATAAATTTGACTCCCGGATCATGAGTAGGATAATTCCTCTCATATTCTTTGAGTTATCGCGAGGCATAAAGGCTATAACTTTTCCATGTTGCATGAGAACACATCCCAACCCTTTGCCTGAAGCATCATTGTGAGATGACAAATCCTCCGAGCCGGATGGTATTGTCGAGCAGTCTTTGAAATAAGTCTCCTATTGAGTTCTTGAAAACTCTTCTCACATTCTTCGCTCCAACCAAACTTTGTATCTTTTTGAGTCAGCTGAGTCAATGGAGTAGCGATTCGAGAAAATCCTTCCACGAATCTCCGATAATAACTAGCTAAACCGAGAAAGCTACGTACTTCGGTCACTGATTAAGGTTGTTCCCAGCTTTGAATAGCTTCAATCTTTCTTGGGGTCAACAGATATTCCATGACTTGATACCACGTGCCCAAGGAATGCTACTTCTTCAAGCCAGAACTCGCATTTCTTCAACTTGGCATAAAGCTTATATTCACGAAGCTTTTGGAGTGTCAGCCTCAAGTGTTGCTCATGATCTTCACGGCTTTTGGAATAAATAAAGATGTCATCAATAAAGACGACCACAAAGTGATCTAAATATTCCTTGAATACTCGGTTCATCATATCCATGAAGGCAGCAGGAGCATTAGTCAATCCAAAGGACATGACTAGGAATTCATAATGCCCGTCTTCGAGTTCCGGCGCCGCCTTTGGAATGTCGTGGTTCTAATCTTCAATTGGTGATATCCTAAGCGAAGATCAATCTTTGAAAAGAATTTGGCTCCTTGCAATCCGGTCAAACAGGTCATCAATACGTGGCAATGGATACCTATTTTGATGGTGACATGATTCAACTCTCGATAATCAATACAAAGTCGCATACTCCCATCTTTCTTCTTCACGAATAGAGCAGGGAGCACCCCAAGGAGAAGTACTAGGGGCTAATAAAGCCAATGTCTAACAATTCCTGCGGTTGGGTCTTTAACTCCACGAAGTTCAATAGGAGCCATTCAATATGGGGCTTTGGAAATAGGTTTTGTACCGGGTTCAAGGTCGATACAAAATTCAATTTCACGATGCAGGGGTTAGGCCGTGAAGTTCTTCGAGAATACGTCAGAAATTAATTAACAATAGAAATATCGTTCAAAATCGGCGTATTTTTTTTGTTTAAATCATGACATGAGCTAAGAAAGCTTGACATCCATTTTTAATAAACGAATAGCTTTATGGCTTGAGATGACCGTGATTGATTTTAATGGTTTGATCATTTGAATTAGCATAATAGGTTGATTAGGAATATGAAAGCTAACAACCTTACGAAAACAATCAATTTTGCATGATAAGTAGTTAACCAATCAATCCCTAGAATCACGTCAAATGCAAGTATTTTTAATGAAATAAGATCGACAGGGTAATGTGAGGGTGCCGATTTGAACCAAACAAGACTTATAAGCAAAGTGGATGTAATGAAGGTTTCTCCCAACGGAGTTTCCACAGATAAGTCAAAGTCTAATTTCTCCGGGAGTTAAATTTAATCGATGAGCGCAAGTAGGAGAAATAAAAGAATGGGTAGAACCCAGATCAAATAAAGTATAGACTTCATTAGAGTTTATGATAAGCTTACCCGTGATGACCTCATTCGGGTTCCTTGCTCTCGGGAGGTCACAACAAATGCTCTCCCTTGCTACTTCTAGGTTTGACTTTTACGGGACTACCTTTGGTGCCTCCATCCTAGTTGAATTTGTCTTGATAAATGACAAAATCGAGCTAAGTGACCTTCTCTTCCACAATTATAACATGCTTTGGACGGCGTAGCACGCTTCGACCGATGTGTCCCTCTTCTCGCATTTGAAGCATATGATAGGTGGTCTTTCTCCTTCCTTAACAACGGAGTCTTTGGTCTTGACGTCTTTCCATCATTGTTGAATCTCCGTTTCTTGAAATGTCCATTCTTATTGTTTTGGCCTCGATTACCAAAAGTGGTTCTGATATCGGCCCGTTGATTCCCTCACGCTTGTTGTCACCGCTTGATGACTACTCTCACCGGTATTATAATTTTGCCTTACCGCTCTCTTTTAGTTGCGTTGACTCGTTATCGCTCTCCACTAATCGAACCCTATTTACAACATCCTCGAATACAAACACGGTTTATGAGAAATAAGATGTTGGCGTATCTCCGACTTCAAACCTCTTAAAACATTAGTGCCATTCTCTCTACATTATCCACCAAGTGGGACGCAAACCGTGATAACTCCACAAATTTTGCCTCGTATTGCGACACTGCGGTCATATTATTTTGTTCCAACTTGATAAACTCCACCTCCTTCATGTGGCGAATACTTTCAAGAAAGTATTTGTCGTTGAAACGACTCTCCCGAACTTCTCCCAAGATATCTTGATCTGAATGAGGTTGAGTACGTTTTTGGATTCCCACCAATGTCCGCCTCTCCACGCAACATAAAAGCGTGAAAGGGAACCTTTTGCTCCTCGGAGCATCCCAAGACATCAAATATCTTGGTAATCTGCTTTATCCATGCTTCCGCCGGAAGTGGTTTTGGCTCTCCTTAAACTCCGGTGGTCCTAGCTCCTTGAATTGTTTAGCGGTGACCGCCGAGAGTTTTCTCGTGTTTCCACCTACGTTTTGGATGTGAGTCGCTCTCACTTTCTTTGTTGCATAAATTGCATAAAGCCTCCGAACATTTGATCATTCATCATTTGGTCGGTGTTATTGTTTGCATGAGGATTGTCGCCTTCGATACACATTATCCTCGATTATTGATATGTGGTGAATCAACGATCGCTTTGTGCTCCATTGCTATTCTCAACATTCTAAGATGTCATTTTCGAATCTTCGCCACAAAACAAAAGATTAATTGACATGTAACAATTATCTTTATATTCGACGACCACCAATAAAATAGCACATAAACTTAGGTAGGTCATACTAACGAAGGTATTCCCGTCTCTCCCTCCTAGTACTATTCTCACATCTTAGCCGGGATCATATCCTAAGCTCGATACCAACCGTGACGCCCCAAAATTAGGTATACATCACCCATCTTGGGTAGTCGAGATACATGGTATGTAATTTAAATACAACTTATAAATATAACTGTCGTACAATACGACATAAACCGTGAGTTTGAATACAAATATTGTCTACTAGATATTATACAAACTCAAAAGGAGTCCTCATTACAATTATTATCACACTATTTCACGTAATAGTGAGGACTACTAATGCTATCCTCCGGACCATTACTCCGCTCCCCGACTAATCCAGCTATGTTCTCATTTCACGAAGAGAATGAAAGAAAGAAAGGGTGAGCTCAACTAGCCCAAGAAGAAATATTATGACTAAGATAATGCGAATAAATTATCAATAGCCTTCAACATTGTTAAACCGATAAAATATAATAAACATCAAGTTTAATCTGCGGTGAACAAGCAATCCATTAAAAGAGTCAAGTAGAAAAATAAAATCTACTATCTTTTATGATTTAAAAGGTTTTCATCATTTGTTATAGGTTTGAGACTCACCTTTAATAAATAATCCACATCATCGAATCACCCCTACACTTTTCTGACCAGGATATTCTTTAGTATCACGACCACAATTATTCACGCACTACGGGCGAGAATAGTTGTGTATTCATTAATAATCATGATTATGCTAACAATCGTCCATCAATGCACTACGGCCATTGAGGACTTTTACCACATCATTTGTAACATTACGATCATGATTACAATAGAATAATCCTCAGTCATAATCATACCAAGTCCATCCATGCTCTACAGTGCCACGAGATAACTTTAAAAAAATATAAACATGAGGATGATGAGAATGATATAAGAATTCAATAAAACAAGTTCAAGAATTAAGTTATTCGGTACTAATAACATCCAAACTGGTCAACATGATCTTTGCTTTGTGAGTAAAATTCAAGAATGATCGGAAGAATATTTTCATGAAAAGATCTTTGGATGAAACGCAAATATCAAGGATATTCTACTAATTTCATGGAGTATAGAAGTCAAAGTTTTAACTTACCGGGTATAATAAAGAATGGAATAACAAAAGAAATCACCATGCATGCGGTGCTTCAGCATAGGCGAGTTATTCCAACGAGAATAATAATAACGGAACCACGTCGGTGAAATTCACAATTGAAGCGGGATGTTCCAACAGAATAATAATAAAGATGGAACCGGATCCGGTGTAAAACACATGATAGGATATTCCAACGAGAATGATAAAGATTTTAACCAGTCCTGTGTAAAACACACGCATGTGATGTTCCAAAGAATAATAATAAGAATGGAATAAAAGAAGAAGATCACCAAGTATAGGGGATTCCGGCAGATACAAAGTTATTCCAATGAATAAATAAGAATGGAATAACAAAAGAAGTTCTCTTCATGAATACAAAAGAATAACACCCTTACGAATTACAACAAATAATATTCCCTACCTTAGAAGAACCGAATATTGGCAAAGTGAAGTAGCGAATACTTTTCTTCTTTCTCTCTATAGTTTCTCTCTCAGAGTTTCAAAGTGAATTAAATGAAAAAATAATGAAGGAATGAGCTTCTATTTATAGGAAAATAGAATGCATAGTAATTAATTCATGAACGGTCCAGATTGATTTACTTTAATCTGACGGTCCATATTTAAAAGCAAAATCTTTTAAATAAAATATAATATATTCTATTTATATAAAACATTTTACTATGCAAACACTATGCAACACTATGCAAAATACTATGCAAAATACTATGCATAATAAAATATAATATATTTTATTTATAGAATAACTTTAATAAAGTATTACATTTTATATAAAAGATGTTTCGCTTTTATTACGTTAATAATAATAATAAAACAAAACGTCATTATCGCTATAATAATTCATATTATTAATCGATAATAATGGAATCAAACCGAGTGACTTCTCACATAAGCATCGATAATCAATATCGTGTGCTACTTATGCAACCACATGACATCGTGTACTTTTACTACCGAGTAGTTCAACGATATCAACCAGTAAAAATTCATGCCGTTATTTCAATAAAATATTTTTGTCGTTTTCTCGATCCAAATAATAATTCTATTTTGGGGTCCACCAATGATTGAGTAGTTATGCGAATATTCCTGCGCTAAACCTAATATTCCCTACCAATCGAATATAATATAACCACTTGCATACTTTACAAAATTTATAAATATTACCCACAACTATAACATTATATCAAATTATTCCATAATATTCAAAAATAATATTTATAGAAAATTCATCTTTATTTATAAAAGTGGGGTCTTCTTGTGACAATTATTGAATAAAATATTTGAGTGACTTCTAAAATATTTAAAAATATGATTACGAACTTTCCAAACGATTTTCACATTTTTCTGATTATCCAACAATTTTTTATAATTATTTCTATTTATAAAAACTATTATTTAGTAGCTTCAAAATAGAAATACTAACTTCACAGACTTTTATATCTTTAAAACATCATCGATATTAATCTTATATTATTATAATATTTTTCAAAGAAAATTCATAATTTACCACCATTCATTAAATTTTCTATGAATTTCCTCTATTTTTAAACCAACCATAAATAGCTTAAAAATATAATAAATATTTCTATTATTCAATAATTTCTCAAAACTACCAAAAAGTATAAAATAATATTATAAGATTTTTCACCAACTTTCATAATTTTTTATCATTCATAGAATTTTCTATGAATTTCTTCTATTTTCAAACTAACTATAAATAGTTTAAAATATAATAATTACTTCGCTTTTCAATAATTCATCAAAAGTTTACAGAAAATCTAAGATGATATAATAACTTTCTATAAAAATATTTCAACCCAAATAATTTTTCTGATAAATTAATTATAAACTCCAATATTCAGAAATTTCAATAATTCGCAATAATTAGCACTTTTATCAGAAAAATATAGATCTTATGTCCTTTCCATGTAAAATTTAATTCTCTACAACTTTGTAGAAGAAAGTATTCCCAAAGTCTGACTCTAACATAGAGAGAAAGGCTTACCGAAAATTCCGCTACAAAATTTCTAGATCAGTCACCTCCTTAAATTCATAACAAATTATACGTTAATATTTAACGGTTCAAAATTTATGTACATATACTCAACTTATATATGTATAACATATCCAAAAATTACAACGATCCAACGGTCGGATTAAAAATTATAACTCACGCAATAGAGCTTAATAAAATTGATTTTTCGGACTAGTTTTACTCAAACAGCCACCACGAAAAATTCACAAAGAATTTTTGGGTGATTCAAATTTCTATGGTTAGCTTACTTCCAGGGCTTCCTTTTGATATATGGCTCATCTCCTAACTCATTATAGACAAAAAGATATGGATTTTACAAAATCAAGTAGTAAACTAATTTTTCTAAAAATCTCCATATTTTGTTTTTCATTTGATTTCTTGATTTTTCTCGTTTGATTCTTGTTTATACAAGTTTAAATCATCTAAATTAAGTATGAACAAAATCTCTTCATGAAAACGTAAATAGAAAAATAAATCAAAGGTTTAAACATACCTTTTTCTTTTAATCTCCTCTTCATTTCTTCTTTCTTCTTCATCTTCTTCTTATTCTTTCTTCTCTTCTTCTTTCTCTTTTTCTCTCTATCTCTCTCTTCCCTAATTTTTACTGAAGTGCTTGGCGTAGGAGGTGGGAGTATACTCGTTCTCTTTTTCTCTACCTCTTCATTTCTTTTATCTTTTTCTTTCTTCCTTCCCTTTTTTTCTTCCTTCCTTCCCTTTTTTTCTTCCTTTCTTTTCTTCTTCATTCTCCCCACATGTTCCCCCCAATTAATTTCCTCCCACCCCCATTTTCTAACAATGAGTCGCACATGCGGCCCCACGCCAATCAAATTTAAATTTTCTCCTCTTTTATTAGCTCATTTATCCGTTTAATTGCCCATTTGATCAAAATGACTTTTAAAAAAAATATCTTTTACATTAAAACTTTAATTCTCATTACTCACTTCTTATTTATAATTCTCATTTCATTAATTGAAAATTTCGGGATATTAAAATTTAGAATAACAATCATAAAGAAAATTAGACTTTTATTTCATAAAATTCGGGATCTCACAATGAAGCCTAGGAACTTTCCCGATCCTACGCCGAAGGTGCACTTTTCAGGGTTCAGCTTCATGCGATACGATCTAAGAACATTGAAGGTCTCTTGAAGGTGATTAATGTGATCTGATGCGACGAGGCTCTTTACCAACATGTCATCAACGTAGACTTCCATTGTTCGCCCAATTTCAGACTGGAACATTTTGTTCACCAGTCATTGGTAGGTTGCTTCAGAGTTCCTCAACCCGAAGGGCATGGCCCTATAGCAGTAGGTCCCTTTAGGAGTGATGAATGATGTCTTATCCTGGTTCGAGGGGTACATGTTAATCTGGTTATACCCGGAGTATGCATCCAGGAAGGTGAGCAACTCATGCCCTGCAGTGGCATCGATGAGGAGGTCGATCCGTGGCAGCGGGTAGCTGTCTTTTGGGCATGCCTTATTGAGCTTTGTGAAGTCAACATAGAGGCACCACTTTCCATAAGCTTTAGTGACCATTACCACATTGGAGAGCCATTTTGGATATGCTACTTCTCTAACTGCTCCATTATCTATTAACTTTTTCACTTCGTTGTCCATGGCGTGGGCCCTTTTAGTGGAGGCTCCCCTTAGCTTTTGGCGAACTGGCTTGTAACGAGGGTCAACATTGAGACGGTGTTGGCTATTTCTGGGTCGATGCCCTCCAAGTCTGCATGTGACCATGCAAAGACATCCATGTTATTTTTGAGAAAGTCTATTAGTTGGTGAACTAGATCTTCATTGAGGGAAGAACCAATGTACACCCTTCTATCTGGGTGTTCCTTGTCCAAGACTATAGGGGTGAGCTCCTCGACGGGCTCTCCTCTTTCTATGGTGGAGTCATCCCTTGGGTCAAGGACCTCGACCTGTAATGCCTCCTCGGGATTACTGGTCTTCATGGAGGAGACATATCACTCCCTTGCTGCTACCTGGTCTCCTCTGACTTCTGCGACTCCATTCGAGGTTGGAAAGCGAAGGATAAGATGATAAGTGGATGGGACGACCCTCAATGTATTAAGAGCTGGTCGCCCCAGTATGATGTTATAGGCTGATGGGCAGTCTATAACTAGGAAATTTACCATCACTATAGATCTTCTTAGTGCCGACTGTAATTGGCAGGGTGATGGACCCTAGGGGATATACCTTCTCCCCTAAGAACCCTATAAGTGGAGACCTGATAGGCTACAATCTCTCCCTGTCCAGGTTGAGTTTGTCAAAAGCTTCTACGAATAAGATATCGGCAGAGCTGCCACTGTCCACCAGTATTCTGCGTACTGAAAAATTGTCCACGATCATGGTGAGCATTAGAGGGTCGTCGTGCGGGTGTTGAATCCCCTTCAAATCTTTATCTGAGAAGGATATGATTTCGCTAGCATCCTGCCTGGGCATCTTGGATGGGCACCCCTGTTCGGGGTGCCTTGCTTTTCTAGCATGTGCCTTCATGGCAGACAACGACTCTCCCCCTTATACGAATCCTCCCGAGATGGTGTGAATCTCCCCAACTAGATTTTGATCTTCCTGGTTGTGAGTTGGTGATGGTGCCTGTCTTCTACCAGTAACATACTGGCGTAGTTGACCACGTTGAATGAGATCTTCAATTTGTTTCTTGAGTTCGTAGCATTCGTCGGTGTCATAACCGTGGTCGCGATGAAAACGATAGTACTTGTTTGGGTTCCTGCAGTTTGGAGGAGACTTTATCCTCGCTGGCCACTTTATGGTGGGGTCATCCTGGATCTGTAAAAGAATGTGCCCGACGGTGGCATTGAAGGGAGTGAATGGTCGTCGATCTTTCTGAGGAGCAGGACCGAGCCTGTCTTTGGCGGATACCCTCTCTGTCCTGCTTGATTTGATGTCAGTCTCATTCTTATCGTCCCTATTTCTTCCATTTCTCTTCTCTCCTGCTCTAGAGGATTCACCTCGTCTGGCCCTTGTGACGTCCTCAGTATTCATGTATTTCTGGACCTTTGCTAGTAGCTCAGTCATATTCTTTGGTGGACATTTCATTACTGAGAAAAGAAAACTTGACGAGCGGAGGCCTCCCAAAAAGGCAGTCATGGTTACTTTATCATCAGGTTCTTCTACTTGAAGTACCTCCTTGTTAAAACGAGTGAGGTAGTCCCTCAGGCTCTCGTCTTTGTCTTGTTTTATACTAAGAAGATGTGTGACGGGCTTCTGATGACATCGCCCCCCAATAAAGTGGGACACAAAAGACCTGCCCAGTTCAACAAAGGTTGAAATGGAGGCTGGAGAGAGCTTGGAAAACCACTGTCGATCAGAGCCCCTCAAGGTGGTCAGGAATGCCCTGCACATGATTTCATCAGGGATATTATGAAGCTGTATCAAGGTTTTGTACGTTTCAAGGTGATCCAGCGGATCTTTCATTCTGTCAAATGTGTCCACGGATGGCATTTTAAACTTTTGAGGGAGTGGATAGTGCACCACATCAGGCTTGAAAGGCGTGCATGTTCGCCCTACAAGATAATCTACGGTTTTTGGTCCTCGAGCCTTCATGGCGTTGAAGGCATCACCTAGTTGGTTTTGTACTTCCTTAATTTTCTCATCCCAGTGATTAGGGGCTCCCCTGGAATGATCATGGGGATGACTCCCATGCTCCACGCTCTGGTTCTCACCTTCATCTTCTTGGAGATGAGGATCTCCACTTTGGGTAGCAGGAGGAGGAGGTGGATCATGATGAGCTCCCCTGGGTAGAGCTCCTTGATGTCCAGGGTGTGGAGCTCCTTGTTGCATTCCTCCTCCTTGTCTGGCGAGCAGGAGTTGTAATATCTGCTAGTTTTGGATAGCCAACTGTTGCATGGTCTCCAGCATCTGCTGTGGATTTGGAGCTGAAGTATTTAAGATGGGGTTGGTGTGTGGAGGAGCACCCTCCTCTAGTCGTGGATTTTCTTTAGGTTGGTTCATTGACCTGGTTGTTATCACCATTGGTTTAGATGTTTGAAGGTGAAAATCTTTTCTATTCCCACAGACGACGCCAAACTGATGATGTACAAAGTGAATTTTGTACACACACTTGTAAAGTAATTATAAAAACGATAATTAAAGTAGGAAAATAAGACAAGTATTAAAGTGGTTCGGTCAAGTTGACCTAGTCCACTCTTGAATGGCTATAGTCGCCTGTCTCTTTGTATTATGTGTGTTAGAGAGAGTACAGAGAGTACAAGCTTAAAGAAACAAAAGTCAGTTGCCCCCCAGTGATGGTGAGGCGTTCCATTTATAGAGACCCCGTGATAATTTTTGGGCGAGAACGTAACCACTACTTTAGTGGAGCTCCCAACCTCCTCCTAACGTGCAAAATGGTTGACGTGCTCTCCGTGAGATCCGAGGACGAGGCTTGGTCACTTCATTCATGATGTGGGCGTGCTCAATTAACCCGACTATGATGGATCGCATTTGTTGGGCTTGCTAGACTTCTTGAACTTGGGCCTATAATATGGGCTGGAGGACGAGGCTTATGAGATGGACTGGATCTTTGGACTAGACCCATCAAATAGTATTCGGGTGAATAGTAACCCGTGAATAGTACTCCGGCATGAAAAGTGCCCCGAATATTCAAGGGAATAATATTCGAGTGAATAGTAACCCATAAATAGTAACTCATGAATAGTATTTCGGCATGAAAAGATCAATAATTATCAAGAAAGCTCAGAATAATATTTCCATGAAAAGATACTGGATGAAGCGAAAATATCAAGGATATTCTACTAATTTCACGGAGTATAGGAGCAATACTTTAACAGAATGAGGGTATAATCAGGAATATGAGATGAAATAATATTACTCACATACTACAGAGTATGGAAGAAAATAATATTCCTTATGAATACTGAACAAAAATAATATCCCTTATAAATACGAAAGAAATAATACCCCTTACCTCAGAAGAAGACTGGATATTGGAATAGTGAAGTAGCAGACTTCTCTTCTTCTTTCTCTTTATAGCTTCTCTCTCTATAATTTCTCTTGTGAGTCTTAATGAATTGGTGAGAATGGAAGAAGAATGAGCTTCTATTTATAGGAAAATATAGTTTCGATAATTGCACGTTTTAGGGCTCGAAATATTATAGTATAATACCTTCATCTTTTCCTCCATTTTTAATTTAGTCCTACAAGTATTATCAAACTTGCACCACCTCCCCTAATAATAAATCATGTGAATCAATAGTTCAGTCATGTGAATTAATAGTTCTATACATATGAAAAAAATAGTTACATTATAGTACCTTCATCTATACATCCATTTTTAATTTAGTCATGAAAGTATTATCAATCTTGCACCACCTCCCCTAATAGTACATGCATGTGAATTAATAGTACATACATGTGAACAAATAGTTATAAGCATATGAATTAATAGCAATTAATTACTCATTTATCTGATTAATTACCCGATTGGTCAATATAACCTCTAGAAATCAATTATTATCGAAATAAATATCGATTTTCATTAACACTAATAATCCCAACACAATAGAAATATCAATTTCATCTTTAATCAACACGAACTTATTCATCATTAATATTATAAATCACAATATTTAATAACCAGATCATTCTCAGGAAAGAGGGGGCTTTTCGATAAGGATTTCTCCCTATTGGCGCGCAATTAGGTGACCAAACATCTCCTCGACAAAACTTTCTAGACATCATTAGTATTGCAAATAATAATATGAATAACTTTGTCGTCTCAATTATTGATTTAATAATATAAAATATTATGCAGACGATACTATGACAATAATTGAATCAATAATATGAGAGGTATTATGTAGCAATTACTGTAGTAATAATTGAGTATAACTGAGTGACTTCTCATGTAAGCATCAATAATCAATATTGTGTGCTACTATGCAACCACGCGTATTACTGTACTTTTACTACCGGGTAGTTCAACAGTTTAATGGTAAAACTTTCGTCATCATTTTTATAAAAGATATTTCTGTCGTTTTTTAACTCCGACAATACTTTCGTTGTGGGGTCCACCAATAATTGTGCCGTCGTACGAATATTCCTTGTTAAAGCAAATATTCCCCGACCAATCGAATATTCTATAACCACTTGCTTACTTTTTAAAATTTATAAATATTACCCACAACTATAACATTATAACAAATCCACACCATAATATTCAAAAAATATATTTTGAGAAAAATTAATCTTTATCCATAAAAGTTGGGGTCTTACAAGTTTTATATTACTTTTATGTATTTTTTACTAGTTTTATGTGTTTTTACTTTGTTTTGTAGGAATAGGATGGAATGTCATTTGGGTCGATGGTTGGAATCGCCAAAGTCGCATTTTCGGTTTGCCATTGACATAGCAGTCCCGTGAAGCCAAGTTGTTGCCTTGATCCGGCCATTATCTGTCTAAACTCCAAGAATGAAATTTGTAGATCAACCTCTCCTCTTTCCAGATCATCTTGAATCGCCTAAATCGGAGTTTGGATGCGAGATTTATGGCCATTTTCCCAATGGGTGTCAAATCTGGAAGCTACCAACTGCCATTTGCATAGCAGACACTTCATGGCCACTTTCAGCATTGTTGTAGCCATTATTTCGAAGAACTCAAAGAATGAACGTTTTATATCTCCCTCTCTTCTTTCTGGAACATCTTGAATCATCTAAATCGGAGTTCGTATGAATAAGTTATGGCCATTTTCACAACAGATGTTGAAGCAGAAAATTTCTCGGCGCTGCAGTGCCCCTTGCTAGTGTATTTCCGATGCTGCAGTGCCCCGAAGCAGTATCTTTGCCCCTTTTAAGC
This sequence comes from Panax quinquefolius, assembly GCA_020205615.1. Lineage (NCBI taxonomy): Eukaryota > Viridiplantae > Streptophyta > Magnoliopsida > Apiales > Araliaceae > Panax > Panax quinquefolius. The sequence goes on along the minus strand of CM035155.1, from coordinate 104,927,985 downwards.
GCTACAACGCCCCATTCAAGTCAAATCAAGGCGTTGTAGCGCCAGGCACAGATTTTTGACAAATTTTAGCTATTAAATGCTCAACCTAATGACCCAATGAACCTATCTTTCATTCTAACTTGCAACCTAGAGGGATAAAAGAGAGAGGAGGCAGAAGAGCTTGGAGAAGGAAGTCCATGGCCTTGTGCCATGGTTGTTCAACAAGATTGGAAGTGCTTCAATGGTGGGCTTCATCTAGAAACCAAGGGGAAGCCATTCCTTTTCTTTATTCTTCCTCTAGCGGCTAGAACTCATGCTTGGGGATCTAGTGCACAAACAATTGTAACACCAATGAAGGCAAGGAATTGGATTAAGTTTCTAACTTTTCTTTGATACTTGTATTATCCATGGGTGATTACCTAATATTTAGAACAGATTGATTTATTTGTTATGAATTAAACTTCTAATTTGTTTTCCTTTTGATTGGTGTCATACGAATTGGTTCTTTATATTTTGTGCTTAATGTTTAATTGCTAAGGAATTGGTAATTAGTTTGGTAATCTATTTGAAATTGGAAAATAGATTGTGGATTTAGACCAAAAATATAAGGGCATGTGATTATGTTATGCATAATTTGTGTATTGTCAATTCATAGTGGTCGCCTTGATCATAAAGAGAGTTAAGAGATTTGAACAAAGTGATGTACGCCAAGTGTTTGACAAAATGCTTGTGTGTGGATATTGTGTTCTTAGCTCTTTATCTATCTATCTATGTTTTGTATTTCTGTTATTTAGATTAATTATAATCATAATTTATCATTTTAATCAACTGTTTAAATAAGACTGAGGTGATATAAAGTCGGTACTTGGTAACTATTAGAGATAATTCCTCGTGGGTTCGACAACTCTCTTATCATTATATTACTTATTGACCACATATACTTGTGCGTGTTTATCGATTGCAAAATCGACTAACATGAACCAAATCCAATTCTAATCCATGTCAAAGTCATCTCATCGGAATTCTAATAAAAATCAAACAACTAATTGTCTCCAACAAGTTCTTAAGAAAAGAATCCCAATTAATACGAAATAACTTCCTTGACACACTCCTAATATGACCTTATTACATAAAGAAGTTATAACTCCCAACATAACTCAGTAGCATGCAAAATAAAATAACTCAACAGCTGTCATGCTCGACCGGCGAACCCCGTGGCGGGTTCTTCATTAAAGCGGTGCGGCCCGCGCTAGTACAACAGAAACTTTTCCCCATGCAGCGCCCCGCGCCAGTGATGCAGTATGTCCAGATTCGCTTGAGTTTTCTTTCAATGCCAGCATTTTGATGTGTTCACCTTAATATCCTGCAACAAGAACGAAAACCCATCAAAAGCAACATGAAATACTCAAAAACTAACAATATATCAAGCTAAATAAGGATAAATCGTAGGTTAAAAACCTACTCATCAAATTCCCCCAAACTTGAAACATTGCTTGTCCTCAAGCAAAATGATATGCAATGTAAATAACTACTCTATAACTACGAATCCAGTATTAAGACAGAACATATTCTAATTCTAATCATACAGCCTCAAAGAAATCAATCAAACACAATAGTACATTATATATAAACCAATCAATAACTTCCCAATCAATTATCAAATCTTAAACTGTTCTTACTAATATAGTGCGTGTGTGCTCAATAACCAAACTAACTGATATAATGTTAAATACGGCAAATAATAGATCTCTTTAAAGGCATCATACAGTGTAAACTCACAAAATCCAAGAGCAAGCTAGATCCAACCAAAGTCAAACATTCACTAAGTTCAAGAGTCCAATACGGGATACTTATGCTTTATTTTTCATTACGGGGGCTTTTCGCTCTCGTTTCCTGTTTTATTTTTTATTTTATTTTTTTATACTCATGGCTGTGCAATGTCTTATTCCCTTAGGCTTTTCAGTGCTACCTTAACGAGCTTTCGACCAACGACTCCCAGACCATTAAGACCTTAGGGCGCTAGGTGTAAAGACAATCCCCTCGGGCTTACTTACTCAAGTAACAAAGACCACAAAATTAGACAAGCATGTCACGATGTTTATTCATATATATATATATATATATATATATATATATATATATATATATATATATATTAATGATCCAAGCTTATATATCCCAAATTTTCCCCCAAACTTAGGTTTTTGTCTAAATCTAGCCATCTCCGCCTATTCATGTCTTTCATTCATTCAAACTAGTATTATCCTTAAGAATTCCATTATGTGTCAATTTAAACTTAATCAGTCAACATAGTTATTTTAAAGTGCTAACTTGATTATACCAGTTTCAAACAGAAAAAGATTAATTCATAACAAGAGGTCACATCAAAGCCTAAATAATCAATACTAACTCGTCTACACAATTCCAATCTCATCATTGGCCAAAAATAGACTTTTACTATCTAATAACTAGATTCATGCAAAATGACTATATGCAAATGAAATTTTTTTTATATGCACAAATGAATGTATTATTCTAAAGGCCATAAAAAATAAACAATTATAAAAACTTATCAAAAACTAACTAAACATGATTTTGAAATCGTCACATAAAATTAACTAAGCAAAAGCAAAACCCCCCAAACTTAAATCAAGTAATGTCCTCATTGCGACAATATAAAGCAAATACAAGTATGAGGACTTCCCTAAAAGACGATTCACTGCTCGTCGTCATCCGAAGGAGGGTATGTTGGGAAGACAGGAGGAACAGGCATGGACACCAGACCAACACTTGTATTGTAGCGAGAAAATGCATCAGCAAGCGTGTTGAAAGCGTTGGCATTGTACTGATGCATCAAATCCTGACGTTGAGCCAGCCACAAGAATTATTTCTGTGAACCTTGAGATTGTTGCTCTTCCATTGGATCAGCTGCAACTGGGGGTGAGGGTTGGCAAATCATGATATAACCTTCTCCTCTTGGATGTGATCTTGCCCCCTCCCATGCCTTATACTTTTCAATAGTAGCATAGTCGATTATAGCCATTGGTTGTTGTACTAGTTCAGAGAAATGCCACTACACTCCAGCTTTGCGGCACAAATCGGTTATGAGAAATCCATGAAGAAGGCCCCCCGTGGTACTTCCCTGTAGCAGCCTGTCAATTGAATCTTAAATACATTCACCCACATCCACATTGTAGAACACAACTGAATTATTCACCCAATAATGGTAATGTACAATCCCATATAGCAATAGTGCCCATTCCTTGGTCACATTATTCTGGTGGCGTGTGGGCATCAATCGGGCACAAATGAATGCATACCATGCTCTGACATAATGACTTAACGCTGAGTGTGGAAAACTTATCTTTTCATCCGTTCTTGCTCGAGTAACCTATTGTGTTCCTAGTTTTCACAATCTTGCAATCAATTCATCCAGGTCAGGCAAGCCATCTTCATAGCGTCCGTCAGTCAGTGTTTTCAGCCCAAAATACTCGTTGATGGCATTAGCATGGAAAGACATCGGTTTACCCCACACCATGACTGTGTGATCAACATGCTCCATGGCGTTGGCATAAAACTCTTTTACAATGTTGATCACCGCTAGTAGTGGCTACTCCACTAACTGAAACCAATTGCGTTCCACAATCATCAGCGCCATATCACCATCAAGGTTAGCATCCGTCTTTAATCCTCGTTCTAATATCAAAATCTTCTTGTCAATGGTTGATTTGAACCTCGCCTCGGCCCCCTCACTGATAAATTTTTTGTGATCAAACTGAGCTCGAGCAGTAGAAGTGGATGGACGTGGTCTCTTATGTGAAGACATGGTGTTTTGGTGAAGTATAGGGGAAAAAACTTGGTTCAGGAATTTTGTCAAACATTTGGTGGGCGTGAAGGCTAACACCCCCAAACTTGGCTTCTTTGAACAATCTCTAAACCAAAATATGAAATAATCCAAAGCAATCCTTGGGTAACAAATTCCCAAGGTTTTCCAACCAATTCTCACAAACAAGAAAGAAGAAAAACTAGAGTGTAGCAATTTGGGATTACCTTCAATAAGAACTTGTGTCTCCACCTTTAGAGTGATGCCCCAATTTGTAAGAATTTATGAGGAAGAAGAATTGGACTTAGAATAGGAGTGTAATGAGTATGTTTCAGATTTATTGTGGCTAATTAAAGGAGGTTGGGTTGATATAGAAGAGGAGAAAGAAACGTGGATGTGTAGTTGTAGTGATTGTGGGTTAATGGGAGTAGAAGTTGGGAAGGGGTAGAAGAAGTGGTGTAGTGGAATTTGACGTTATGGGAGTTATGGGGGGGTGGAAGAGCTTGTATTGGGTAAGAAGTTGAGGAGAATGGAAGTTATATGGAGTTAAGTTGAAAAAGGATACGTCAAACACGCTTTTAGAATCTGGCCTTTTCGAGCGGCCCGCCCCGCGCTGTTGATTAGCCTTGGATGGCACGACCCGCACTAGTTAGGCAGAAACTTCATCCCAGGATGGCGCGCCCCACGCTAGATTATAGCGTGGCATGGCGCTCCCCGCGCTAGGTAGGCAAAAACTTTGTCTAGAATAGCGCACCCCGAGCCGTGTTTAAGTGTATCATAGCGCGCCCCGCGCCAGTAGAGCAGAAATTTGCTGTGAAGGTGGTGCGCCCCGCGCCGGGTGCACGTTTAAGGTGGCGTAGCCCGCGCCATTGGTGCAGTGACTGGGTGATGTCCTTTTTCCTTGATTCCCTACAATCATACCACAATAAAGTCGTTACTCTTTGAAAAAGAAATATCTAAACTATACTATGAACTTAAATATACTGAATAAATGAAATAGAAAAGGTTTAGAGCTTGGGTTGCCTCCCATGTAGCGCTAGTTTTAACGTCGTCAGCCCGACGGTGCCTCTTGTTTCATGGTGCATCAACAAGTGTAATTGCAATGGCTTCGTTGTCGATGTCTCCACCCCAGTAGTGCTTTAATGTTTGCCAGTTGACTTTGAAGGTTTCGAGCGGATTTCTTCTATACAGCTCAACGGCGCTATGTGGGAACACCTTCTTGATCGTAAATGGCCCCGACCATCGTGATTTGTGTTTTCCGGGAAATAGTCTCAATCTTGAATTGAACAATAATACCGATTTTCCCGATTCGAACCTCCTATGTAAAATTTTCTGATCGTGCCACTTCTTGACTTTTTCTTTATACAGCTTCGAGTTCTCATACGCTTGCAGTCTGAATTCATCAAGTTCGTTCAATTGAAGTAACCTCTTTTCTCCTGTAGCTATTTGATTGAAGTTGAGTTTTTGAATTGCCCAGTATGCTTTATGCTGTAATTCCACTAGGAGGTGACACGTTTTTTCGTAGACCAACTGATATGGAGACATTCCAATTGGCGTCTTATATGCTGTCCTATAGGCCTATAGTGCGTCATCTAATTTTAGAGACCAATCTTTTCTGCTTGAATTTACAACCTTCTCTAAAAATTTCTTCACCTTTCTATTGGAAACCTCAGCTTAACCACTCGTCTGGGGGTGATATGTTGTTGCAACCCTATGGTTGACTCCGTACTTTACCAAGAGAGTTGTAAATGCTTTGTTGTAGAAGTGACTTCCCTTCTCACTTATGATTGCTCTTGGTGTGCCAAACCTTGTGAAGATATTCTTTTATAGAAACTTGAGAAGCACTTTGGCATTGTTTGTAGGGAGTGCTACAACTTCCACCCATTTTGATACATAGTCCACAGCAAGCAGAATGTACAAGTTTTTGAACGAGGGAGGAAAAGGACCCATGAAGTCCATTCCCCACACATCAAAAACCTCTATTTCCATGACTGAATTGAGCGGCATTTCATTCCTTTTTCAGATGTTGCCCACCCTTTGGCATCTGTCACAACTTTTCACGAATTGGTGGGCATCCTTAAACACAGTAGGCCAATAGAATCCTGCTTGAAGTACCTTGGCCGCTGTTCGCTCACTCCCATAATGTCCCCCATACGCAAATAAATAACACTCGTGCAAGATATTATTTACTTCGTTGTATGGCATACATCTACAAATCATTTTGTCTGCACACTGTTTAAATAAATACGGCTCGTCCCACATGTACCACTTGACGTCATGTAAGAACTTCTTCTTTTGCTGACGAGTCAGATCAGAGGGAAGGACATTGTTCACCAAGTAATTGGCAAAATCTGCATACCATAGAAATTTTACGTTGACTCCAAACAGTTGCTCATCCAAAAATGACTCATTAATTAAACACTTATCTGCCCCATTTTTGTCCGGGTTTTCTAATCTTGAAAGATGATCTGCCACTTGATTTTCTGTCCCATTCCTATCCTTTATTTACAAATCAAATTCCTGAAGGAGAAGGATCCATCTGATTAGTCGAGGCTTAGCATCCTTCTTTGGGATTAAATAACGAATCACCGAGTGATCCGTATATACCACCACCTTTGTTCCAATCAAGTACGCTCTGAATTTATCAAAGGTGTATACTACAACAAGTAATTCCTTTTCGGTGGTTTTGTAGTTCAATTGGGCATCCGTTAGGGTTTTACTTGCATAGTATATGGCATGCAATATCTTCTCTCGGCGTTGGCCCAAAACAGCCCCTACCACGTAATCGCTAGCATTGAATATTACTCGAAAGGCATTGTCCAATCTGGTGCTACGATCATGGGGACTATAGATAACTTCATTTTTAATTGCTCAAATGCGAACTTACATTTCTCATTAAACTTGAAAACTACATCATTCTCTAAGAGACTACATAATGGTTTTTCAATCTTAGAGAAATCTTTAATAAACCTTCGGTAGAATCTAGCATGTCCCAGAAAATTGCGGATTCCCTTGACTGTAGTTGACGATAGAAGATTCTCAATTGTGTCTAATTTTGCTCTATCAACCTCTAATCCCTTCGTAGAGACCTTGTTCCCCAAGAGTATTCCTTCTTCGACCATAAAGTGGTACTTCTCCCAGTTAAGCACCAAATTGGTTTCCACACATCGCTTCAAGACCATGACCAAATTCTCTAAACAAACATCAAAATTATATCCATAGATAGAGAAGTCGTCCATGAAAACTTCCATATTCTTCTCCACCATGTCCGAGAAGATGGTCATCATACATCATTGGAACGTTGTCGGTACGTTGCATAATCCAAAAGACATCTTCCTGAATGCGAAGGTGTCATATGGGCACGTGAATGTGGTCTTCTCTTGATCTTCAGGAGCCATGACAATTTGGTTGTACCCTAAATAACCATCCAGTAAATAGTAAAATTCATGTCCCGCCAACCTGATCAATAAAAGGTAGAGGGAAGTGGTCCTTGCGGGTTACCTTATTCAGCTTCTTGTAGTCCATGCAAACCCTCCAACCGGTCACTTTCCTCATCAGGAATAATTCATTATCATCATTCTTTACTACGGTCATTCCACCCTTTTTTGGCACGCATTGAACAGGACTGACCCATGCACTATCTGAAATTGGATAAATAACTCCTGCATCCAACCACTTTAGAATTTCTTTCTTCACCACTTCTTTCATGATTGGATTTATTCATCTATGATGTTCCACTATTGGCTTTGCGTCCTCTTTCATAAGAATTTTGTGCATGCAGAAAGATGGACTTATCCTCTTTATGTCTGTAATTGTCCATCCTATAGCTGACTTGTATTCTCTAAGCACTCTCAGCAACTTACTTTCCTGTAGTTCGTTAAGTGCAGATGCAATAATAACAGGTAAAGTACTAGAATTACCCAAATAAGCATACCTGAGGTGTTTAGGAAGCGGCTTAAGCTCAAGAGTATGTGGTTCCTCCAATGAATGTTTCATTCTCGCTGAAGCTTTTTCTTCTGTGTGTAATGGCTCAAATGGTACCTTGAATTTACTAACTCGTGGTAAAGAATCCAGCATATGCAAGTAATCTACAAACTCTGGATCATCCAAATCTTTATCTCCCAATAGTGTAGTTTCCAATGGATCATTAACCAAACTTTTAACCATGTCTTCAGTAACTATCATGTCAATGACATCTGTGACTCCCCCAAAATAGGTATACATCACCCATTCTGAGTTGTCAATACATGGTACAGAAACAACTATAACTTTATTATTATAACAGTAAAACTGTGAGTTTGAATACAAATATTATCTTCTAGACAATATCTATACTCAAATAAATCCTCATCACATTTATTGATACATTATTTTACAAAAATGGTGAGGACTACTAAACAACTCTCTCTAAAACCTTCATTCCATACCCCACTAAGTACTCGCTATATTCTCGCCTCCACGAGAAAAAATGAAACAAAAGGAAAAGAGTGAGCTCAACTAGCCCAGTAAAGAATATTATGACTAAGATAATATATAACAAATTATTGTTAGTCTTCAACAGGGAAAAATCTAATAGAATACAATAGACAACAAGTTTTAAATCAATATTCGCAGCGAAATAATAATTCATTAGAAGAGTTAAGTAGAGAATGCAAACTACTATCTTCTATGTATGAATTTAAAAGTTCATCGCCTATCTTTTATCCCCGTAACATCAATCAATATATATCTCGAAATCAAATATTCATCTTTGCACTACTGAGCCAAAGATATTCATCGATTAATCATGTTCATCTAAACACCTGTTCATCTTTGCACTACGGGCCAAGATATTCATCAGAAATCATTCATCTTTGCACTATAGGCCAAAGATATTCAATAATATCATCATTTAAGACTGAGGATGATGAAAAATATTTTTAAAGAAACGAATCCAGTAAAACAAAATGACAAGGATTAAGGATTAAGGATTAAGGATTCGTACTTTGTTTTATCCATGTCCAAAAATACCTCTAAAAATAATCATAGTGGTGTAAAATTCAAGAATGATCAAAACATGGATACAATCAAAACTAGTATCCGAATAGATATTTTGGACTGAAAAGAAAATTTTCATTTTTCGAATAGAATAAATTGCGTATTCGTGAATAATTATCGATATCGTGAATAAGTATGATTATCGTGAATAGTAACCCCAGACACTAAAAGTTCCAAATTTGATTAAAAGTTCAGATCAATACTTGACATAATGATATTAGAATAAATAATATCATTTTAAAAAAATAATATCCCTTACCTCGAAAGATTAGTACTTCTAAATTTGGAATCTTTGGGTATAGTCTTTGAAGGGAACTTGCAAGTATAACAATACTCAAAGTATCAAAATCCTCACAAGAATACGCTCAATATATAGAGAGAAAAATAGGGAGAAAACTTGGGTTTACGGTGTAATTTTCAATTCTAACCTAAGCACCTATTTATAGGAAAATGCTTAGAACAGCAGCGTAAAATTTAATAAAATATTAATATATATTTATTAAATTCCTACGCACACAAAATCTGATTCAAACCATCAATCACCAAGAGTGACTCACCTTGCCTAAATCAAAAAAAAACATTTTTCTTATTAAAAATATTTAAAACTTCAAAAATTAATTATTTCGGAGCTTCAGAACTTCAATAATTCATAATAAATAGCTATTTTATCAGAAAAATTCGAAACACGCGACTTTCCATAGGAAATTCCATTATCTACAACTTTGCAAAAGGAAGTTTTTCCAAATTCCAAACAGAAATTGACCGAAATCCATAAACGGACGATTTTACAGGCTATAATCAAATTTCAATCAAGAAATGGGGTCCACCGACATGTTTAACATGTTTTAAACATTTATTGCAACAAAAATACTCTTTCTCCTCGTATACTCATATATCACACATTCATTGGAAAAATATCACCATTATTATATTATTAAAAATATAATAATATATTTAAATGAATTATTTTATCAGAAAAAGATAAAATTTCAATTTTCAACAATTGTCACATTAAAAATTTTCTCCATCTATATCCACATAAAATCAATATTTTCCTCATCATATGAATCAATAATTAATTATTCACAAATAATATTACGAGAATCACATATATCGACAACCGTGCGGTTCTTGTGAAAGGGGCTTTCAATAAGAATTTATCCTTCTTCAAGCCGCATTAGGTGACCAAACCTCTCCTTAGATGTAACTTTCTAGACATTGCCAATAATGTTATCTAATAATATTATTCAAATAATATAAATTATTGATCTGATAATGAAAATACTGTGTAGTGACAATTATTGAAACAACAATAATATAAAATATCAACGTAGCAATTATTGAATCAATAAAATAAAATATTGAACAGTAACTACTATAACCATTATTGAGTAGTGTCTTCTTACGTAAGAATCAATAATTGGTGCAATACCGCAGGTATAACTTCTTGTGTTTTAACCACCGGGTATTCCAACAAGATAATTCAGTAATAACTACGTCGTTATTTATAAACAACTTATATTTGTCGTTTTCTTCATCCAATCGCTTTCCGTTATGGGGCCCACAAAAGACTGCGTCGTCATACGAATATTCCCCGACAATACGAATATTCTACGACCAAACGAATATTCCCCGACAACAATGAATATTTTATAACCACTTGCTTATTCTGAAATATTTGCGTATTTTACCCATAACTATCCACATTAATCAAATCAACCCTTACTATTTCAAAATAATAATTAGAGGAAATTAAATTTCATTAATAATAAGTTGGGGTCTTACAACCTCCCCTCCTTATGAAATTTCGTCCTCGAAATTGACGTATGTACCTGGTGTTTCGAAAAGGTGAGGATACCTCGCTTTCATTTCCGTTTCCAATTCCCATGTCATTTCCTCTACAGCATGATTCCTCCACGGAACTTTAACTTGTGGTATGACCTTTGTGCGTAAGACATGCTCCTTCCTATCCAAAATCTTGACAGGTACCTCTTCGTACGTTAAGTCTTCGGCTATCTCGTCCAGTTCTAACTCTATAATGTGGTTCGGGTCTTTCACATATTTACGAAGTACAGATATGTGAAACACATTATGAACACGAGACATACTCGGAGGTAATGCGAGTCTATAGGCTACATTTCCTACTCGGTCAAGAATTTGAAATGGACCAATAAATCGTGGATTGAGCTTTTCTCTCTTCCCAAATCTTGTAACTCCCTTCCATGGAGCAACTCGCAACAATACATGATCCCCTATACTAAATTCAACGTCCTTTCGATGAAGATCCGCATAACTCTTTTGTCGATCTTGTGCCGTTTGTATACGTTGTCGAATTATTTGGATCTTTTCGGTAGTTATAAGTACTAACTCGGGTCCCAACAATGTTGTTTCACCCACCTCATCCCAACATATTGGAGAGCGACACTTTCGTCCATATAATGCTTCAAATGGAGCTACACCTATACTTGCACGATAATCATGTTGTTGTAGGAGAATTCCACCAATGGTAAATACTTATCCCAATTGCCCTTGAAGTCTAGGACACGAGTCTTAATAAATCTTCAAGAGTTTGAATAGTCCTCTCTGATTGTCCGTCCGTTTGAGGATGGTATCTTTGGCCCAATCGTAAATCCGCGCCCATAGCTTTTTGCAAGCTAACCCAAAATCTTGAAGTGAATCTTGGGTCACGATCCGAAACTATGGATATTTGGCATGCCATGAACCTCACAATCTCATTTACATATATACTAGCAAGACGCTTCAAGGAATAAGTCTCCGTATCGGCAAGAAATGAGCAAACTTGGTTAATCTATCAATAATAACCCAAATAGCATTGATGCCTTGAGAAACCGTAGGAAGACCCGAACGAAATCCATGGTAATGTGTTCCCACTTCCATTTCGAATCTCAAGTGGTTGCAACTGTGGACCCTTAGGTACTAGATGCTCACTTTACACGTTGACAAGTTAAACACATCAAGATAAACTTTGCAATCTCTCTCTTCATATTGTTCCACCAAAATGTATGTCAAGATCACGATACATTTTAGTACTTCCGAGATGGATTGAAAATGGTGTATTGTGTGCCTCCATCATAATCTTGTACTTCAAATCGAGTCGTTAGGAACACAAAGTCCGGGTGGACTCGCAGATTCCTTCTTCATCAATTCTCGCTTAGGAATAGCACCTTCTTGTACTTTCTTCTTCATACGCATCGACTCCGCCTCGGTGGCTTGAGCAACCTTAACTTTTTCTATTAAAGTTGGCTCTGTCGTATATACTTGACATCATCGCACTCATTCCTGCATATGATCTTCTACTCAACGCGTCGGCTACCACGTTTGTTTTTCCGTGGATGGTATTAAATAGTGTGGTCGTAGTCTTTCAATAGCTCGAGCCAACGTCATTTTGCCGCATGTTGAGTTCTTTTTAGTGAAGAAATATTTAAGGCTTTTATGGTGCGAATATATCTCCACTTTCTCCCCATATAGATAGTGCCTCCATATCTTTAGCGCGAAAACAACTGCTGCCAACTCTAGATTATGAGTAGGATAATTCCTCTCATACTCTTTAAGTTGTCGCGAGGCATAAAGCTATGACTTTCCCACGTTGCATGAGAACACATCCTAACCTTTGCACAAGCATCGTCAGAGATAACAAATCCATCCGAACCAGGATGGTATTGTTAGCACAGTCTTAAAATAAGTCTCCTCTTAAGCTCTTGGAAACTCTTCTCGCATTCCTCGCTCCATACGAATTTTATATCCTTCCGAGTCAGCTGGGATAATGGAGTAGCGATTCGAGAAAACCCTTCCACGAATCTCCGATAATAACCAGCTAAGCCCAAAAAGCTACGTACTTCAGTCACCGACTTCGGTTGCTCCCAACTTTGTATTGCTTCAATCTTCGCCGGATCAACAGATACTCCATGTTTCGACACCACGTGCCCAAGGAATGCTACTTCCTCAAGCTAGAACTCACATTTCTTCAACTTGGCATAAAGCTTGTTTTCACGAAGCCTTTGGAGTACCAGCTTCAAATGTTGCTCATGATCTTCACGACTTTTGGAATATATGAGGATGTCATCAATAAAGACAACAACGAATTGATCCAAATATTCCTTGAATACTCGATTCATCATATCCATGAAAGTCAGGAGCATTAGTCAATCCGAAAGACATGACTAAGAATTCATAATGCCCGTCTGGGGAGTTCTAAAGGCGGTCTTTGGAATATCCTCGGTTCTAATCTTGGTGATGATATCCGGGGACGAAGATCGATCTTTGAAAAAAATTGTGCCCTCTTGAATCGGTCAAACAAGTCATCAATACGAGGAAGAGGATACCTATTCTTGATAGTGACATGGTTCAATTCCGATAGTCGATACAAAATCGCATACTCCCCGTCTTTCTTCTTTACTTAATAAAACAGAGCACCCCAAGGAGATGTACTAGGGACGAATGAAACCGATGTCCAACAACTCCTGTAGTTTGACCTTTAACTCACGAAGTTCAATAGGAGCCATTCGATATGGGGTTTTAGAAATGGGCTTTGTACCAGTTCAAGATCAATAAAGAATTCAACTTCACGTTACGGGGGTAGGCAAGGGAAGTTCTTCAGAAATACGTCGGAAAGTCAATAACAACGGGAATATTATTCAAATTTGGCGTGTCTTTATTCAAATCCATAACATGGGCTAAGAAAGCTTGACATCCGTTTTTCAATAAACGAATAGCTTTATGATTAGATATGATGAATGATTGATTTTAATGGTTTAGTTGCTTGAATTAAATAAACGGGTTGGTTAGGAATATGAAAACTAACAACCTTACGAAAACAATCAATTTTGGCATGATGAGTAGTTAACCAATCAATCCTAAAAATCACATCAAAAGCAAGTATCTTTAAAGAGATAAGGTCAACAAGTAAGGTGATGGTGCCAACTTGAATCAAACAAGATTTATAAACGATGGATGTGATGAAAGTTTCTCTAACGGAGTTTCCACAGATAGGTCAAAGTCTAATTTCTCCTGAGTCAAGTTTAAGCGTTGAGCACAAGCGGGGAGAGATAAATGAATGGGTAACAATTGTATCATTAGTAAGGTATAAACTTCATGAGAATTTATAAATAGCTTACCCGTGATCACCTCGTTTGGGTTCCTCGCATTTTGACCGATCACAACAAACGCTTCTTCCAAGAACCGTTGACTTTGACTTTTCCGGGGACGATCTTTTGAGTCACCGCCTCATTGAACTAGGTTTCACTATCGTATAATCTCGGCGATATATCCTTCCTTTCCACAATTATAGCATACCTTGAACTGCTGTTGTGGGCGCTTTGGGTGGTTGTGGTCCCTCAATTGACCGTACTCGTTATCTCACTCTAATAATTGAGCCTGCTTACAACATCTCAATAGAGAGAAAATTTATGAGAAATAAGATCTTGGCGATATATCGGGTTTCAAACCTCTAAGAAACATCCGCGTCATATGTTCCTCATTCTCCACCAAATGAGGTACAAACTCGGATAACTCTGCAAACTTTGCCTCGTCTTTGAGACACCGTCGTGTTGTTTTGTTCTAACGATGATGAACTCCACTTCCTTCGTACTAATGAACACTTTCGTGAAAGTATTTGTCATTAAATAGTTTCAAACGTCTCCCAAGACATCTTTGAGTGCACTTTGGATGTATACGCTTCACGAGACTCCCACCGATGAAAGACGCCGCCGCCACTACGGAACATAAAGGTGGCGAATGGAACCTTCTGTTCCTCCGTGCATCCCAAGACATCGAATATCTTGGTAATTTGTTTGACCCATGTTTTCATGCATGATCGGATCTGGCTTTCCCTTAAATTCGGTGGTCCCAACTCTTTGAATCGCTTGTTTGTGACAACCCGTGAATTGCTATCATTTTCTCCTCAGTATTTTGAACACGAGTCTCCTCGTCGATTTTATACATGAATCGCAAAAGCTTCTAAACATCCCCTCGTTCATCATCATTTCGATGGTGTTGTTCACAAGAGGAACATTGCCACCACTGTTGCATGTTCTCCTCGTTGGTGAGTCTGGCATCTCCACGGTCTCATTTCCATTGTTAATATTCTCGATCGACATTCTCAAATCTTGTCATAAAATAAGGGTTAATTAAGGAAATCAATATATCACATAATATCCCTATATATCTTGACCAACTAATAAATAAGCTTAGGTAGGACACACTAGCGAAGGATTTACTCGTCTCTCCCTCCTAGTTCTATTCCCCGATCTCCGCCACAAATCATATCCTAAGCTCGATACCAACCATGGCCCCAAAATAGGTATACATCACCCATTCGAGTTGTCAATACATGGTACGAAACAACTACAACTTTATTATTACAACAAGAAAAGCTGTGAGTTTGAATACAAATATTATCTTCTAGACAATATCTATACTCAAATAAATCCTCATCACGTTTATTGATACATTATTTTACAAAAATGGTGAGGACTACTAAACAACTCTCTCTGTAGAACCTTCATTCCATACCCCAGACTCGTACTCGCTATATTCTCGCCTCCCGAGAAGAAAAATGGAACAAAAAGGAAAAGGTGAGCTCAACTAGCCCAATAAAGAATATTATGACTAAGATAATATACAACAAATTATCGTTAGTCTTCAACGAGGAAAAATCTAATAGAATACAATAGACAACAAGTTTTAAATCAATATTCGCAATGAAATAATAATTCATTAGAAGAGTTAAGTAGAGAATGCAAACTACTATCTTCTATGTATGAATTTAAAAGTTCATCGCTCTATCTTTTATCCTATAACATCAATCAATATATATATACGAAATCAAATATTCATCTTTGCACTACTGGGCCAAAGATATTCATCATTAATCATGTTCATCTAAACACTGCTCATTCATCTTTTTACACTGAGGCCCAAGATATTCATCGAAATCATTCATCTTTGCACTACTGGACCAAAAGATATTCAATAATATCATCATTTAAGACTGAGGATGATGAAAAATATTTTTAAAAAAACGAATCTAGTAAAACAAAATGACAAGGATTAAGGATTAAGGATTAAGGATTAAGAATTCGTACTTTGTTTTATCCATGTCCAAAAATACCTCTAAAAATAATCATAGTGGTGTAAAATTCAAGAATGATCAAAATATGGATACAATCAAAACTAGTATCCAGAATAGATATTTTGGACGAAAAGAAAAATTTTTATTTTTCAAGATGAATAGTCTTAAATTAAGTGAATAGTATCAGTATCGTGAATAATTATCGTATCGTGAATAAGTAACCCCAGACACTAAAAGTTTCAAATTTAATTAAAAAGTTCAGATCAATACTTCGGCATAATGATATTAGAATAAATAATATCATTTTTAAAAAAATAATATCCCTTACCTCGAAAGATTAGTACTTCTAGCTGGAATACTAGGTATAGTGCTGAAGGGAACTTGCACCGTATAACAATACTCAAAGTATCAAAATCCTCACAAGAATACGCTCAATATATAGAGAAAAAAATAGGGAGAAAACTTCAGTTTCTGGTGTAATTTTCAATTCTAACCTAAGCACCCTATTTATAGGAAAATGCTTAGAACACCAAAGCAGAAAATTTAATAAAATATTAATATATATTTATTAAATTTCTACGCACACAAAATCTGATTCAAACCATCAATCACCAAGAGTGACTCACCTTGCCTAAATAAAAAAAAACGTTTTTCTTATTAAAAATATTTAAAACTTCAAAAATTAATTATTTCGGAGCTTCAGAACTTCAATAATTCATAATAAATAGCTCTTTTATCAGAAAAATTCGAAACTCGCGTCTTTCTATAGGAAATTCCATTATCTACAACTTTCCAGAAGGAAGTTTTTCCAAATTCCAAACAGAAATTGACCGAAATCCATAAACGGGCGATTTTACAAGCTATAATCAAATTTCAGTCAAGAAATGGGGTCCACCGACATGTTTAACATGTTTTAAACATTTATTGCAACAAAAATACTCTTTCTCCTCGTATACTCATATATCACACATTCATTGTAAAAATATCACCATTATTATATTATTAAAAATATAATAATATATTTAAATGAATTATTTTATCAGAAAAAGATAAAATTTCAATTTTCAACAATTGTCACATTAAAAATTTTCTCCATCTATATCCACATAAAATCAATATTTTCCTCATCATATGAATCAATAATTAATTATTCACAAATAATATTACGAGAATCACAATATTGTGAACCGAGGTGCCTTCTTCAGGAAAGAGGGCTTTCCATAAGAATTTATCCTTCTTGGCGCGCAATTAGGTGACCAAACCTCTCCTTAGGCGAACTTTCTAGACATTGCCAATAATGTTATCTAATAATATTATTCGGATAATATGAATTATTGCTTCGATAATGAAAAATACTATGTAATGACAATTATTGAAACAACAAAGATATAAAATATCAACGCAACAATTATTAAATCAATAAAATAAAATCTTTGAGCGATAATTCTTACGTAACCATTATTGAGTAGTGCCTTCTTACGTAAGAATCAATAATTGGTGCAATACCGGTATCTTCTTGTGTTTTAACCACCGCAGTATTTTAACGGTGATACTTGATAATAACTACTGCTAGTTATTTTTAAACAACTTATATTTGTTGTTTTCTTTATCCAATCGCTTTCCATTATGGGGCCCACAAAAGATTAACTTGTGTCAGTGTTAAATATTCCCCAACAATCACGAATATTCCACAACCAAACGAATATTCCCAGACAACAATGATGATATTTTATAACCACTTGCTTATTACGAAATATTTATGTATTTTACCTATAACTATCCACATTAATCAAATCAACCCTTACTATTTCAAAATAATAATTAGAGGAAATTAAATTTCATTAATAATAAGTTGGGGTCTTACAACATCCGCCCAAAAACACTCTTCTTCATCTGTAGGAAACTTTATTGCTTTGAACACGTTGAATTTGACTTCTTGATCTTGAACCCTCATGGTTAGTTCACCTTTTTACACATCAATAAGAGTCCTACCAGTAGCCAAAAATGGTCTCCTTAGGATGATTGAGATATTTTTATCTTCTTCATAATCCAAAATTATAAAATCAACTGGAAATATAAATTTGCCCATCTTAACTAAGATATCTTCTATAATTCCTCTTAGCTACGTTACTGATCTATCCGCTAACTGTAGAGATATGTTTGTCGATTTCGGAGCTGGTAAACCCAATTCGGTATAGATAAATAACGGCATGAGATTCACACTTGCCCCCAAGTCACACAAATACTTTTTGAAGGCCATGTTCCCGATTGTGCACGGAATGGTGAAACACCCTGGATACTTTAACTTCGAAGGTAACCTTCTCTGTAGAGCTGCACTGCACTCCTTCGTCAATGCTACAGTTTCATAATCCTCAAACTTCTTTTTCCTTGACAGAATCCCCTTCATAAATTTAGCATAACTTAAAAACTTCTAAAAATTTCGAAAATTGCTTGTCTAACCACATTTACGAACTCTTTCTTTGAAATGGTGGTGGGGGGATCTGTAATCGACTCAATCTCTGTCTTGCTCTTGTCCACTTGCTTTTCTTCACCTTGTTTCCCCTCAACCACTTTATCTTTACCTTCTTTATCATCTTTTTTAACCGAATTTTCTATCTTCTGCCCCTCAAGATGCTTTCCACTCCTTAACATGATCGCTTGACACTGCTCATGATTCCCCTTTAGATTTTTCTCAGTGTCACTAGGTAGAGTTCCTTAAGGCCTATTATTCAATGCAAAAGCCAGCTGTCCCATCTGATTTTCTAAGTTCTTGATGGCCACTGCTTGTGATGTCTTTGTTGCTTCTTGCGATTTCATGGCCGCCTCATTGCTCGAGATGTACTGTGACTAACGAGATTTTGTATTTTAAATTTAATATTTATTGGATTAAAAAAATATTTTTCGATGATTTAATTATTAGATTAAATAATTAATTGATGAAGTTGTGGTAGATTAATTTAATTATATGTGTTATATTTATTAAATTAATGCGGAGAATTTGTATTATTCAAAGTATGTATTTATGTGAGCTTATTGAATTAAATGAAACATTTAATAAGCATAATGTTATTTTAATTAATGTAATAATTAATTAGAAAATTAATAATTTGACATAATTAATAAATGAGAAAATTAATTATGTAACTATGTGAATTAATGAGAAATTATTATATTTTATTTAAATTAAATTAAATAAGATATTTGATCTATTGTGTAATTAGGTGTGACACGATTAAACTATATTATAAACGATTAATTAAATTAAATGGGATTGAGTCTTTAAGAATAACCAAACAGAGCTTTAAGGGAAGTTGAGAGCAGTTAACCATGTATGGGTTAACTGACCTCAATGTTACTGGAGTTATATGTGCGCCTTGTTAGTTTCTTCATTTTACGTATTTACAATTAAGAGTTAACTTGAGAGTCAGAGAGAAATTGAGAACTTTTGAGGGAAATTGTGAGTGAGTGATTGAAGAAGCATCTGAGAAAGGTTTTCCCTACTAAATCTACACTACGCTTTGGGTAATCTCTTCAACCCAGTTTTTATTTACGTCATTTAAAGTTTCATGAAAATGGCTTTCAAGTTCTGTTAAAATCTCTGTAATTGGATATGGTGGTGATTATGTGGATATATATGTGATAATATGTTAGCATAACATGTTTTTACTATATATTGTAGATTTCCATATTATCAGTTTCATAAAATATGTCGTATATTGTTGCTTCAAAAATTACAGAGTATAAAAATATGGCCATATGGCCCTTACTCACAATTTAATACGTCAATCATATATTATCTCATAAATTTTACACTTGTATATAATTATGCATGTTAACAAGAAGAAAATAAACTTGGAATGGACTGATTTAGTGTTATAACGAACCCATAGGGCCAATCTTCATGTTTTATTATTAAAAACTTTCAAAATCACCAAGAACATGAAATTACATGTTTTGATTCTGGAAATTGTATGTTTTAAATTGTTAAAATCATTCTAGAAAGGTTGAGTAATGATTTTGTGTATAAAATAATGTCTAATTTCATGTATGGCTAGAGAAATTAGTAGAAATTGGCATGTTCTGCATTTTTTTCATGACTGCAGGTTTACGATTCTAGTGTCTTGCATGTGCATGACATCATTTCTGAGCATGAGACCATGTAGCAATGCCACTACTAATATACTTGATGGTGGCACCGCAGCGCCACTCTGCAGTCTGTCCAAGAATGAGCATTTTAATGGTTCTATTTTAGGGACTGTAATAGTAACATAATCTAATGAACATAAAAATGTGTTAGTCACATAATGTGATGTTAAAATTAGACTATTAACATGTTAACAAAATATTTACGTGTTTAAATGAATTGTTGAACGCGTAGTTAGCTTGTTGTTTGTGTAGTGTAATATTACGTGAAAATAAGCGTGATAATTTGACTATAGCATTTATTAAATTATCACCTTACTATTTAGAATAATATTTAGAGAAAATTAAATCTTTATTCATAAAAAGTTTGGGTCTTACAACCTCCCCTCCTTATGAAATTTTGTCTTCAAAATTAATGTACGTACCTGGTATTTCGAAGAGGTGAGGATACCTTGTTTTCATTTCAAATTCTAACTCCCTGGCCATTTCCTCAATATCATGGTTTCTCCATAAAACTTTGACTTGAGGTATAACCTTTGAGCGTAGAATATGTTTCTTCTTATCCAAGATTTTAACAGGTACCTCTTCATACGTTAAATCTTCTGCTATCTCGTATAGTTTTAATTCAATAATGTGGTTTGGGTCTTCCACATATTTACGTAGCATAGATATGTGAAAAACGTTATGAATACGAGACATGCTTGGCGGTAAGGCGAGGTCACAGTTCCTATTCGATCGAGGATTTCAAATGGACCAACAAATCATAGGTTGAGCTTTCCTCTCTTTTCGAATATCGTAACTCCTTTCCATGGAGTAACACGTAACAATACATGGTCTTCGACATTAAATTTCACATCCCTTTGATGAAGATCGACATAACTCTTTTGTCGATCTTCTGCTGTTTGTATACATTATCGGATCATTTGAATCTTTTCCGTAGTCATGCGTACCAACTTCGGTCCCAACAATGTTGCTTCACCCACCTTGAAATTATTTGAAAAGGAAATTAAGTTAATTTAATTAAGTTAAAAATTATATTATGGTATAATATAATTTGATTATTATGCCTTGAGGCAATGAATTTATTATGAATTAAATCTCATAAATAACGTAAGTAATTCACTTAATTAAAGTAGTGAATTAATGTAAGGATGTTTGTTTTAACAAAATGAGAGACTAATATATATTACACATAAATTTAATATGTTAATGTAGTAAGATTGTAAGTTTTGTAAATAGTTAAAAATATTTATGGTCTTGAATAAATATTTTATTTGGAATAGTTATAGAAATAAATAAATATTCGATGGAAATTATTATGGAATAAGTTGTTTAAGTATGATGATATTAAATAAATTGATGATAAATAATTTTGTAATTTGTTCGTATTTTAGTACGCTAGTGTAATGGTAATATTCTAATTTAATTAAATAATTGAATTAGTGGATTAATGACTTGTTGTGTAAAGTAGAAGTTTGTATTAATTAAATAATTAAATTAAATAAAGGTGTGACAAATGGGCCTTATAATAAGATAATTATAAAAAATAAATATGAAGGAATTTTATTTGAGTAAGTCAAACAAGGCCTTGTGGCTTTTGGTTTTATAACTGCTAAGTTTATTACGTGGGTGTAACTCCTAATTGCAATAAGGGTTGTTTTTTACGTTATTTGTAAAGGCAGAGAGAAAGAGAGAAATAGAGAGAGTTCAAAGAAAATTAAAAAAGAGAAGAAATTCTCTTGGTAATTGAGAAGGTTTTTGAGAATCAAGGAAGACGATTAATAAAGAGAAATCACATAATCTTCATCATCTAATCAAGGTATCAATCTAGTTCTAAAGCTTTAAAATATAGTTTTCAAGTTCTTCATATAAAAAGCTATTTTGGGTTGGTTGATGTGAAAAGATGTTGTATATATATGTTATGGATTTGTATAATCCATATTATATCATCTAAAAGTGGTTTTGGAGTAATTAAATTCATGAAAATAGGTTGAATGATGAAGAATTTGAGCTTTGTTGTATATATAAGTTTTGGTCAATTTTGAGACTAAAATTAGTTATGAAATCATAATGGAAACATTAAATTGATGATGGATGTTTTAATAACGTTGAAAAATGAAAAGAACACAAGTTGAATGAATCAATTTGGTTAAGAAACGAATTTGTAGTGAATGAATTCGCTAAACACGTTAAAACATGAAAATTTAGTATGAACATGAGTTTTGGATTAAAATTTGGGTTAGTTTATATTTTTTTAAAATTGTTGATTCTTTGGTATGTTGTAGTTCTATGAATTACGAACCCATAGAGTCGAAAACGGACTAATTTGGATTTGTATAACTCGAGTTATGAATGTTGGAAGGAGAAAGGGTTAAAAATTCGCAAGAACAACAAAATTGGAAAAAAAGTCGCGCACCTTTCTAGTAGGGGGCGTGGCGGCAGGCTACCCAAAGGCTATTTGGGGCCAGCTAATAACTGAAACGATGGTCGAGTTGGACTTTTTGACCTTCTATAGTAAAACGGCCATAACGTTTTCATACAAACTCCGATTGAGGCGATTCAAGATGATTCGAAAAGATAAGAAATAGACTTACAACTTTCATTATTTAAATGTTTCTATTTGAGGTCCTTAGGAGGGGTCAAAATGGCCATCTTTGGGACTTATGTGTATTCAGAGGCAATCGAAGGGTGTCGGGTATGCATGTATGCAAGTGTTGTACTTCTGACGATTAAAGATGTTGTTCTAAGTTATAAAACATGAATATTAGAAAGTATAATGATGCTTAACATTAATAAATGATGTACTAGATAAGTTGTATAAGCATACTAAGCATACGCAAGAGAGACGAATCGTGCATGTGACGAATAAACGTCGAAACGTCGTGACAAAGGTTAATGAACTTAAAAAGTGTTTCAATTCAATTGAAGTGAACAATATAAGATATGGAATGTGGTTAATATAAACCAATAAGGAGTCCTAACAAGACTTAAACACTTAAATAAAATTCAGGTATGACCTAAGAAGAAATATAATGAGATATAAGTCGAAAGTTAACACAATCAAATTGAACATTGTGTATTGATTAATAGGAAGGGTTATGGGATGTAGAGTAAAGTTTATATTACAACTAATATGCGTTGATATGTGACTAATAGTTGATGTGCATGATTATATAATTGTGTAGGGCACATGAAGTGTAGATAGCTGTAAGATGTTAATCTGTTATTGGTAAACAACGATCAAGGCAAGTCTTTCAGTTCCTATTTGTTATGTGAACTTGATGATGAATTTTTTTTAATCTGTATTGCAAAGAGCATGATGTATTACTTATGTTGTAAGTATCAAATGTTAAGGTCAATTTATGACTACATCGATTGAGTAAGGAATGTTGATTGGGTTAGGAAACTCAATCTTTATTTGATATGTGATGTACATCATGTATAATGTGTTTAGACATATGTTTATGATGTATAAGATGAGCATGTTAATTATGTGTTACGTGTTGCATGAAAACTGTTAGATTTGCTGGATAACCATTTTTACAGAATAAGGATTCAAGGTAACGCTATGTGCTACTTGAAAGACATGAATCAGATGTAATGCATAAAGATTTATATACTTTGGCTGAGTTGTTACTATTTTGAACCATGTTTAAGGTTTCGGATGATGTACTTGATAATGTATGATGTTTAATAGATGTTGAGTTATAAAGCTTAAATTTTGTCCGATGTATAAAGGGTATTGAACCTGGATGTAAGTTTTATTTATTAACTCTGATAAAGTGAGTAATAAACTAAGTATAGTTCAAAGGTAGGTAAAGATAAATGTTCTGATTTAGGGAATTATAGAAAGAAAATTGAAAAGTTTGAAATTATTCCGCATTTTATTAGTTTAACATCGAATAATGATGTAAAATCAGAAGTTAGATGTATTGTTAATGACTGAAGTCGAGAGTTTAATTGTATGAATTTTGGGGTCGTTACATTTAGTATCAAAGTTATAGGTTATAAACCTTAAGTAGGAGTACCTTAGGCTATAACCTTAGAGAAGAAAAGTGAAGATTGTAAAGGATGAACTCAATTAGAGTTTGAAAAATAAGAAATAAATTTAACAAATGTATAGAGAAGAGATTAAAATATATATATATGAGGAGATTCAAAGAGGAATCTTGAGGTATTTAAAAGATATGAATATGTAGATACCTGACTCCAGTAATAAGATGTTAAGTGTTATTAAATAGACGATGTCTATAAGATGAAGATGATTAAGAAAATAAGAATGAACTCAAATAGAGTTTAATTGATGAAAATTCAAAGAATGCTTATGAAATAAGTTAAGATAATATGAATAGGTTCAAAGAAGAACCTGGAAAGTCAAAATATCAGGGAACGCCTGAGTTGAATAATCAAAAGACAACATGATTAGAGAAGGGAAGATCATAAAACCAAAACGATCATTAATAGAAGAAGAATCATAAGGGGATATTATTGTAGAATAAGATCACGACGTGATCTATTTAAGTTATAAAATGATAGAGGATTTATAATGATTGAATGGTTATAGCTTGATGCTATAACGAGAAGGTACTATGAAATAGTACGAGGCAAACTCACGAGGAGTTATAAATGATGAGGTACGAAAAATTCGTATCGAGCAAAGAACAAGTTAAGAGTACGATAGAGTTAGGTGGGATTTCAATTGAGGACTCATGTGATGACTGAGTTGTACAAACCCTTGTATGGACGAGGGTTTTGTGCTTGCACTCAGTTTATTACATTGATAATCATTGGAATGTTGGTGTCGCGCTATCAATGTATATGTGGTGAAAAGGTGATTCTTTTCTCATGTGTATATTTTATAGTTAGAAACTATAAAGATTAGTCAGATATTATTAGGATTAGGTGCGAGGTCTTAAAACTCATAGTTATGCTAAGTTGATGACTCATAATCATATGTATGTTTTTAAACCCCTAAGCATATGGACAGTCCCTGATGGGTTCTTGAACTACATATTGCTAGGATAGGTTCCTAAACTCATATTATTGTGGCAAGTTCTTGAACTTCCAATGTGTTGTAAGTTTGATGAACTATACTGGAGGTATAGGAAGATTGTAAGTTGAAATACAAGAATATTTATTATAAAAGTATTGGTGGTGCTACAAACAAAACAAATTAGTAAGTAATGAAGTAATGAAGTAAAGATTGAAGTTGATGGAGAAAATTAGATATTTCGAATCTTCTAGTTTAGTTAGATTTTTGAAATTTATTGACTTCGTCCTGATGTTTGTACTTTTGTTTTCTTGAAAAACATTGGATCAAATGATGGAACCAATGATTTTTAAAAATAATATCGTTATTTGTATATCTATGCTAATTGTTTCTGCTAGACAAAAATAATTTTAAAAAAATATCAAAAATATATTTTGTTTTTCCATAGTTATTAAAGCATCACTAAATATGATGTTGATATGACAAATGAGGAAGTCATTAATGCAATTGAACCTGGTGATGGATGTGATCATAGAATCGTCAGCCCACTATGGTATGATGTAGCATGACGAAGTCATATAATGACTGAATCTTCAAAGTACTATTAAAATAGTACGGTATCTTGACCATCATAAAAAATAATTTTTGGTTTTTTTTAAACTAAGAAAGATATGCCACATGAATTGGCTAAAACTATTTTGATTGATGTCTGAGTTGTTGTTAGAAGTCTATGTTATTTGATGAGCTAGACAAATATTGAAAGATGTTTATCCAGTTCAAGTGTTTCTTGAGAAGTTATGTCAAACTAAATTATTTTAGTGCGGATTCAGATGTTGAGAAGCTGAGGTGAACAACCCTTTTATAGGGGATTATATTACGCGAAAGCGTTAAAATGTTTGTGCATAAAACTTTTTACGAAGGGCTGATCCCCTATGTACGAGAAGAAAGGTCCATATAGTCTTATAACTGTTAAAGGTTCAAGTCGAGATATCTGATAACATGGGGACATAGTTCAAGGTCTTGTGACCCCTCAGCATGATTTGAGAATCTTTTAAATTCCTGAGTTATTCATACTACTTCCCAATTATTGAGCAATTGTGGAAGATTCTTGTTATTCTAAAAGGCGAATGTGGTAAGGACGATATTCCTTAGAAAGAAGTAAGTCGTAGAATATTATACCTAATGATAAATATATTGAACGAGTGAGAAAAGAAATTCTTAAATGAGAAGGAGATGAGTTATCAAAGAATAATGTAATACTTTTAATAGAAAAGTTGATAATTTTAGAAAGATCTTTATGCAAAGAAAGTGGTTATAGAACCAAATAAATGACTAAAAGATTAACGTAAAATCTATTTTGATAAATTGAATGAATGAAGATTAATAAATAAAATTTTGAGGACGAAATTCTTAGAACAATGGGTGAATATGATATCCCGAATATTTACAAGTTAGTGAATTATGAAGTATATGATTTCGATGAGTAGAGTATATGGAAATGATCCTTGGAAAAGATAATGAACGAGTTAAAGAATATATAATACTCAGATATAATTGAGTTTAAATAAAGGTTAGAAATTAAAACCTATAAGAATTGGCTTAGGAACCAATGGAATATCAAGGTAACGTGTTGAAGATGTTTTACGATATAATATTGAAAGCGAATTGATGAAAACTGAATAAGGGAGGTTTCGATGATTCCGAGGACGAAATCCTTATAAGAAGGGAAGGATGTGACAACCCGAATTTTCAGAAATTATTAAAATAAGAATTTCATAAATAAAATTCTTATTATAAGATGTTTTATGTTTGAGTATATATATATATGTGTTATATATTGTGAAATATGTGATTTGGTGTGAACGTGGAAGATATATATATATATATATATATATATATATATATATATATATATATATATAATGGGAGAATGGGGTTTAGTAGTTAATTTAATTTAACTATTGAAGAAGATAAATGAAATTGTTTGAAAAAGGGATTAAGTTAATTTAATTAAGTTAAAAATTATATTATTGAATAATATAATTTGATTATTATGCCTTATTGACGATGAATTTATTATAAATTAAATTTCATAAATAACGTAAGTAATTCACTTAATTAAAGTAGTGAATTAATGTAAGGATGTTTGTTTTAACAAAATGAGGGACTAATATATATTACACATAAATTTAATATGTTAATATAGTAAGATTGTGAGTTTTGTAAATAGTTAAAAATATTTATGGTCTTGAATAAATATTTTATTTGGAATATTTGTGGAAATAAATAAATATTCGATGGAAATTATTATGGAATAAGTTATTTAATTATGATGATATTAAATAAATTGATGATAAATAATTTTGTAATTTGTGCGTATTTTAAATGCGCTAGTGTGATGGTAATATTCTAATTTAATTAAATAATTAAATTGGTGGATTAATGACTTGTTATGTAAAGTGAAAGTTTGTATTAATTAAATAATTTAATTAAATAAAGATGTGACAAATAGGCCATATAATAAGAGAATTATAAGCCTTATAATAAGATAATTATAAAAATAAATATGAAGGAATTTTATTTGAGTAAGTCAAACAAGGCATTGTGGCTGTTGGTTTTATAACTACTAAGTTTATTACGTGGGTGTAACT
Source organism: Panax quinquefolius (assembly GCA_020205615.1). Lineage (NCBI taxonomy): Eukaryota > Viridiplantae > Streptophyta > Magnoliopsida > Apiales > Araliaceae > Panax > Panax quinquefolius. The sequence continues at coordinate 104,900,272 of CM035155.1, read as the reverse complement.
CCTAATTGCAATAAGGGTTGGTTTTTACGTTATATGTAAAGGCAAAGAGAGAGAGAAATAGAGAGAGTTCAGAGAAAATTGAGAAAGAGAAGAAATTCTCTAAGAAATTTAGAAGGTTTTTGAGAATGGAGGAAGCAAATTAATCAAGAGAAATTAGATAATCTTCATCATCTAATCAATGTATCAATCTAGTTCTAAAGCTTTAAAATATAGTTTTCAAGTTCTTCACATAAAAAGCTATTTGGGTTGGTTGATGTGAAAACATGTTGTATATATGTTATGGGTTTGTGTAATCCATATTATATCATCTAAAAGTAGTTTTGGATTAAAATCATGAAAATAGGTTGAATGATAAAGAATTTGAGTTTTGTTGTATATATAAGTTTTGATCAATTTTGAGACTAAAATTAGTTATCAAAACATGATGGAAACCTTAAATTGATGATAGATGTTGTAAGAACGTTGAAAAACAAAAAGAACACAAGTTGAATGAATCAATTTGGTTAAGAAATGAATTCGAAGTAAATGAATTCGCTAAACATGTTAAAATATGAAAATTTAGTATGAACAATAATTTTGGGTTAAAATTTGGGTTAGTTAATATTTCTGTAAATTGTTGATTCTTTGGTATGTTGTAGTTCTATGAATTACGAATCCATAGAGTAAAAAACGGACTAATTTGGATGTGTATAACTCGAGTTATGAAGGTTGGAAGGAGAAAGGGTTAAAAATTTGCAAGAACAACAAAACTGGAAAAAAAATCACCCACCTTTCTTGTGACGCCCCCAAATCAGGCATACATCACCCATCTTGGGTCGCCAGATATCACACTTCATAAATCAAATACAAACTTAGTTATATAACCGTCGTGCAAAATACGACAAAACATAGCTGAGAGTTTAAACACGAATATTGTCTTCTAGACAATATCCACACTTAATGGAGTCCTCATTACAATTACTATCACACTATTTCATAGAATAGTGAGGACTACTAAAGCCACTTATCCTGGACCGTCGCTCCATTCCCCGACTCGTCCTAGCTATATTCTCATTTCCTGAAGAGAACAGTGAAAGAAAAGGGTGAGCTCAACTAGCCCAGTAAGAAATATTATGACTAAGATAATGCAGAATAAATTATCCTTAGCCTTCAACAGTGTTAAACTGATAAAATACAATAAACATCAAGTTTATCTACAGCGGAATAAGCAATACATTAGAAGAGTCAAATATAACATAATGTCTACTATCTCTTCTAGATTAAAAGTCCATCGTTAATATTTCATTCATGTAATACTCAACAACAGTTCTTTGTTATACCCAAGACAAAAAGAACTATCATCACCTGTCTTCACCTAAACCACCAAAGATTATAGTTAAATCCACAATTCATATTTATAATCATGTAAATCAACAGTCCATCTTTGCACGTAAGCCAAAGATATACAACTGTAAAACCAATAATCAACAGTCCATCTATGCACGTAAGTCAAAGATGACTTTCATCACAATATAAGAATGAGGATGATGACAATAATATAAGCATTAATCAAACGAAATCAAGGATAAATATTAAAGACTTTAAATTTATCCAGAGTTTAAAAATATCCAAATTATCAACATGATACTGCTTTGTGGAGTAAAATTCAAGAATAATATTCATGTACAAAAAATAATTTGGACAAAAAAGAAATATATTTTTCAGGTAAATAGTACCCCGTGAATAGTAACTCATGAATAGTAACTCGTGAATAGTAACTCATGAATAGTAACTCGTGAATAGTAACTCGTAAATAGTACTCCGTATTTGTACATAGTACCGTATACATAAATAATGTCATATACGTAAATAGTGCCATATACATGAATAGTGACGTATACGTGAATAATGTAAATATCGTGAATAAGTAACTTGACAAAAAAGATAAAGTTTCACAATAAAATCCATATCAATATTTATAACACCTTAATCCAAATGTTACAAATCACTTAATAATCTCATAATCTAATATTATTAATATTACCACAATATTTTAATCATTTCTTAAACTTATAAATAATTTATTTTAATTGTTTACTTTTACTAATTAATACATTTAATCATCCTAAAATGCCAAACTCATAAGACTTCATCACCAATAATCAAAACTCTCATAAAAAATCAAGCATATACCTTATATAAGATTCTCAAGCCATAAAATCTTATTTTCCAATTTTTACTTCACATAACATATTTAATTCATTTACTCATAACTAAAAATAGTCCATTTTTTTGCTGAAAATAATACCAAATCAAGTACAAATAAATTTTCTTTTACTATTTTAGCGAAATATAATCCCATATTGAACATATATTTTTCTCGAAAATTTGAAAATTCATTTACTATTTTTCATATTGCCAAAAGCTATTTACCAATATTTAGACATTTATCATAAATTGTTTTAAAATTTTTTCCAAAAATTTAATTCCTAATTATACATCCATACTCCATTATTATATACATGTACTCCAATAAAAATTTTACCAATTATGGAGTTAACCACAAGGAGTTATAAGGGTTTACTTTTAAAATAGTCTTTTCCATTAAAATTCATAATTCTAATGTATACATCCAAAAATACGCCATTTTGGACCTTCAATCTAGAAAACTCAACAAACCATCATTTTAAATTTTTTCGAAATTTTGAGGGTTAGAAAAAATTACGAAATTGCAAATGGATTTTTGCATATGCGGTAATCCACGTGAGATACGGATCATTTCCACAATTTAATAAGGAATGTTAGGTTTGTAATATTCATGAAAGCTTGATCATCAATTGCAAAATAAAGCGGAAGCGTGTAAAATCGAGTTTAAAATTTTACAAACCATATACGGATCACCCTTTATGCACAATTATTAATTAAGCGAAAAATAATAAAGAATAAAATCATACCCTTGAAGATCGAGCTTCCTCGGTACAAGTTCACCTCGAATCCTTTTAGCGTTCAACTTGAATCCACCGGGTTTGGTTCCTTCCTTTGATCGAATCGTTAGCCACCCATCAGTGTTTGGCCTCTGGGGTGATCCACGAGGAAAAATAAAATTCAAGAAGATGGGTGGTTGGCTCGAACCTAGTTTTCTATCTCTATAGAAAAGGCGTACTCTCTCAACCAATTGGAATTATTATATGTTGTAAAAAATCGAACAACCCCACTCACCCGTAATAAGACTCCTCTTATTTATAGATGTGGGCAACCCACCTTAACAATTAAGGAATTGGGTTTTATTTAATTAATTAAATTCTTTTAATTAATTAAGCTCCCTAATCTTATTAGGGATAATTAATTAAACTCCTTTAACTAATTTTCCTTCTAATCTAATTAGGAATAAATGAGAATACTTATATTAAATTAATTCCTAAACTCTTTTAGAAATTAAAATAATAATAATTGTAATAATATTAATAAAGACTCCTCTTATTAATTTATATTTAATATTTCTAAAATATTAAATAATAAATATTAAGCTATTTAATTTATTCTATCACCATAGATTAAATTAAATATACATAACATATTATTACGATTATGCCATTAACTTCTTAAATAATTATTCTTCCTTTTATGGTGTGACCCTTTAGGTTCTCCATATTAAGCAGGTTGTGAATAAATCAATTAGAACAATTCTAATCTTATTTAAATAAATAAATTAAACAATTAATTTATTTAAATAAATAATATTTATTCTCTGATAGGGATAAGCCTCCTAGCGATCAACGACTTTCCGGATAATATAGATTTCAACATTAATCATTAAAGAACCTTTGAGTAAATAGTTCTTATGCAATTCAATCCTTCCACCATCTGATGTCCCAATTAAATATAAGGCATGGAATTCTTTGTCGAGTCTTATTTTATTTAATTATATGTATTTAGATCCTTAAATGCACAACTCAAATAATGCAAATTAGAAACTCCTTTCTAATTTCATTACGCCTTAACCAGAGACTCTTTGGGTTGTCATTTATCGAATCACATAGGACATTTCTCTTCTTTTATTAGAAGTGGTAGATTCTTTATTGATCATACATTATCTCCATATACAACTTATTATACCCAAGCATACCCTTTGATATACCTAAGGGTCTTAAGGAATAAGTCAAAGTATAACTCATCATACACAAGATCTTATGATGATCTCAAGTCGAAGGATCACTTGTCTTACTATCACTCTGAGAATTCCTATTGACGAGTGAAGTAAAACTCCATTAGGTATTCCTTAGCGAGCCACGTTCGATGAACTTATTCTCTAATAAGCACCTACATACTTGCTTTAGTGTCTCCACACAAATGATCATGAGATCAATCATCCTCATCGATGAGCAAGCAGCGTATGTACCCGATCTATCAGGATTCACTAATCCCCGATTTAGTAATCGAATGATTGGGAACTATTTTAGTTTTAAGCTTTCTAAAATTTAGATCTCATTAGAATGATCATCATCATTATTCTAAAAGCATTGCTTAAAACTATGGGTTTATCACATATTATAAAAAAAGACATCATGTAGATAATTAAAAGCCTTTAATAAATTAATACTTTTTATTAATAAATGAATAAGATTGTTACAAAGTATATGCTTTATCATCAAACATGATTGGCTTGTGTGCATACTACTTTCAATCTCCCACTTGCACTAAAAAGCCGATCGTCGTGGTATCTCATACTCTTCTTCTCTAAGTGATGATTATCCTGCTTTGTTGGATAAGCTTTAGTTAATGGATATGTAATGTTGTTCATGAGAGTCCACTATCTCTATAGTGATTTCCCATCTTTCAATGATTCTAATAATCAAATGAAAGTGCCCTGACACATGTTTAGATCGAAGATGAGACTTAGGAACTATTCTGGTTACGTAATGAACTTTTAATCCAAACAATCAACTTGCGACTTCATTTATAGCTATATACTTTGTCTTTATCACTAAACCGGCAACTCTTTCTTTGTTTGGAACCTTTCGAATTCAACTTTGCACCTTTGTTCGAGGTAACACTTTACCTTAAAGTGGATTTTACGTCGTCTTGAGTGCATACGAAAAAACTTGAGTCATGTAAGCCCTCTAGTTTTAATTTAGACCCACCATGAATATGATCATCATCCTTAGTCTTGGGTTAAGCACTTTAAGATGTTTTCAGCGACTCATAGTGAACTTCTCCAGATATGGTGATCGACATCGGTCTCGTATATTTCATTGCATACATGATTGTCACTCATGCGACCTCTCTTTTCGAGAGTGCACGTGGGGACTATTAAGAGATACACTCCATAGCTCATCGACATGAGACATCTCTTGGAGTTTGCCATGCTAAACGACTTTAGCATCAAATGAATATCGTTCCTTGGGTTAAGTCGAGCATCCTCTTAAATCTATCTATATAGATTTATATCCCCAATTAAGATACTCTTCCCAAATCATTCATGGAGGAATGTTTAGACAACTTTATCTTTCTTGATTGTAGCATTGGTATGTCATTCCTTATCCGTAGTATATCAACATATAATACTAGGAATATCACGATGCTCCCCACTTGACCCTTTTGTACACAAGGTTCATTCTTATTTTGATAAAATCAAACTCTTTTGATTTCCTCATCAAAGCGAATGTTCCATATTTGAGAAACTTGCTTGATCCATTTCTTAGTATACCTCACAACTTTACCTCATCGTATATACTGGATCATCATCTTACATGATGTGTACCTCATCATCATCATCATCTATGATGAATCCATACCTCCTAGGTATCTTGATACTATTCGATTTACGATTAGGTTGTGGTATAATAGAATTACATCTACGAGTTCCTCTTATTTGACTTATAGTGTTTTGTGGTTCTTGAACTCTTGAAGATCTATTATCCTCCCACTAGCCCTTGATTGATGATAAACACCTTTATCTTAGAAGGCGGCGTGTTCATAACAAACACCTTTTGCTAAGTAGGATTATAGAACATATACCTAAACTTACTTTAGGATGTCCCAAAAATATGTACTTGTCGAATCTTGTCCCAAGCTTATCCTTTGAAACCTTTTCACATAAGTTGGACAACCCCTTATCTTAACATACTTAAGATTAGGAATCCTCCACATCCATAACTTTTATGGAGTCTTGGGGCTTGATTTTTGAGGTTACCTTTTTAAGTGAATGTCTGACCATTTCTAGGACATGACCTGAAGGATCTTTGGAATGTCGGTAAAATCATTATGGACCGTACCATGTCCAACAAGGTGTGATTTTCCTTTCGGATACATCGATCAATTATTATGTATCGGGAGGTGTCCATTATGAAAAACCATTTGAGATGATCTAGAAACTTATTGCTCAAGTATTTATTCCTTGATCTAATCAAAGAATCTTAATACTTTGCCAATTTGTTTCACTTTTGAATTCTTTGAACCTTTCAAATAATTCACACTTGTATTCAACAAATACACACATTCACTCTTTGAATGATCATCTCCTTTTCTTATATACTAGTTTGTTCAATTTATAAAATATTTTTCACGTAAATCAGTATACAAAATCCATTAAGTAATATTCGATTCTATACAAAACATTATTATTATAAATAGAACAACAATTGTTCTTAATTATAATACCAAAGATTTCATTGTCCAACAATAAAATGGAAATAATGTTTTTAACGAGAACTGAAATCTGATAACTTATTGACTTAATAGATTTGCCGTGGCGGCATTGCTAAACTATAAGTTTCATATGGCTAATGTGACAACCTTTGCTTCATTTCCCACACATAGGATTACTTATATTTGTTTAGCTTTCTACTTACTTTGGTCCTTTCATAAATCTATATTTATGATAACCAAAGTCGATATCCAATACCCAAGTAGAACCTTGACTTAAAGAAAAATTTATTTTAAATCATGAACAAAATTGTATTATGTAGCAAAACTTCACTAAACTTCTTTGGTTAGCCTCTGCAAGATACTTCTCATGATTTCTTTCCGATGTCGAGCTTATTGCGGTGGAAGCAAACTCCTTTGCTTATCCATATCGATTTTGTTCTTATTATCCTTTGTTTATGCCTTTCTATTTACCTTCTTTGAATCGTTCTTCTTTTGAGAAGATCCTTTGGCCCCTACCGATAAGACTTGATCTTTCTTGGTTGGAAAGTGACTCTCGACATTTTTCAACATGTTAAGCAAATCGGTGAGGCGATATCTAGCTTGTTCATATGAAAAATTCACAACAATTTGAAAGAGTCAGGGGAGTGAGTGCGAGATCAAATCTTGGCTCAACTCTCCATCCATGACAAAACTCGTTGTCTAATTGATCAATCAAATTGATTATGTTAAGAACTTTTATGCATCTTATAGTGCCATTGGCCATTCTAGATCGGAAGAGCTCCTTAGATGTCGATATCTATCGGTCCTACTTTCCTCACCATCAACTACTTGATGTGCGGGAATATAGTAGGAGCATCCATAGTTTCATCTTGTGGCTGAAGCTCGTTACTTTCGTGGATCTGAGCATGATGCGTTGAGCGCATTGTGCATCATCTTGCCACTTTCTAAAAGTAGCAATCTCTTCCTCGGAGGCATTATGCGCAACCATTGCGAGGATAGGCGTATTAAGGACATAAGATAGCTTTTTACTATGAGAACTATTCTCAAATTCCTTAACCAATCCATTTAATTGATTTACGGTTAATTTAGCATCTAATATGCTTGCGATGATAGTAATTTTAGACATTGTAAAATTACGTAAATGAATTTGTAATTAACAACATTTTAACATACATTCTTTTATTAATTACCAAAATAAATTAGGTCTTGTTTTAAATTGGTATCTCCCACTATTTTCTTCAAACTATATTACCCTCACTTATATAGTTAAATAAAATCTAATTAAAGATTTGCTAGTGAGAATAAGGATCCCATTTCAAATGTATATAGCCTTGTGGTGACACAACAAACTATATATAAATAAATAGGTAGACAACTTTTGTCGATTACATCAACTATCTGACTCCTTGTATTTTTGCCTCTTAGATTATTTTGATCAGTGGTGGCACATCCAGAATCAAAATTATCCAAGTTAAGTCAACCTAGCACTCCATATATTCAAAAAAAAAATATCATCCTTGTGGTGACCTGACAAAACAATATTGTTCAATTTTCTTTATAAGCATCAAATGTGATAAATTAACATCTTAAATACTTAATACTTGCCTTGTGGTGACACAACAAACTCATATTAAATATTTAATACTCTATTAATTTTATCATGCTAGAAAGCGACGTTCGATATTCCAAATATCTTTGAGCGCTTAGGACTTAATATAAAAATTTGAGGGGTTTGTTATTAATTTGTCTCATCTTGTTTAAGCGCAGCGTATATATATATATATATAAATATCGCGTCGTATTAATGAACATCTGAAGCATGTTTGCATAATATATAATATATATAGTATAAGCATGCACATATAGAATCTATATTCTACTACGGATTGATTATGGACTTTTATTCTAGTTTGGTTCACTAGAGCCACCAAGTGAACCAAAAGAAATTGGCTCCCCAGGGTGCGAAAATAATATTTAAATATAACTATTACATTTAAAACTTGGGCTCCATTACAAAGCGGGTCTTCATGCGCTCCTTGCTCCTTGATCTCCAATTTTTCAAAATTAATTCTAACTATTCCTATTACAAAACTATTTAAAATAAATAGAAACCTTGATCGTGATCGAGGGAAGTACATGGGAGGAGATAGAATTTACATTAAGAAAAAATTAGAGAAGGCGCAATCTGTGAGACCCCATTTAATAAAACCCATACATTCATGCATCATCGACTAAAATAAAATCCAATCACATTGGTCGATAGTCCATAATCAATCCCATTTATTATCATACACATCATCATATGCATCGATAAATAACATTCATCTTATGAATAATAAACATTTAATATATATATTGATATCATTTAATGGGCAAATTTAGTTAGTATAAAATCTATTTTTGAATCAAAATAAACTCCTTTATTTTAATCCAAATTTAAATCAAAATAAAACTATTTTATTTTAATTTATCCAATTTTGAATAAAATAAACTATTTTATTTTAATCAAAATCTTTAATCAAAATAAACTCCTTTATTTTAATTAATTATGGAATCGATTCCATGTAAAAAAAAAAATTATTAAAGGAAACACGGATTTTCTTTCTATTCACAAATAAACTCCTTTATTTTGAATAATATGAAATCTTATTTCATATCTAAATAAACTCCTTTATTTAAAGAAAATAGGATTCTTTTTCTATTCACAAATAAACTCTTTTATTTTGAATAATATAAAATCTTATTTCATATTTAAATAAACTCCTTTATTTAAGGAAATTTTGATTCTCTTTCTTATTCACAAATAAACTCCTTTATTTTGAATAATATGAAATCTTATTTCATATCTAAATAAACTCTTTTATTTAAGGAAACACGGATTTTCTTTCTATTCACAAATAAACTCTTTTATTTTTTGAATAATATGAAATCTTATTTCAAAATAAACTCCTTTATTTAAGGAAAAAATATAATCCAATTTCAACTCCAATTAGTTATCATAGAATTCAATTCTAACTAAATTAGTTAGCATGAAATTTAATTTTAAAATTAAAATAAACCTTTTATTTTAATATAAAAATAAACTTTTATTTAAAATTAAAATAAAATAAATTTTTATTTTAATAATAAAATTATTAAGAATATATATATATATATATATATATATATATATATATATATATATATATATATAAAAAATATATATATATATCGATTTTTTTTTTTATATATTATATATATATCATGATTATATGACTTATATATATAATATATATATATATATATATATCATTAAATTTTGTATATTGAAAAGATATATATAAAAACTTACAAAACTTTATGTATGATATTGTGGTCAGTATGAAACTAAAAATATATATATATATATATAAAAAATTAATCCATCCCTTAACTAACTTTATATATGCAAATTCAAAATCCACGCAAAAACACATGATTTGCATTTAAAAAAATTTAATTTTTTCTGAAAATTTTTTTTTTTTTTTTTTTTTTTTTTAAAATTTTATATAATAAAATTATGCCCAATTAAATTGTTCTAAACACATATCAATATACATATCAAATTAAAATAATTAATAATTAGCATAAAGGTTTGGCTCGATGCCCTTTGTTAGGTTTATAATATTCATGAAACGTGATCAAATTTGATAAAAAGTGCGGAAAGCGTGTAAAATCGAGTTTAAAAATTTTACAAACCATATACGGGATCACCCTTTATGCATAATTATTAATTAAGCGAAAAAAAATAAAGAATAAAATCATACCCTTGAAGATCGAGCTTCCTCGGTACAAGTTCACCTCCAATCCTTTAGCGTTCGACTTGAATCCACCGGGGTTTGGTTCCTTCCTTTGATCGGCGTTAGCCACCCAGTGTTTGGCCTCTGGGGTGATCCACCAAGGAAAAATAAAGATTCGAAGAAGATGGGTATTTGGCTCGAACCCTAGTTTTCTATCTACATAGAAAAGAGCGTACTCTCCAACAAATTGGAATTATTACGTATGTTGTAAAAATCGACAACCCACTCACCCATAATAAGACTCCTCTTATTTATAGATGTGGGCAACCCACCTTAACAATTAAGGAATTGGGATTTATTTAATTAATTAAATTCTTTTAATTAATTAAGCTCCCTAATCTTATTAGGGATAATTAATTAAACTCCTTTAACTAATTTTCCTTCTAATCTAATTAGGAATAAATGAAATACTTATATTAAATTAATTCCTAAACTCTTTTAGAAATTAAAATAATAATAATTGTAATAATATTAATAAGACTCCTCTTATTAATTTATATTTAATATTTCTAAAATATTAAATAATAAATATTAAGCTATTTAATTTATTCTATCACCATAGATTAAATTAAATATACATAACATATTATTACGATTATGCCATTAACTTCTTAAATAATTATTCTTCCTTTTATGGTGTGACCCTTTAGGTTCTCCATATTAAGCCGGTTGTGAATAAATCAATTAGAACAATTCTAATCTTATTTAAATAAATAAATTAAACAATTAATTTATTTAAATAAATAATATTTATTCTCTGATAGGGATAAGCCTCCTAGCGATCAACGACTTTCCGGATAATATAGATTTCAACATTAATCATTAAAGAACCTTTGAGTAAATAGTTCTTGCAGTACTGATTCAATCCTTCCACCATCTGATGTCCCGATTAAATATAAGGCATGGAATTCTTTGTCGAGTCTTATTTTATTTAATTATATGTATTTCGACTCTTAAATGCACAACTCAAATAATGCAAATTAGAAACTCCTTTCTAATTTCATTACGCCTTAACCAGGACTCTTTGGGTTGTCATTTATCGAATCACATAGGACATTTCTCTTCTTTTATTAGAAGTGGTAGATTCTTTATTGATCATACATTATCTCCATGTACTGACTTATTATACCCAAGCATACCCTTTGATATACCTAAGGGTCTTAAGGAATAAGTCAAAGTATAACTCATCATACACAATCTACTATGATGATCTCAAGTCGAAGGATCACTTGTCTTACTATCACTCTCTGAGAATTCCTATTGACGAGCAAAAAACTCCATTAGGTATTCCTTAGCGAGCCACGTTCGATGAACTTATTCTCTAATAAGCACCTACATACTTGCTTTAGTGTCTCCACACAAATGATCATGAGATCAATCATCCTCATCGATGAGCAAGCAGCGTATGTACCAATCTATCAGGATTCACTAATCCCCGATTTAGTAATCGATGATTGGGAACTATTTTAGTTTTAAGCTTTCTAAGAATTTAGATCTCATTAGAATGATCATCATCATTATTCTAAAAGCTTAAAACTATGGGTTTATCACATATTATAAATTATTACAAAAGTATATGCATTGATCGTCATGTAGATAATTAAAAGCCTTTAATAAATTAATACTTTTATTAATAAATGAATAAGATTGTTAGTATATAATACCCTTTATCATCAAACATGATTGGCTTGTGTCATAGCTTTAGTAATTGGTTGAAGGAAGAATGAGCATACAAGTATTATCAATCTTTTACCACCTCTCCTAATAGTACATGAATGTGAATCAATAGTACACACATGTGAACAAATAGTTATAATCATGTGAATTAATAGCAATTAATTGCTCATTTATTCGATTAATTACCCGATTGGTCAATATAACTTCCAAACGTCAATTATTATCGAAATAAATATCGATTTCCACTAACACTAATAATCCCAACACAATGGAACTATCAATTTCATCTTTAATCAACACGAACTTCTTCATCATTAATTTTATAACTCACAATATTTAACAATCAGGTCATTCCCAGGAAAGAGGGGGCTTTCCGATAAGGATTTCTCCTTATTGGCACGCAATTAGGTGACCAAACCTCTCCTTGACAGAACTTCTAGACATTGTCAATATTGCAAATAATAATATGAATAACTTTGTCATCTCAATTATTGATTCAATAATATATAAAATATTATCTGACGATGATCTTTGTGACAATAAGCGAATCGATAATATGAGAGATATGATGAAAGAATTACTATAACAATAATTGAGTATAAGCGGTGACTTCTTACGTAAGCATCAATAATCAATACCAGATGTTACTATGCAACCACAGCATTATTCATCGTACCTTTATCACCGATTATTTTATGATAACTTGCTTACTTTAAAAAAAAATTAAATATCACCCTTAACTTTAACCTTTTATCAATTTAACCATTTACTAAATAGAATAATTATAAGAAAATTAAGTACTTTTATTTCATAAAATTCGGGATCTCACAATCTCCCCTCCTTATGAAATTTCGCCCTCAAAATTTACGCACGTACCTGGTATTCGAAGAGATGAGAATACCTTGCTTTCTTTTCGGATTGTACCTTCCCGGTTATATCCTCTGTATCAAGATTATTCCATTGTTCATCTCATGTATTTCAGATATCATTCTAGAATATAGTTTCAAAATAAGGGTTAATTGACATGCCGCATATTATCCCTATACTCTAACCGACTAATTAAATACTAAATAAACTTAGGTAGGTCATACTAACGAAGGAATTTTCTGACTCTCCCCTCCTAATTCTTGTCTCACATCTCAGCCAGGTATCATATCCCTAAGCTTTGATACCAACTGTGACGCCCCCAAAACAGGCATACATCACCCATTTTGGGTCGCCAGATATCACACTACATAAATCAAATACAAACTTAGTTATACAACCGTCGTGCAAAATACGACAAAACATAGCTGAGAGTTTAAACACGAATATTTCCTTCTAGTCAATATCCACACTCAATGGAGTCCTCATTACAATTACTATCACACTATTTCACAGAATAGTGAGGACTACTAAAGCAACTTATCCTGGACTGTCACTCCATTTTTCGACTCGTTCTAGCTATATTCTCATTTCCTGAAGAGAACAGTGAAAGAAAAGGGTGAGCTCAACTAGCCCAGTAAGAAATATTATTACTAAGATAATGCAGAATAAATTATCCTTAGCCTTCAACAGTGTTAAACTGATAAAATATAATAAATATCAAGTTTATCTGCAGCGGAATAAGCAATCCATTAGAAGAGTCAAATAGAACATAATGTCTACTATCTCTTCTAGATTAAAAGTCCATCGTTAATATTTCATTCATGTAATACTCAACAACAGTTCTTTGTTATACCCAAGACAAAAAGAACTATCATCACTTGTCTTCACCTAAACCACCAAAGATTATAGTTAAATCCACAATTCATATTTATAATCATGTAAATCAACAGTCCATCTTTGCACGTAAGCCAAAGATATACAATTGTAAAATCAATAATCAACAATCCATCTATGCACGTAAGCCAAAGATGACTTTCATCACAATATAAGAATGAGGATGATGACAATAATATAAGCATTAATCAAACAAAATCAAGGATAAATATTAAAGACTTTAAATTTATCCAGAGTTTAAAAATATCCAAATTGTCAACATGATACTGCTTTGTGGAGTAAAATTCAAGAATAATATTCATGTACAAAAAATAATTTGGACAAAAAAGAAATATATTTTTCGAGTAAACAGTACCCCGTGAATAGTAACTCGTGAATAGTAACTCGTGAATAGTAACTTATGAATAGTAACTCATGAATAGTAACTCCTAAATAGTAAATCCTGAATAGTAACTCATGAATAGTAACTCGTAAATAGTACTCCGTATTCGTACATAGTACCATATACATAAATAATGTCATATCTGCAAATAAATTATCATATACATGAATAATGTCAGTATCGTGAATAAGAACTAACTTCGACACAAAAAGATAAAGTTTCACAATAAAATTCATATCAATATTTATAACACCTTAATCCAAATGTTATAAATCACTTAATAATCTCATAATCTAATATTATTAATATTACCATAATATTTTAATCATTTCTTAAACTTATAAACAATTTATTTTAATTGTTTACACTTTACTAATTAATGCATTTAATCATCCTAAAATGCCAAACTCATAAGATTTCATCACCAATAGCCAAACTCTCATCAAAAATCTGAATATACCTTATATAGGATTCTCAAGCCATAAAATCTTATTTTCCAATTTTCTTACTTCACATAACATATTTAATTCATTTACTCATAACTAGTCCATTTTCATGAAAATTACCAAATCAGTACAAACAAATTTTCTTTTCTAGGATTTAGTAGAATATAGTCCCATATTGAACATATATTTTTCTCGGAATTTTTAAAATTCATTTACTATTTTTCGTATGGCCAAAACTGCCGAATATTTAGACATTTATCATAAATTATATTTTTTTCCAAAAATTCCGAAATTTATAGGGTATACTCCTGTTATATACATGTACTTCCAGTAAATATTTCACCAATTTTGGAGTTAACCACAAGGAGTTATAAAGGTTTACTTTTAAAATAGACTTTTCCCATAAAATTCATAATTCCTAATCTATACATCCAAAAATCGCCATTTTTGGACACAATCTAGAAAACTCAACAAACTATCATTTTAAATTTTTCCAGAATTTTTGAGGGTCAGAAAAATTACGAAACGCAAAATGGATTTTAAGCGCCATGCAGTAATCCACGTAGATAGATCATTTCCACAATTTAATAAGGAATGAATACTGAGGATCATTTGCCGTGCATCTTTGTGGCGCCCCAAAAATGTATACATCACCTATTCTCGAGTCGCCAAATACATGGTACAGAATACAAATACAATCTTAAATATACAACATAAGCTGTGAGTTTTAATACAAATATTGTCTTCTAGACAGTATTCAAACTCAAAATAAGTTCTCAATACATTTATTAACACACTATTTCATAGAATAGTGAAGACTACTAATGCTATCATCTGGACCGTCACTCCGTTCCCCGACTAGTCCCGGCTACGTTCTCATTTCCTGAAGAGAACAATGAAAGCAAAAGGGTGAGCTCAACTAGCCCAGTAAGAAATATTATGACTAAGATAATGCATAATAAATTATCGTTAGCCTTCAACAGTGTTAAACTGATACAATATAACACACATTAAGTTTAACTGCAGTGGAATAAGCAATCCAATAAAAGAGTCAAGTAGAGAATAAAATCTACTATCTTTTATGATTTAAAAGATTTTTCATCACTTTTATTCTTTGAGACTCAAACAATAAATAAACCACATCATCCATGCACTACTGACCAGGATATTCATTAGTATCACAACCACAAATTATCCATGCACTACGGGCCAAGGATATTTGTGTATTCATCAATAATCATGATCATGCCAAAAAGCGTCCATCAATGCACTACGGGCCCATGAGGACTTTTACCACATCATTTTGTAACATTACGGTTATGATTATACCGAGAATAATCCTCAGTCATAATCATACCAAGTCCATCTATGCACTACAGGGCCACGTATGACTTTCAACATAATATAAACATGAGAATGATGGCAATGATATAAGAATTCAATAAAACAAGTTCAAGAATTAATTTATCCAGGAACCAATAAACGTCTAAATTGTCAACATGATATTGCTTTGTGGAGTAAAATTCAAGAATGTTCAAAAGAATATTTCCATGAAAAGATACTGGATGAAGCGCAAATATCAAAGATATTCCACTAATTTCATGGAGTATAAAAGCCAAAACTTTAACCAACTGAGTATAATAAAGAATAGAATAACAAAAGAAATCACCAGGCATGTAATAGACCATACACACAGGTTATTCCAACAGAATAATAAATAACGGAACCAAGTCATGCGTAAACGCACAAATAGGATATTCCAACAGAATAATAAATGATGGAACCAGGTCATGCGTAAACGCACAGACAGGATATTCCAACAGAATAATAAATAATGGAACCAGGTCATGCATAAACGCACAGACAAGATGTTCCAACAGAATAATAAAGAATGGAATAACAGAAGAATTTCACCATGTATGCGGTACTTCGCATAGACAGGTTATTCCAACATAATAATAAAGAATGGAATAACAGAAGAATTTCACCAAGTATAGGGTAGTCCGCGTATACAGGTTATTCCAACAGAATAATAAAGAATGGAATAACAGAAGAATTTCACCATGTATGTGGTACTTCGCATAGATGATAAGTGGATTTTATATACACTTATCCAGTATCTTTTACTTGAATTAGTTACTTATATTCACGTGTCTTAGTTACTTTTCATGCATTTTGTGTTCATTTTGTAGGTTATATGTTTGGGAGCGGTGTGAGCGGTTATTGGAAAGAAATCGCAAAAAATTGGTAAGAAAATGCAAAGAAAAGCAATCCGGACATCAATTGGGCTTTCATGTTTACTTCATGTTTTTGGCTTGGAACTTGTCTTACATTGTAGAGCGTCGTCTTAGCTTTCTGGAACATCTTGAATCATTCCAATCGGAGTTTGGAGGCAAGAGTTATGATCGTTGTACCAACGGGCGTCGAACTTCACTGTTTTGGTTAGCCATTTTCATAGCAGTCCCTTCCAGCTCAATTTCAACCTTTATCCGGCCGGAATTTCTCAATCCTCAAAGAATGAAAGTTGTAGAGATCGTCGATATCCTCGATTTGATAGGTGGCAGGCCCCGTAACTCCTCCCAGATCAAAACTTATGGCCATTTTACCAGACCACACTTCAGCAAAAAAATGATGCTCGCCGGGGCGGGCTTTTCCTTAGTAAAACCCCCGCCGGGGCGGGGGTACCAGCTGCAAAACAGTACTATAGCCCGCCGGGTCAGGCCCTTGACAAGCCTAGACCCCCGTCGGGGCAGGAGCTTGAGGAAGATGGAGATTTGCAGACAACAGATTCAATTCTTTACTCTACTCTTATTTTTATCTTTTAATGTTATTTCAAGTGTGGATTCTTAGTTTTAATTCAATGAACTAAGTCTTTGTTTGAGATTACAATGGATCTTATTGTGTAGTTTATTTTAATATGCTTCGCTATTAATTGTTATGTTCTATCGTGAGAATTGTCTATTGTGGTTTGGACTTAATTATTTAATTGACTGGCCATCAATTACCGTGATAATCTATATGAACTCGAGAGATGAAGTATTGATTTAGATCTTATCATGATATCATGTGTTCAGGATTTTGTTAGTAGCTTAAACTTGATGAGTGTTAAGGTAGAGATATGCTTGACACCGCATGTAATCGGATAGAGAACTTGTTCTTAAACCTTCTTCAATTGTAATTTACATAGAGATATAGTGGGTTAGTTGATTAAGGTGTTTAACAGATTTCTATCTTAATTGTGGATTGACGTTAATGTGGTATTAGTGCATCGAGAGGTGGTTAATACTACTTTAGTGTTCTTGATTAACAATTCGGGATAGAGAATAATTGATGAGAAGTGTGTTAACTTAAATGAAGCAATAAGTGAAGTTGTGATCTTAAATCTCCATAGTCTTAATTTAATTAGTGGAATTTAATAGTAGTTTAATTTATATAATTTGAAATTCATTCGTTTAAATAAGATTGAGTTGGTTACGGGTTAGTACTTGGTGATTTTTATTAACTAATTCTATGTGGGAACGATACTCAACTTATCACTTTATTACTTGTTGACCACGTATACTTGCATATTGTGCGTAATTAGATTTTACCCAACAATAGACAGGTTATTCCAATATAATAATAAAGAATGGAATAACAGAAGAATTTCACCAAGTATAGGGTAGTCCACGTTTACAGGTTATTCCAACAGAATAATAAAGAATGGACTAACAGAAGAATTTCACCATGTATGCGGTACTTTGGATAGACAGGTTATTCCAACAGAATAATAAAGAATGGAATAATAGAAGAATTTCACCAAGTATAGGGTAGTCCGCGTATGCAGGTTATTCCAACAGAATAATAAATAATGGAATAGCAGAAGTTCTCTTCATGAATACAAAAGAAATAATACCCCTTACGAGTACAACAAATAATATCCCTTACCTTAGAAGAAATTGGATATATGAGTAGTGAAGTAACATAATACTTTTCTTCTTTCTCTATATAGTTTCTCTCTCTAGATTTTCAGTGAATTCGTAAGAAATAATGAAGGAATGAGCTTCTATTTATAGGAGAATGGACTTTTAATAAGAACTAATTCATGAACCTCAAGTCCAGATTGATTTACTTTTAAACTGACGGTCCATATTAATTTACTATCGCAAAGATTAATAAAATATTCTAATAAAACAAAATCTTTTAAATAAAATATAATATATTCTATTTATAATCTAATAAAATGAATAACTTTATAAAAGTATTTTGTTTTATATAAAAAAGATTTTACTATGCAAACACTTTAGGCAGAAGACTATGCAAACACTTATGAATAATAGAATATTATATATATTCTATTTATAGTCTAATAAAACGAATAACTTTATAAAAGTATTTTGTTTTATATAAAAAAGTTTTCTGTTTTATTACATTTATAATAATAATAAAACAAAACTTATCACCTTTATTATAATTCACAATATTAATCGACTGTGTTGTTCCTGGAAAGAGGGCTTTCCAATAAGGATTTCTCCCTATTGGCGCGCAATTAGGTGACCAAACCTCTCCTTGGCAGAACTTCTAGACATCGTTAATATTGCAAATAATAATATTAATAACTTTGTTATCTCAATTATTGATTTAATAATATATATATAATATCGACAATAATTGAATCAAATAACGTGAGATACTTATGCGAAATTACTATAGCAATAATTGAACAAAACCGAGTGACTTCTTACGTAAGCATCAATAATCAAAACCGTAATGCTACTATGCAACCACGCCAGACATCGTACTTTTAACACCGGGTGTTTCAACAGTTAACGGTAAAACTTCCGCCGTTATTTTCATAAAATATTTTTGTCATTTTCTCAATCCGACAATAATTCCGTAGCGGGGTCCACCAATGATTGTGCCGTTGTACGAATATTCCCTGTTAAAACGAATATTCCCCGACCAATCGAATATTATATAACAACTTGCGTACTTTAGAAAATTTATTAATATTACCCACAACTATAACATTATATCAAATTCATTCCATAATATTCAAAAAAATATTTCGAGAAATTTAAATCTTTATTCATAAAATCTGGGGTCTCACACATGTGGTAATCCACATGTATGCGAGTTATTCCAATGTAATAATAAAGAATGGAATAACGTAAGAATTCATTATGCATGCGATAGACCGCATGCATGTGTTATTCCCAACAGAATAATAAAGAATGGAATCAGTCGCGTAATCCGCATGCATGAGATATTCCAAATGAATAATAAAGAATGGAACCAGGTCATGCGTAATCCGCACAGATAGGATATTCCAACAGAATAATAAAGAATGGAATAACAACAGAATTCACCAGGCATGTATTCATTCCTTATTTACAGTCTCATATATTCTATTATACTCAGTTGATTAAAGTTTTAGCTTCTATACTCCATGAAATTAGTAAAATATCCTGGATATTTGCGCTTCATCCAATATCTTTTCATGGAAATATTCTTCTGAGCATTCTTGAATTTTAATCCACAAAGCAGTATCATGTTGAAAATTTGGACGTTATTGGTTCCTAGATAAATTAATTTATAAATCTTTAAAATTTATTCTTGAACTTGTTTTATTGAATTGTCATCATCCTCATGCTTATATTATGTTGAAAGTCATCTGTGGCCTGTAGTGCATAGATGGACTTGGCATGATTATGACCGAGGATTATTTGGTATAATCATGGCCGTAATGTTACAAAAATGATGTGGAAAAAGTCCTCATTGTACGTAGTGCATTGATGTACGCTTTTTGGTATGATTATGGCTATGGATTCTCTTCGGCCAAGGGTGCAAAGATGAATTATTTTATGGCATGATCAGGACCGTTGATGAAAAAACGATTATCTTTGGCCCGTAGTGCATGGATAATTCGTGGTCATGATACTAAAGAATATCCTTGGCATGTAGTGCAGGGATGATTTGATGATGTGGATTATTTATTAAGCTGAGTCTCAGCAATAAAATTTGTGATAAACCTTTTAAATCATAGAAGATAGTAGATTTTATGCTCTACTTGACTCTTCTAATGGATTGCTTATTCCGCTACAGTTGTTCATCTAAAACTTGTTGTCCATTATATTCTATCAGTTGTATACTGTTGAAGGCTAAGGATAATTTATTCTGCATTATCTTAGTCATAATATTTCTTACTAGGCTAGTTGAGCTCACCCTTTTTGCTTTCATTGTTCTCTTGTGAAATGAGAACGTAGCAGGGACTAGTCGGGGAATGGAGTGACGGTCCAGATGATAGCATTAGTAGTCCTCACTATTCTATGAAATAGTGTGATAATAAATGTATTGAGAACTTATTTTGAGTTTGAATCATCATCCTGAAGACAATATTTGTATTAAAACTCACAGCTCATGTTGTATATTTAAGGTTGTATTTGTATTCTGTACCATGTATTTGGCGACTCAGAATAGGTGATGTATACCTATTTTAGGGGCATCACATAAACACTTAAATGAACTTCGGGTATGACCTAAGAAGAAATATAGTGAGATATAAGTCGAAAGTTAACACAATCAAATTGAACATTATGTATTGATTAATAGGAAGGGTTATGGGATGTAGAGTAAAGTTTATATTACAACTATTATGCGTTGCTATGTGACTAATAGTTGATGTGCATGATTATATAATTGTGTAGGGCACGTGAAGTGCAGATAGCTGTAAGATGTTAATCTGTTATTGGTAAACAACGATCAAGGAAAGTCTTTCAGTTCCTATTTGTTATGTTAACTTGATGATGAATTATTTTTAATTTGTATTGCAAAGAATATGATGTATTACTTATGTTGTAAGTATCAAATGTTAAGGTCAATTTATGACTACATCGGTTGAGTAAGGAATGTTGATTGGGTTATGAAACTTAATCTTTATTTGATATGTGATGTACATCATGTATAAATGTGTTTAGACAGATCTTTATGATGTATAAGATGATCATGTTATTTATGTGCTACATTTTGCATGAAAACTGTTAGATTTGCTAGGTTGTCGAGCTCAACCTTGCAAATAACCATTTTTGCATGATAAGGATTCAAAGTAACGCTATGTGCTACTTGAAAGACATGAATCAGATGTAATGCATGAAGATTTATATACTTTGGCTGAGTTATTATTTTGAACCATGTTTAAGGTTCCAGATGATGTACTTGATAATGTATGATGTTTAATAGATGTTGAGTTATAAAGCTTAAATTTTGTCCGATGTATAAAGGGTATTGAACCTAAATGTAAGTTTTATTTATTAACTTTGATAAAGTGAGTAATAAACTAAGTATGGTTCAAAGGTAGGTAAAGATAAATGTTGGGATTCAGGGAATTACAGAAAGAAGGTTGAAAAGTTTGAAATTATTCCATATTTTATTAGTTTAACATCAAATAATGATGTAAAATCAGAAGTTAAATGTATTGTTAATGACCGAAGTCGAGAGTTTAATTGTATGAATTTTGGGGTCATCACACTTTCTATAAATCTCGTCAATACACATAGTCCCTCGAAATGTTGGCTTTGATATTACAATCTAAAGGATAGGGTTTCAGGAGCCCGCTTTTAGATCTCTCTCCACTTGTGTCTTAGCATATTGCGATGTGAGCCTAGGAATGTTGGAGTTGAGATCTCCGAATCGGATCTTGGCTCGATTCCAACTATGGACGCGATTTTAGTTATAAAGCTATTATCCAATCATTATACATGTAATTTCGGGCCTTAAAACGACTTCGAGGGCCTTGTCCCTAGAGAATGGATTTCAGACACCGTGATAGTGAAAATTGTGATGTAGGTGTTCGGGTCTACTTAGATGACTTTCATGCTCACGAGTGGCCCAACCCTTTGATGCGATATTTCATGTTTATTATCACCCAAAACGCTTTTCAAATCCAAATTACAAAGATCTTATAAAATTCAAATTACTTTAGGTTAGACTTAAGAATAAAATCAAGCGACAATGTAAGATTGAAAACCCTAATTTTTTCAAAAGCATCGTCTTAAAAAGGTGTTTTCCTAAAAACTCCAATTAAAATAAAAAAATCGTGCCCCTAGGATAAAATAAGGCTTAGAACTTATAAAATCAATGCACTTAGCACAATTCAAAAATATCTAAGCCTTTCTCAAAAAATCACACACACGCACATACATATACACACTTCACACTTAGGAAACAAAAAGATGCGGTAAACATGTCTTCACAGAAGTCGGGGGGTACCTAACACCTTCCACTCGCTTAGGCAAGCTCCCGAACTCTATAAATCTCGATTTCAAGACCAATCTTACGTAGTCACATATTGGGCCATATTACGAAAATTCTCAAAAATCCGGATGAGTTGGTACATCTATTTAAAATTATACTAACTGGCGACTCTGTCTAATTGGCCCATCATTAAAATCAATCTTTCAAATTTGTCAACATTTATGTCGGTATTTTCTTAAAAATATCACTCTTTAAATAATTTAATCGAAATAGTGAAACAAAAAGGGTAGAAACAATGACAATTTAGGAAAATAATTTCACAGTGTCGACAATGCACTTCATGGTTCATCGGTATGAGTCCTTTCTTGGAGATTTCCATGTTAAACTTCTTTAACATCGAATCAATGTACGTTCCATGGGTCAACCCGAGCATCCTTTTAGATTTATCTCTATACATCTGTATCCCTAAAATATAGGATGTTTCTCCCAAGTTTTTCATGAAGAAGTGTTTAGAGAACTATATCTTTACTGATTATAGCATTGGTATGTCATTCACAAAAAGTAGTATATCATTAACATATAGTAATAGGAATGTCATAGCACTCCCACTAACCTTCTTGTACACACACGGTTCATCCTCGTTTTTAATAAAATCAAACTCTTTGATTGTCTCGTCAAAACGTATGTTCCATCTGCAAGAAGCTTGCTTTAATCCATAAATGGATCGTTATAGCTTATATACTTGATTTGCTACATCTTTTGAAACAAATCCTTCTGGTTATATCAAATATACATCCTCATCTAGTTTCATTGAGGAAGACCGTCTTCACATCTATTTGTCAGGTCTCATAATCAATAATATTAATTGAAGGAAATAGTTGTTACGAAGAATAAATAATATTGATGTAATAAATTATGATGCTATATTAATTTTTGCCATAATGTAAGATACGTTATGATATAATCAAATATCAAATATCAAATTGTGTAAGGAGCATAAATGTGAAAATGTATAATTTCATTTACATGAAATTTGTGGTAAGTGAACCTAATTTATATTATAGGCAAATGTTGTAAATGTGAGATTTAAGACCTGGGAAGAATGAATGGATATTTTCATTATTTTTTATGAGACATATGTGGAATAAATAAAGAATTTATGCTTGAATATTAAGTAGGTGATTGACATATTAAGATAATGATGCACCAAATCAGCTGTAGATAGTATAGGGGTTTGGGGGCGTCACGACATATCTGCTCTTTTATAATAATTGATCTTTTTAGTTGAGAATTGATGTTTTTCAATAATATATGTGTTTGTTATACGTATGAATAACAAAAAAATCTAGTTCTATGGAATCTTTGTGCTTCGGTATTTCAATATTTTGTTTGGTATTTGTTTGTTTTTGATGAATTTCTTACTGTACGTACTTGAAGTCAATATATATGTGTTACAAATAAAAGTAGATAACTTTTAACATCTTTTGTATTGATAGCAAATATAGTATATATACACTAATTAAAACATGAAATTTTTAACAAATGCAATATGATATTGCATTAGATAAGGAGAAACATGGAACGTAAAAAGTAGGGAGCGTTATTAAAACATGTATCAAGATAAGTTGTGTTGTAAGCTCATGTGCAAGTATATATTTTGTCATTTGAATTCCATGTTCTAATATTTTTTAATTGTTGTTGTGGTTTATCGTTATGTATAAAAAATATTGTTTGTGTTACTTATTCATGATTTTATGATTTTAAATTATAGAGGAGAGATGCGCTTAATGCGAGAATGATATAGAAATATGTTTTCGTGTTTGTAATCGTTCGCCTTTTTTTGTGGTAGGTGTGTGAATTGTAGTTGATTTCTTTGGTCTTCTTGTTCTGATTTTGGATCATTTCCCACGTTGAGATATGGAATATGACTATTTTAACATTTTTTTCTTTCAGTCGTTAAAAAGTGTTGATGAGGGAGGAGATGCTCCAGGTGTTCGCTTGAAAAACTTTTTTTTATTATTATCTCAACGTGTACACAAGGGCGGACCCAAAGCTGGGATAGGGAGTACATGGTCAGCCTCTTCATATATATACACACACATATACTACAATTATTAATATATTCACAAAATTTAAGATTTAGTGAAAAAAAATAAGTAGAGTACTACAATTATATTAGAACACTACTATTATGTTATTGGAAAAAGAAATATGATATTATCTTGTTAAAATAAAATACAACTATAAGAACTTCAGTATTTTATTGTCTTGATCAATTTAGTTTTCCTGAATACTAAGAAGGTAAAAAGCAAAAGAGTTACAGTTACTAAAAATTATGAAAAATTTCGGTTAGAGTTTCTATAATTTACCCAAATTTTCTAAGAAAAAAATAGTTCCTAGTAAATATTTCTATATTATGCAGATGAGTGTTGTCATTTTATTAGTAGTAGTAGTATAAAATTAGAGGTCAACATTATTATATTTATTTTCTCCCAATAATGTTGTCAGCTGTTGTGGAACAATCCACCAGTCACTTAATCAAATTTAAACATTTTAAAGTATATTTAAATGTTTATCTATCATATTAAGGCTTAAATATGAATTAGTACCCTAAACTATAGGTCATATTCCATTTCGGTGATCCACCTTTTAATTTTGTCAATTAAATTATTAAACTATTAATTTTTTCCAATTGCAACAAATTGAGTCTGCCACGTCAGAAATTGCTGACGTGACTTTTTGTGTGGGGTCATAGGAAGCTAGCGTGGCCAAAAAAAATAAATTTTTAATTATAGATTAAACAAATCATATATAATGGAGAGTAAAATGGTCCAACTACAACTCAGACAAATTAAACATTAACTTAAAATCTACAGAACATATACAATCTCCACCATAGTCAATCTATAGCAAGTCCCAACTCGATCGAAAAAAACCCTAGCTCAAGAACTGCAAATCAATGATTCCAGCGAAGAACTACAGATCAGACAGATAGACACACTGTCCAAATCATTAAATATATAAACATAAACATGCACTTGAATGTGATTGAGCTCAACAATCTAAAGAATGAATTTTTAACACCCTAATCTACTCAATCACAGTCCTAATTCAAGTGAAAGTTAAACTAAACAAAAAAGAATCTCTCCAGCCCAAAATGAAAGTCCCGCTTAACTTTATATATGTCAAGGCATAAATACTTTTAACATGTGTTTCCCAGTCACACTTTTAGCCTTAGATTCAATTGTAAAAAAACTATTTCAAAACAAAAATTTCATAAAGAGAGAGAGAGAGAGATTACGTTTGCCACCACCGAATACATTGTGAACTGATTTCTCCCTCCCGAACAACCGATAGATCTTCGACTTCGTCAAGAGCGCCGGCGAGCAGGAAGGAGACGACGCCGGCGACTTCTTCTCCGACTTTTTTTTTGGTGTCGGAGTCGGAAGACGACAACGAATAATTGCCGTGAATCTTATCAGTTATCTTCTCCATCAATGACTCGCTTTGCGCCTCCGGGTTCTCGCCGTGCTCTGCCATTAGACAGTTATAAAAACTTGAAGAGAGAGGAACCTATAGCAGTGAAGTGAAGAAATAAAATGGTGAATAGGCGTTCAGTCCTTATATATGTGTACCCTTTATGAGATATATCATTTGCAGTTCTTTAGTTGTTGGACCATTTTACCCTCCATTATATTAGATTTGTTTAATCCATAATTAAAAAATTATTTTTTCTAGCCACACCAGCTTCCTATGACCCTACACAAATAGTCACGTCAGCAATTTGGCTCAATTTGTTGGAATTAAAAAAAATTAATAGTTCAATCATCTAATCGACAAAATTAAAAGGTGGATCACTGAAGTAGAATATGACCTATAGTTTAAGGTACTAATTCATATTTAAGTCCCATATTAACAAGAAGTAACATATTCTTTTTTTCAGTAATATAATAATAGTGTACTAATAAACCTGTACTATTCTACTTATTTTGTTTCACTAAGTTTTAAAATTTATGAATGTATGTATGTTCCGTTACTACTGCAACTGTTGAAATGACATTTTTAGCCATGAATATTATGAAGAATAAACTCCGTAACCAAATGGGAGATGAATAGATGAATGACTGTTTAGTAACATACATTGAGCGTAATATTTTTTAACTATTAAAAATGAGGCTATCATGCAACAATTTCAAGTAATGAAATCTCGAAAAATATTATTGTAACTAATATTTGAGTATTATTTAATTTTATGATTCATTTTATTAAATTTTTATTCTTAATTTTTTTTTTTCGAATTTGACCCCACTAAACTTTCAGGTTAAATTTGCCTTTGCGTGTACATGTGTTC
Organism: Panax quinquefolius; assembly: GCA_020205615.1. Taxonomy (NCBI): domain Eukaryota; kingdom Viridiplantae; phylum Streptophyta; class Magnoliopsida; order Apiales; family Araliaceae; genus Panax; species Panax quinquefolius. The sequence continues at coordinate 104,872,978 of CM035155.1, read as the reverse complement.
ATGGATGTTTTCTCTTGCTAACATGAGTGTGAAAATGTAATAATGTGGTAGGTTACCCATGCATTTGTTTATATAGCTTAAATAGTGTAAAACATTTACCGTGTTCGATTTTTTTTTAATTCTAAATTTACGAAGTCCATTTATTTAAGTTTTTTTTAATTAAAAACTCAATAGCAATAACACCCAAAAAGGTAAAACTCATGATATGATTTTTTATGAAACTAATTAATACGATGTGTTATAATAATTTATGATGTGTTCACTTAGTATTCATTATCTTTCTATATTAGTGTATAGAAAAAACAAATATAAATATAATGCTAAATCAGTGTATATATATATATATATTTGATTTTTTAATAGTTGAATAGAAGATAATGGTGTATTGGTTTAATATTATTCATCAACTTTTTATATATTGTAAAAATAATACTTTTACAAAAAATATAAAAATAATAAATATATTCTTATTTTACTAACTAAAAATATATTGCAATCAAATATTATGGGAGCCAATTTAGACCCACCAAATCTGTGCTAATACAGGGTTAAAGGTTAGTTGTGTTACATATGCTAAGTGGACATCTAACTGATTAAGTATAAACATTCTTTAACTTATGAACATTAATTATGTTACATGTGAGACAATATTTTTTATTATTAGAAGACCATGAAATTTAGTAACTAGTTTTTTATTAGTGGGGCCCAAATCCTTTAATATGACAAAATAAATAAAAAGTTAATATTTTCAGTGTAACTTTATATTATTTTAATACAAACTGTATATTTAAAATTATATATATTATTCTGAAAATTATTAAAATTATGATAAAAATATTAAATTCAATTATTATAAAATTAATTTTATAATAAATTAATCAATATTATATTAACACATAAAAATAAATTACTTTCTATTTATATATTAATATTGTATTACTCAATTGAATAAAATTAAATAAAATTAACATGCTCCTAAAAATATCATTTCCTTCACAAGTAAATGATTGTAATAGGAGTATTAGTCAACTATAATCGGATGTACTACACCACTTCATAGACATCACTTTTACATGACACCGTTTGTTTCGGTTACCGGTTAAAGAGTTTCAAAAAACTAGAACGAATATAAAATCTCCACCGTACGTCCTAGTCAGATGCGTTAAAAACAGATCTGAACCGTCCATTTAGTTCCTGTTTTCATATTTCGCCGAGTAGTCCTCATCTGACATGGCTTTTAACTGGTTTTTAAATCCGGATTTGAAGTCCGGTCCATTAAAAAACAAACGCCCTGTTTTTCTACTCTTTTAGGCTCGAAAGCGCTCAAGCTAACTAAGAGTAGAAAATCTAAGAATTTTGAAACGACAAATTTAGCCCTAAAATTTCTGTAAGTCTTCAAATTCGAGCTGCTTTTCCGTTTAATTTACTTAAGTGTTATTCCTATGATTTTTTTCTATAATTTTTTTGTTTCTATGTATGTGATTTGTGTGTAAAGGTTGCATTTTGAATTTGTAATTTAGGGTTTTATTATTGTTTCCATTTTTTGTCACTTTTTTTTTCCTATTTCCTCTGGCTTATTTTTTGTCTAGTTCTTTGTTAGTTTGTTTGTATGTTCCTGTTTCTGTAGATCTTGCTAGGGTTTGTAGATTTTACTCATGTATACGTTCACATATTTAAGCTTAAAATTATGCCTTTCTTTCTTTCATCTTTATTTTTTTGGTAGAATTTACGATGATAAAGATAAAGAAAATATGTTTTTACGGGTTATTTATATATATATATATATATATATATATATATATATATATATATATATGATTTAGTGTTTGTGCTTTCTAAAGAAGGTTCCTTTTTGGTATATTTATCTATTTGCCATTTTAGTAGTCCCGGTGCTTGTTAAAAATGCTTTCTTTGATGGTTTAAATAGTTGTTTATGCTTTACAAAGGGCTAATTTTGTCTGTCTGCTAAATATAAAGTATTTTTTGGCTCGGTATTAATTTGGACTTGTATTAGTTATGGGAGAGGAGAAGGTTGTGACTGAAGGTACGGAGGCTGTGGAAAATGGAATTGTGCCACTGGTGAAAGAAGGTGAATCTGTGAGTGAGAAGAAAGATGAGGAAAAGGATGGAGTAAAAGAGATGGAAGAGGATGACAAGAAAGATGAGAAAGTTGAGACATCAAAAATGGATGTAGACAAGGAAGAAGCCGAGGAACTCGCTGAAGGTAAAGCAAAAGAAGAAACTGAGTCGAAGGGAAGCAAGGAAAAAGAAGAACATGAAAAAGAGGTAGAACAGGAAAAAGAAGAACAAAAAAAAGAAGAACCTGAGAGTGAAGCGATGGAAGAAGAGAATGGGACAAAATTGAACAACGAGAATGAGGATAAGGTTGAGAATGCTGCTGGATCGGATGAGGATGATGAAAAGCCAGAAAAGGTTGCTGAGGAAAAAGTCACAAAGAAGCGTGGAAAAACCAAAACTGCTGGGGAGAAAGTCAATAAGAAGAAGGCAGTGGAAGAGAAAAAGGAGAAGGAACCAAAAACACCTGTGACTCCTGCAATCGACCGCCCTGTACGCGAACGAAAATCTGTAGAAAGGCTGGTCGCAACTATTGAGAAAGATACTGCCAAGGAGTTCCATATTGAAAAGGTGTTCCTTTTTAAACGTCTCCCTGATTTTCAATTCAATAGATAGTTAAATAATACGTATTTCGTAGAGGTATTTACTTTGGTTAAACATGTAAATTGCAGGGCCGTGGTACTGCGCTGAAAGACATACCCAATGGTACAGTTCACTATATACCCATTAATATGTTATTTTGTTGTAATATTTATGTTCATTTGCTTGGGGGTATGAAATGTTCATATATACAATAAATTCACGTTTTCTGTTACCTGATACTTATCTTCATTAATTTTATTCCTGTTCCTTTATGAAATACTCCCTCTGTCGTAGAGAAGATGTCTTAAGTACATCTGTCACACAAATTAAGAAAAACAAAGCAAAGGAGAGGATATTAATAAGTTTCAGTTTTATCCACAATGGACCCCACGTAAATACATAATGATTCTTTGTTTTTCCTAAAAGGAGTGGACACTACTTAAGTACTTTTGAGGGTATTAGTCTTTATATAACATTTTGAATTTGAATTGTGTACTTTAGACATCTTGTAGGGGGACCAATTTTTTTTGTACTTTAGATATCTTTTGTGGGACAAAATGATAAACAACTGATCATCAAGTATTCTGATTTGGTATATTAATAAGTGTATGATTTTTGATGGTGAACTGATTAGTTATTTGAGTGTTGGTCAACACTAGTGTTTCTCGTCTTGGAGGGATATTTAATGATTGATCATTGATTCGACTTGTATTTACGTGATAATAGTTGGATTATATGATAGGGTAACTGTTATTTTAAGTTGCCTTCCAATTCTATCTTCTATCATTTCTTTGGTATACTCATTATTATCATTTCTAGTAACTGATCAGTATTTTCAATTTTGGGATAGCTAGGGTGGAAGGGTTATATGACAAATCAAGCTACTCAAGCACGGCTCATTTCCAGCCGTTTGATATTGGTTCATATGATGAATGAGTCGAGCTTGATCACATCTTTTAGCTCATTAACTGCGCAAGCTTGGGTTTAGTTTGGCTCAATTTCGTCTCTTATTAAAAATGGGTGAAACTTGCACTTCATTTTTCCTCGTTACTATATTTGAATGGAGCTTGGCAATCCAAAGCTCCACTTGACTAATTTACACGACTATGTAGAATACACAGAGTATCAAGTCGTCCATTAATTAATTGACTTGCATCTTTCTTGTATTGTATCATTCTGCATTTGTATTAACATCTTCTATTTCAGACTTCACTAACTGTAACATCGCATCTTTCTTGTATTGTATCATTTTGTGTTTGTATTAACATATTCTATTTTAGACTTCACATAACATCTAAGCATTTAATGCAAAGAAGATGTATCAACTAATTTGTGTAACAAACAGCAATGCAGATGTCTCATATGTAAATACTTTTCTCATTTTGAGTGTCACGTTCCAAAAATGACGTGTCTAACAAGGATTTATTGTGCACCAAATATTAAAATTCTCAAATTGAACTTTATATGTTAAAAAATGATTTAAAGAAAGTTATATCAAAATATGTAATTTCTAAATGTGCTATGAAACAATGTATAGTAAATGTGTTGTTTGAATGTCTTAAAATCTGTGTCTGATTGAGATTTTCAAGATGACACTCAAATTGGAGGGAGTATGTATTTAATCTTTAGGACTGAATTAACTTGCTTAAAACAAACATCGAGATTGAATAAGATGCTGATATAAACTAGAACTCCTCGACTCTGGATCACTTGGTAATTTTACTACAGACACCAAGGATTATATATATGATTTATGAACGACCAAGAAAGAAAGAATATAGAAACTTCAAATTTTTTCCTCTTTTTCCTAATGTTTGTATATGACAAGTATATTATTAATACTCTAGGGTTAACACTTAAAAGTGCCTTTCTACTTGCTGTATGTATTTTGGAATTGTCAACATCCTCACTATTGGTCCAAGATGGTGCATTGGTTGTTAGCGGTATGTGCTCTTATAGTATAGTAGTATTTGTGGAAAAGAACATGAATATGTTCAATATATTTGCTTCAAATGTTAATTGGACGCAAAGTGATATGTATGTTATTAAATATATAATCAAGTTGGTTATACATCGTTTCTCTATGTGAAACATTATTATGGTTGGCTTTTTTGGTAACTATGCTTCCAGGTATGGTATGCTTTGACTGATCCAATTTATTTTTGGAATTATTTCATTGCACTCTTCCTTTCAGTCATTTAAATCAAAGGATATACCTGAACTGGATGGAAATCCTTACATATGGCATGCTAGTTAGATATCAAGTTATCAGCCTTTATGACAAACCAAGCTGTAGTTTTCAGAGATTGGGATCACGTGTAGTCCAACATCATGATAGTGTTTGATTTACTTATTACGTTAGACTTGAACATTAATCTAAACTATCTGTTGTAGTTGCAAAGATGTAAACATCAATGCATTATCTACGAGGATGAAGATGTTTTCTTATTTTGATTGAATAGCATGTATTGGACTTATTGCTGAAGTAATTACTGGGAGCTATTTTCAGGATTTGAGCGTGACGACACAAGATGGTTTGGCTCAAATCCAGATGCAATTGTCATAGTGTGCCCCACATAAATCTTTAAGTCTGATTTTTTCCTTTGTTTTCTCTCTCTCTCTTAATAATAAAAAATAGTTTTATACTATGATTTGTATATTTCAGTAGGGGTGCTCAAAAAATTCGGTTTTTTACCGAACCTGTTGATACCGAAACCGGCGGTACCGGTTTTTTCGGTACTGGTTTTTCGGTTTTTTTACACTTTTCGGTACCGGTAGCGGTAGGAAACTTTGAATTCGGTAAAAAACCGAAAAATCGAAATTTAATAATATAATAATTAATAGTTAATGTTTTGTATTTTTATATATTAAATAATTTTTTTATATATTAATAATTTCTATATAATAGTAGTTTTATTATTTTTTTTCCATATATTAATAATGTTTTGTAGTTTTATTTTATATATTAATATTAATTATTATTAATAGTTAATGATTTTTTAGTTTTCAAAAAAATTTGTTAATATATAAAAATAAATTATTTAATTATTATTAATAATTATATATTACCATGCGGTATAACCGAAAAACGAACCGAAAAAACCGGTACCGATTTTGTACCGAACCGGTAATTCGGTATTGGTTCCGGTTCTTTCTTTTCCGGTAAGGTTCGGTATTTTCGGTATTGATTCGATTTTTTACCAATGAGCACCCTGTCAGTTCTATTTTGTGATTTTCATATTTATTATTTATAAGTTTTTTACTTTCTAAGAAACATATGAGATAAAGTTCTTACTCATTAAAAATTTCTAAGAATAAGTTTTACTTATTAAGGTGGTTATTAAACAGATTCAAGTGGTCGATCACTAGGTTATGGATTACGGGCCTCCTTCCCCTTGTTATCCTTAGGTAGGAGGGTGGAGTGGGATGGGGGCTAATGGTAACAATAAGTTGCACTACAACCTGTAACCTAAAAGAATGCTGCAGTTAGTCCCATGTGTCTGAGGTTGATTTGATACCAAAAGACTTGATTGGCTTGGTTACATTGCAACTTGAAATACGTGGTCATTATGTTTTACGACAATTGAATTTCCAACTAGTTTACCCTCTGTTCAAAACATGTTTGTTAGATGATGCATTAAAGATTTCACTTGATAGCTTTGCCTTCTTTGAAATGTTTACAGTTCATGTTTAGGTTTGCTGCTATGTTGGTTGTCAAATTTGTTATTAGATCAAGCTTGATTCTTTACAATAGTTTACTTTTGATTTATATTCTCATGTCATCTATCGTTTTCTCTATCCTTATCGTGCATTAGTTGACATGTAATTTCCCCGTACAAACTAGTTGTAGAATTTTCATTTCTTCTTGTGTGTTGTCAGTTTTCATAATGTATTGGAAATTGTTTTCTTTGTCCTTCGTGAAATTAAGTACCGATCGCTCTCTCTCCAACATAACTTATCAATCAAGTGTCGTTATCTGAAACTTGAATTTATGTTCCAGTGGCATACAAGTTATCGAAAAAGAAGAGTGAAGAGACTTGCAAAATGCTTCATACAATTCTCTATGGAAGAAGAGGAAAGGTGATGTACTTTATACTTCAAATTTTTTATATTTAGTATCCTGATGTTTTAATCTACATCTCTCCTTTCTTTAAGGTTACAAGGATATAGAGTCCAGGACATGCACGTCCATCTAAGGGTTTTTGTTTGTTTTGTGTAGCTCATAAGCAATCGTATCACATCATAAATTTAGATACATCATACATCAGCATTAATCTATCGGTTAACTGGTGATGTCATGAAGCCTCCTTGTCCGCTTGATTCATGAAGTTACCTTAATTTTTCATTTAAATTTGACAGCTATAATAATCAATCATCCTAATGTAAACCTTGAGTTTTGGAGTGTTTCTGTTGGCCCTCCTAGGTGTAGCTATCTGCTTGTTCACTTTGCCCCTCTTATTTTAATCTTGTTTGAACTGATTCCAATCAGAAATAAGTCGTTCTTGAGAAGTTCTTGCTTCTGGTCAGAAGAGGTTTCGATTAGATTTTCTTGGAGATCAGTGTCAAATCTTGTTTTGATTATTAGATCATTAATAGAAAGCTAAGGTTTTTAGAGCTTCTATAGCATACTGTTTATGATATTGGATACCCCCTGGTTATCCTAAAAAAAAAGAAAAAGAAAAACCTATGATTACCCTAGCGTCGATTTGTGTAAAGATGCTATACTATGTTGTGTTGCATTTTCTGCCAGGTCTCTTTGAGTTATCTCTAGATTTTAAATCATTTCTTTAAAGCCAAGGCTTTTAGAGCTCTTGTAGCTTAAGAATTTCATTCTCTTTATGATAATGTGATACCCCGTGGTAACCCGGTTAGATTTGTTTAAAATGTAGAGTATCATCTCGGTGTTGCATTGAATTTTATTGGGGTTCCCCCAAGTTATCTATAGAATTCTCTACATAATGGTAGGATTACTCAAGTTAATCTACATTTTGTCAGCTTTATAGCAGTTTACAGATTTTCCTTGATGGTGACTGTAATTCTTGATTTCTGCAGGCAACTCAGGTCAAGAGTAATGTCTCCCGGTTTTCTGGTTTTGTGTGGCATGAAAATGAGGTAAGCTTTTGAGCAAGGACATTTAGATATAATTTGTACACTATGTAGTTCTTGAGATTTTGGTCTGCCTAGGCTAAGTGGCTGTATTGTTCAAAGAAACCATTAAGCCTTTTGGTATTTGACAATTTCCTCTATGCAGGACAAGCAAAAGATTAAAGTAAAGGAAAAAATTGACAAATGTGTTAAAGAAAAATTGTTGGAATTTTGCGATTTGCTTGACTTGCCAATAACCAAGGCTACTACGAGGAAGGTTTGTTGATGATTACTGTTTGATATTAACCCTTGTAAATTTTTGTTGATACATTGATACCCCAACCCCGAAACCTTGCAATCAAAACTCGAGATTCTTTTTATCCCATCCGACTTGAAAAGTACAACTTTTTTAAAAGCTTGCTACTTCTTCCACACTGAATTCTCATGTCAAGTTAATTGAAGTTCATGGTAAAACAAGCACAAAAATGCGCATGCCATGGATAAACACAAACATAATGGACATGAAAAAATCTGCCAGTTAAATATTTCAAGTGGATGTAACACCTAGGGGTGCTCATCGGTAAATAGCCGAACCGGCACCGAAAAAATCGAATCGGTACCGATCCGAAATTACCGGAAAAAAGAACCGGAACCGGTACCGGTACCGAATTACCTGGTTCGGTACCGGTTCGGTACAAAATCAGTATTGGCTTTTCCGGTTCGGTTTTCGGTTATACTGCACGGTAATATATATAATTATTAATAATAATTAAATAATTTTTTTTAATATATTAACAAATTTGTTAATAATTTATAAGCACAACTCTTCAGGTAGAATGAGATGAATGATACCTCTTAGCTTCTAAGTAGAACATAAGCCATACTGTAATTATTTACTTATCAAAAGAAAGTAGAACAGAAAGTAAATCCGAGTATTATGTTGTTTGATCATTGATGTGGTGGCAACTATTACTGAAGAAACTTTTACAAAGGAAGCATCAATCCTGTTCTGAGCAGTGAGCACTGTGCAAGAATGTTTACATTATTTTACCAATGTAAGAGTAATGTTATGTCCACTGAAAGTTAGCACTGAATATCCCATGAAAGTGTTATGATCTCTTTCTCTTCACAAAACAAAGAAAAAAAAGGAAAAAGAGATCTCCACTTTTATGAAATAAATTTTTAAAATCAAACTTGATACAAATCCATTTTATTTAGTTAATATATTCATGAATATTAATATTTTTATTTCTTTTTTTATAATAAGTAATTACTTGTTTCTCGTGCCATTAAGCATAGCCTATATATTACATAATAAGGAATCAAGATTTCCTTATTTTTACTTTTTATTTTTATGAAAATTTAATAATTGAAGGTGATTGGGGGTAGCATGTTTATCATGTCATAATAAATAAAAGATTTACCATCCCATCTAAAAATGGTCTTATATATCCATATGTTAATGAATATTATGATTAGTATCTTGATATCTAATCATTCATTCATTCATAATAAAATAAAATTAACAAAGAAAAAAATTTATTTATTTTTCATACAAAAGAGTAAATATTTCGTAACATATTAATATTTTTACTTCATTCATCTTAAGTTCATTTTAATTTTCTATCACTTTCTGAATGATGGTTCACTGTCAAATATCATGGTTACTTCTTTAAAAATTATTTTTCCTACTTTAAACTCAGCTCAATTTAATAGTTAAATAGTAATATATATTATAATTTTATAGGTCAATTTGTTTATTATCAGTTACGTGAATAAATTTATTTGATAATATTTTTACAATGTATTTAATACAGTAGGTTATTTTATAATCATATTAAATTCCATGTAATAATATACATCGTAATCATAATTTGATAATTTTTTTTACAATATATATCAGGACTCTTAATAATTTTGTTGGGTGAAGTTGAATAATTATTTAGTTATATAATATTGTTATTAATTAAAAACAATAACAGAATATCTACTGCTGTTTGGCGGTGAGCATAAAAAACAAGGATACGGTAATACCGTAATATATAGTTATGGATGCAACTGTTTTGTTACAAGTACATCATGTTCCTTTGCAGATTAAAGTTCGGTTCTTTTCGGTATTTCGGTTTTTACCGAATTCAAAAATATAAAATAATAACACACTAGTCTTTTATTATCAAACAGAAGAGGTGTCCACTAGTTCTTTAGAATAAGCCTTAAAATGTTTTCTAGAATTTTATAAAGACTTTTTATCCACTTTTGTTTTATCATCTCTCTTTCAAACATGAAAACATAAAAAAGAACTTTGGAGTTGACTTTTGCTCTCCACTTTGCAGTTTGGAACTAAAATCTCTTGTTTGATACTTATTTAGTTAAAAGTATGTTTTACCCTCTCTTCCTTTATAAATATTACTTAAAGCGGTTTTGGCTATTAATTCTTGCTCTATTTTGGATCAAACTATAATTTGAATATTAATAGTTTGTTTATAGGCTTATTTGACTACTTTAATTAAGCCTCTAGTTTAGATCAAAGCTAAAATGCTTAATTCTCCAAAAAATTGTGTTCTTTTTATGTTGAGATATGTAATTATCGTGTTTTGTATTTATTTTCCATATCTTATGATATGACTTTCCTAGATCTTGCATTTCCTACAAGGTCCATCAGTCATGATAAATGCATGATTTCATGATTTGGGGATTTTTGATACATGATACAATCCCTATATTGTGTATATTCACTATTTGATGGCTATGCCTTTTAGGCTTTAATTTATGTTCTTCCAAAAGTATAATCACTTAATTTATAACTTGCATCCTAAACTGTAATGCAACCTTGCCTGGTAACTCAATTTTGATGAGAAGTTTCTTTGTGCATGCAGGAAGATATTGTTGCAAAGCTGGTAGACTTTTTGGTGGCTCCTCATGCTACAACTACTGAATTACTCGCTGAAAAAGAGCAGGTCGGTTGGTTGTGTACAGAAAAAGTTGTTTCTTATATGCAATGCTCAATAAGGAAAGTTACTCCTTACTTTTGGTTCATAAATTCATGCATCTTTTGTATGTCCATCAGTCCAGTAAAGGCAAAAAGCGTAAGAGGTCGAGCAAAACCAGCGGATCAACGTCTGGGAGTGCACCTTCAAGAAGCTCAACTAAGGTATTATCCAGTTCTACAATAGCAGAAAATATATTTGTGCATTAATACCAGCCTCCCACCCCCACCACAGAAGCATACCCTTAATAAAAATAGGAAAAGGATATGTAAGCATAGAAAGTAGATTAATGTAGATGAGAACTTTGTCATAGCTTAACAATGCTTGCACATGATATGTTGTCTGGTAAAAAGTACTTTAGTTACAGTCAGTTTATCTGCAAGAAAGAATCTAGTCTAAATGTCTATGTAAGAAAGAACCTAGTCTACTCTGGTGTATAATCGCTGAGGTAAACATACTGTTTTTATGTACTGGTTTTTTCTGTAGGTGCTATTGTGACAATAGGTCAATATTAAGATTTTATTCCCAGCCGCAAGCCTTAAGGTTGCGGTGTATCATTAACAAATTTCCCATCCCCTATAGCCTTATGGGTGTGGTGTCATTAAACAAATTCCCAGTTACAATACTCTGGAAGAATTGGGTCTGCTATTTTTGATTTTTTTGTAGACCTGTTTGGAAAAATACAACAAATAATTCGACCTGGAGTGTAATTCTATATGGGGTATGTTTTAGTTGTGGTCAGATGAAGATATATCGGTTCCTGTTTCTTAGTTTTCTTGCATCTGTGTGACAACTAATTTATGGAAATACTTCTCATGCTTGATGGGAAATATTCTTTCAAAGTTCAAGACTAGCATGCTTAGCCATCTTCTCATTAAGAATGCTTCACCTTTAATTGTCCTTTTTTGGTTTTGGTTTATATTACAGAGCCGAAAGAAGATCGAAAATGCATCTAAAGGGGAAGAGGAAAAGAGTAAACCTGTGACTGATGAAGAGTCCGAAGAAGAACAAGAAGAAGATGAAGACGAACGTGAAGAGCAGGAAAATGTGAATGGCGTTTCAGAAAGATCTGAGGATGAGAAACCTGAACCCACCAAAAGTGAGGAAAAAGAAACGGAATCTGAAGCTGAATCCGAGTCTGAGGAAGACACGAGGAAACGCAAACGGGGTTCAAAAAAATCGTCTGCAAAGAAGAATTCCTCTGCAAAAACTAAAACCAAAAAAATTACTATGCTTAAAAAGTCAAGTCCACCAAAGAAAGCACCTTCTAAACCATCCTCAAGTCATTCTAAGGTTGAGGATAATAGCGATACAAGTCCAAAGACATTCTCGAGGAAGAAGAAGACTGAAGTAGTCAACGAGAAGTCCTCCGCACCAAAAAAATCTGCTTCCAAGGAGAAAGTCGGTTAGAACAATTCTCTTTCCTTTGTGTACACTTGAGCTAATTTCCTACTCAAGCTAATATAAATTTCTTCTTGAGGTAGTACAGAGTAAAACTGGAAAGTTTGTGTTAGCTTAATGTCAGCAACCACTTTCTGAGCCAACTCAATATTCTGAAATTCTTTTTTTCTCTTTAATGCAAGGGAAAAAAGTTGTGCAAGGGAAGGAGAAACCTAAAGAGGAGAAATTAAGGCCTAGTGATGATGAGCTTAGAAATGCAATATGCGAAATTCTGAAGGAGGTGGACTTTAACACGGTGAGAATCTGATATTTATTATTTGCCCGAGGTAGATAATTGGTGTACTTTGCGACCCACCCACCTGTATATTTCAGAACCAGGGTGGACATGCAATTGACACATTTTACATTTGTGCTCATTAATTTGATTTGATTGTGGTTGTGTGCATGAGCTATATTACAGGACCTGGTTGTGGTCGTTATTTGTCTTTTAGGTTTCTTTGCAGTCAACTGACTCATTAGATTATGTGTAAACCACTATATATTTTACCTGGTATTCCTTGAACGTTAATTGATATTGTTGTAAAATAATTTCCATATCTTTTGGTTGTGTTGCAGGCAACCTTCACCGACATTCTGAAGCAACTTGGTACGCATTCTTCACATTTCATTTTTCTGGTTACTTTTAAGTCTGATGCTTCATTTAACTGAGTGATGTATCAAATAAAACGCGGGCACATGCGTGCAAAAAGCAAGGAAAAGGAGAAGAGTAATGCTATATACACAAACTATACACAAAATTATTTACAATGACATGACATATGATGTGTAAGTAGTTGGTGAACCCATTTATAAGGAGAGTTGGTTGTTGTGGTGAGCCCAAATACTACACATCATATGTTGTGTTATTTGTGCACAATTTTTTGTATGATTTGTGTTCATAGCATTACTCATAGGAGAATATGATCAGTTTATGGCACATGCGTTGCGGATCTCCCTTCTAATATAGATCTTTTTTTTGGTGGGTGTTTTATAATTAAAGTTGGTGACAATGTACTTTGTTCTTTTCCAGTTAAGCGATTTAATACGGATCTCACGCCAAGAAAGTCGTCTATAAAGCTCATGATCCAGGATGAGCTAACCAAACTGGCTGATGAGGCAGATGAAGATGAGGAAGAAGGTGATGCTATAACAGATGAAAAACAACATTCTGCCCCAGCGGTGAAGGCCTGATCATGCAGACAAATTTCATCAAGAAGAATGGTATATTGGATAGCTATTGTGTTATCATTGCTGTAATAACCCTTTTCTTTTTCAGTTATTCATATTCTGTTGCTGTGCTGTTTAGCTTTTGTATGACTAGGTACAGCCAGCTGTAATTTATTGGTATTGTTCTATTTGCTGGCTGAAAGTTCGGGCTTGTTAGAAAACCAGTAGAAATAGAAGTTAATGTTATATGTATACATAAACATAGAGCTGTAGAAGTTTCGATATCTTTTATTTAACTGACCCTTTATTGACTCGAATGATGGATTTACATAGAGCTGTAGAAGTTTCGATATTGTTTTTACCCTGATGTTACCGTAAAAGATCTGATTTCTTTTGCAAGTCCGCAAGTATTTTGATCGGGAAATATGGTGGTTTGATAATATATAGAACTTGTACATTAAATGATTCTGATATTGCTTTTTGGCTAGTAGAACGTGCTTGAGTTGATGTCCAGTGGTTTGGTCGTTAACATTTGAAAATTTTGTCGGTATTGTTACTTATTTAACTCACAATTGTAGTGGTTGGAGCTCAAACGCATTGGCCAGATCTTGTGTTATAGCAAAAATAGTGGGGTGGTCAAATGCACTAAAATCTATTGCTACAAGCGCTACTGACTTTATCAACGTTGGTAAACCAAGTTTATACAATTTAGCGTAGTGACCAAACCTTGGGGAGCATTACCTTTTTCTTCGTCCAAATCAGAATAATCCATTTTTAAAAAAAATTATTATTATTATTTTTTTTATAAAAAGGTTGATCTGGATAATCCTAGAATGATCTGATAGAAATACTATTGCCTTGAGAGGGTGCACACAATAGCCATTTCCATTTTATCAAGGCGTGTTTAGTTATTCCGCACACATTCTAAAATACGACAATAACAGAGTAGGAGACAAAAAATAGAAATAAACATGAATTTAAAGGATAAAAGGGGAAAGTAAAAAGACTTCAAAGATTTGTTCATACCAAAAAAAAGAAGAAAAAATGTCACATTTCCTCCAGTTTTATTAGATTACTAGTTATTTGTACACACTACGCTTGTGATTTTAAAATAAAAAGAATAAGACGTGTGAAAAGAAAGTAGTAATGAAAACTAAAAACTACTATAAAATTAATTATTGTGTGAGAGAACTATTAGGGACAAAAAGGAGTATAGTGTTAGGACGAAGGTACTGTGATTTTTAGGTCTCACCTAATATGAAATGTGTTTCCTTCTTGATGAGAGACTCCTCCTCTAGGGAGGTTTGATTAGTTCTTTGATATTGTAATAGTAAATGATGTGTATTTGATTATGAGATTATATTGTACTTTATTTTTAACAGGCCTTAAAAAGACAAAAAGATGAAAAGGATAAATTGGGAAAGTAAAACGGGTTCAAATTGTTGTTAATACACAAGAAAGAAAAAAAAAAAATACTTCTCTTACTTCTCCCTCTTTATTAATACAGATATGTCGGCATAAACATTATACAGCCCAGGATGTCTTTCTAATCAAGTGGTTGTGAAATTTTTCGCTTTTAAAATTGGCTTTTCATTTTAGTTGTGAAAATTAAATGTGGATTTTTAAAAATTTTATTTTCAAGTTTTTGTTGGGTCCATAATTTTATTTTATTTATTTATTTATTTATGTTTTGGTATCATTAAAGCATTTATCATTGCACAAAGGGGAGGGTAAAATTCAGGAGAAGGAAATGAATGTAAAATTAGAAGTTGAGGTTTAAATTGAAACGATTTAATGATATGCCAAAAAAAATCAAAATCTTAAATCGGGGAAAACGAATTGATCCACTTAATATAGTAGAGCATTCCTTAATGAAGTTAGTTAGTATGAAGTTAACTTTTGTCAATTAACTAGTATAATGTCGACATGCAGGTAGGAAATGATCTCTCTCTGCGTATTAGTATTGCATTGGTCATATGACTAACTTACCATGAAGTTAATTTCATGATAACCGAATCTCATTGATACGTAGTTTTCGTTTGGGGGGGAGGGGGGGGGGGGGGGTATTTAATTAAGATTTTTAAAGATTTTTTTTAAGTGACATACTTTTGTAGAATTTGTGGGATTTTAACGACTTTCAAAGACTTTAAAGATTTTTTTAAAATAACTTTTATAGACTCTATGAAATAAGTAATAGACTTTTATAAACTTTTTATCAAGACTGTGATAGACTTTTGTATACTTCTAATATATCTTGCAACTTATATTAATTGTTAATTAGCCCATGTGTACATCTCTCTCTTTTTTCATGAACTAGAAATCTCATTATATTATTGTGGCATGAGATTTTATATATGTTGAAAGCGTTCATATTATTCTACTCATTTCATAATACATTTGGATACTCGGATACCAATAAAACTTTAGAAACTACATACCCAATACAATAATTAAGCTAACTTTTCATTGAGCTATATATACATTATGCATATGCGTACGCTTATTTGGAATTATTGTTTTTCATTCCGGTCTACAAAAATTGTCATCAATACTTATTTACGTAACTAGCAATTAAAAAATTAATATAAACATTTGCAATATATATCGATTTTCATTCAAATATTTGAATATTACCTCGCCTTAGTATCAAAATTTGCAAATAAAATAATATATACTTGTTTCATGTATATTTTAAAATAGCAAGTTATTTTCAAATAAAAAATATTTTTTATTTATATTCTTCATTTAACTCTAATTAAGTTAATTTATGAAATTATAAAATATTGTGTATTTATTTTTATTTACGAAATAATAATGTATGTTTATTATTAAATAACAAATAAATTCAAAATTTAAAATTTTGAATTTTGTACGTTGACTACAAAAACAAAATAAATGTTTTATTTTTGTGGGTACAGCAGAAGTATTAATTATTCTAGATTATAAAGTAATTAGAAATATTGGATTCATGTGAAGTAATTAGAAATATTGGATTCATGTGAATTGTATTTTAAATTTATTTAGCTTATTAAGATGAGATATGAAGTCTTTAGAAATCTTTAGAGATGAGGTCGAACTTTGGATATGGGTTGATAGTTTTAATTCTTCTTCTAAAGTCTGTCAAACTCTACCATTTAATAAAAATCTGAAAAGTCTATGACTTTTTGAATACCTAAATACTTTTATAGACTTTGTAAAAATCTTAATTCAATACCACCAAACTTTTAAAGACATTAAAAAAATTGTAATTGAATACCACTAAACTTTTATAAACTCTTTAAATGTCTTGATTGAATACAACCAAACTTTTAAAATCTTTAAAAGTCTTTAAAAATCTTAATTGAATACACCCCCTACATGTCGTGACAAAGACTTGAATGAGTGTGTCAATGGGGCGGTATTGTTAATTACTCCCTCCTTTTCAAAATTAGGATATATTAGCTTCAAGTGAATATGTAAAATTAATTGGACATGTAATTGTGGTGGTATATAATAATATACAAAGACTGAGTTTGGTGTAAATAATTTTTGATGCCTTTTTAGCCTTCCACTTTTAAGGTAATTTATATTTTGTTCTTATATATATATATTTTTAATTTTTCTATTTAATTCTTCAAATTTTATAATTTTTTTTATTTTATCCTACAGAATTTACACATACAACACGTGTGCCGTCGCCGGCCGAATACTAATAAAAATAATACTCATTCGTATCTGTATATTTGCATCTTCTTCATAATTTCTATGCCTTCGCAGTAGGAGGTGTTGGATTGAACATGGAATCTGTCAAGAAAAAATAAAAAATACTATCCCATTTAGCTATGTATGCTCCTCGATGCAAAATAATCCATCAATCCTATATGCGTGTCAAATAACGACAATTGTGTATCAAGATAGATGTTGCTTTGATTTTTTCAAATGTATTTAGAGAGCATAAATTTATCAAGTTATCCTAAGCTTTAAAATAATGTTTATCCCAAATATTATAACTAATTGACAAAATTATAGTTAATGTCTACCACTTTCTTTTTCCTTTCTCCAGTCTCATCACTCCTAATTTATTTTCATTTTTGTCTCTTCTTTCCTTCCTAATTAGATTTGTCATTTATGTATTTTTAATACACACACACATATATATATATATATATACACACATTATAGTTCAATTTAATAATAATAATAATAATAATAATAATAATAATAATAATAATAATAATAATAATAATAATAATAATAATAATACCTCGAACCCGTTACAAGCCCGAAATGCTACACGCCGCAAGCCCAAAGGCTCGTAATGCGACTAAAATCTAGTTGCGCAGGAGAGCAGATCCCCTGTCTCCCCACTTAAATTTTGACACATGTCCTTTTATTTAATTTTAGAATTAATTAGTGTTAAGTAAGAGACTATGTGTCAAAATTTAAATGGAGGGACACAAGGGGACAAGGAAATTGAGGACAAAGGATCTGCTCTCGTTGCACAGCTCAAAACAATTACAAAGCCAAATAAATAATGTAAAATCTCAATAAAGTTTTCATCGAATAAGCAAGTCTTGAGCTTAAAACAATACCAACGAAGGTACTACAACTCCTCTAAATTAAAGTCCAACAAAATTATACCATAATACTATATCGAAACTTAAATTAATTATCTCATATTTATCTTTGACTTAACTCATGGCGTCCCAACTCTCGAAACAAGATAACCTGTAATATTGTAAGGGGTAAGCGATAAAGCCCAGCAAGTTACATTCCTATCTAGCCGAATCAAGTACAATTTACAAAAGACTTTTTCAAAATAACTCTTTGTTCAGTAACAATAATAAATATACTTTTAAAACAAAAATAAATAATAACAAAGCGAATTCACATTCAAAAATATTTTCAATGTATACAATATATCTTTTAATCCACAGCCCTAACGACTAAGGTTACAATAGCCTTGTTACACGGCTCAAAAGTTCGAAGATGTCAATAATCACACACTTTACTAAGGCATCTAATATGCACGCTCCCCGAAAGACATCTAAAAAGTGTGTGCTTTAGTAGGTCCTAAATTAGCTCTGAAACTAAAAGTAATCAATAACGAGTTTTATACATAGTCAGATTGAGAATTTCAAAATCTTTTCTCAATATTATCGATATTCGAAACGATTCTTTTTTACAGTTCAAAATAATATAATCTCATTTCATAGTTCAAAAATAAATACTTGATCCGAAGTTTAAAATAAAAGAACATACCATTTTAATTTTAATGGAAGCCTTAAATAGAACATAATAAATTTTGATACCATATATTTAGGCATTTGAGTAATTACTAAGGCATACATAAAAGTAAACGATAATTTAAAAATACTAAATAATTCGGAAAGCCACTTACAACATAAGTACCTAAAAGATTAATCTCGTGATACAAAACGCCGTCTCAACTAGAGAATGAATTACCACTTCACATTGTAACACTCCTCTACATAATTAGAGTTTTAATAATTAATCATAAATACTAAACTTTCAATTCCCAAATCTGTCCAAATATCATCAAGACCTCATGTCACTATTTCTCTCAAAATTTTCTCATATTGAACTTATTTTCTAAATCTAAAATTATAAATAGAAACTAGATTTCAAATACTCCAATTTAGCCTCAGGAATCACCTAAATCGGATTTAAAATTATTAAGTTATACATTTTTAAAGGATTAGATACACTTTTCCCCACTCTACTCGACCTTGGTTTACAAATACATCACTTGACTGAATTTTTTTACGGTCAATTCATTAAACTATACGTTATTTTCAAAAAGTGATATAGTTGTCTATGTCTATTAATCATTTAACAAAAAAAAAAGACGTGGCAATACATAACAATTGATTAAATAACTTACGTGGATTAAATCCCTAAATCCCTTAATCCCCAAAATCACTCCCAAATTATTTGTAACTCCTCTTCCTTCAGCATCAGGTAGATCGACGAAGAAGAGAAATTGAACAGAAGAATCAAAAGCTGGGCTATCCCCAAAATCATTCCCAAATCGATTCTAACTCTTTCTTCCTCCACTTAGACCGATGAAGAAAAGAAGACAATTAACAGAGGAATGATAAAGAAGAGAAGGCAATTAAGAGATGAACTAACGTGAGCTCCAATGAAAATAACATCACACATCGCGTCGATGATTGAGAGATGCCCAAAACTCCGGTGACATGCCGATGTGGGATTGTCGCACCGATGTTGGTAGCTTGAAAAGAGGGAACTGTTGATCCGGGAAGAAGGTTCATCGGTTGTCCTCGTTTCAAGGTATGTGACCTAATTTCTTCTAGTTGGGCTTGATATGTGTAATGTTTGTTGTATTTGAGATTAACTTTTGGTGTTGTTAAATATTTGAGTATTAGATGTTTGTGAAGTTATTTGAAGATTTTAAAATCCGACAACTTGTGCATTAATTTTGTGTGGGGATATTTTCTTAATCAATCCATAAATGGTTTCTCTTCAAAGAGAGGAGGGCCTGACTATCTTTCTGCATTTATGATTACTTAATTCTATATAACAATTTCATGCAAGTATACACAATCGAAATATAGGGTAAGAAAAGTATCGTTCCGACGAAAAGTGAATATAACTTTCAATTACTAATTACTAACTGTGCACTAGTTTAATTCTATTTAGACAAATGCATTCAATAACTACTAAATAATTACTAAAATAATAAATGTTAATTCTATGAATAAAAACATTAAGGAATTCAATTTCTCCCGATGAATTAAGAAAATAACCTTCTTAATATTGTATTGAATTAATTAACTGGAATTGTCAACGAAAAATCACTAATAATTAATATAATCATTTTCCAAACAATTACATCGCATACCTATTATTATTAATTTCACTATATTCCTATGAGAAATAATAATAATAAATTCATTAAGATTCATTTTCCAATAGTTGCTTGCGACATCCAGGTATATGTCTATCCCGTCCACAAATTAACATTTACTCTTAAGAAGAATTACTAATAACAAGTTACTACATCCAAATCTTAATTTAGTCTTCATTGTCAAATTTCATCTAAATCCATCCAATAATAGTTGATTAGACAATTATAACAAATATAACAAGATATAATAAACAATCCCATTATATAAATTATAACCAATTTAATGAACAATAGAAATAAATATTAAATTAACCATCATCGGGTTCCATTGATTCCCTAATAAATAAATTAGTTCATAATGAAAGATAAAAAAAATAACAAGCCATTCAAAGCCATCCAAAATACAAAATATAAGAGTTAAAAAAGAAAAAATAAAACTCTATAGAAGCCTTTGTCTTTTTTACCAGCTCTTTCTCTTGCCTTTGAAAAATACTCTGAAAACCATTATTTTTTTATGTACTATCCTCTTCTACTCTGAATAATAATCCTCCTTCTCATTAATTATTAGTCTCCTACTAATATTTCCTAACAAAAGTGACCAACCCATTCAAAATAAGTATAAGCCAATAAGATGTCAACCTTTTAGAAATTTTAAACCCTCATAACTTCAATACACAAACATAAGCTATAATTAGGAACTTAAACAATCTTTAAATTCCCGCGCATGTGAAACATACGTGCCTGCCAATCAATCAAGTGCCGCAGCTCTGGTATGTTTAGTACCACGACTCTTCAAGCCTCGTGACTATTCAAGCACCGCGACTCTGAGATGTTGAGCGCCGTGGCTCTATGTCCTCTATCCGTTCCCTTTGATTCCTTTAGAATTTCTTTGCCTTTATGCTCTGTTTGAAGTAGCCACTCCTTTGCCAAATAATCTTTAATCACCTTAGCTAAATTAAGGCTAAACTAACAACATTTTGCAACACTTACACTAATACAGGCTGGAATCCATTATTACTTAATCAATTAGTAAAACATATGCTATTAGTAAAATTGAGGCATTTAGTAAAACGAAGACATTTATATTAAATATATACCTTTTGTTGGTTATTGATTATAGTCAATCCATAGCCTTCACCAAGGTTAAGGTCATCAGCCAACGACTCCAAGAACCATCTCCAACTGGCACCATTTTCAGTTTCTACAACAGCCATAGCTGTAGGGAACATTTGATTGTTCCCATCCCTTCCCACTACAAATAATAATTGACCTCAGTATATAGTTTTTAAGAAATAACCATCCAATCCAAGAATTGACTTACAACCCTCTTTCCAAGCTTTCTTCAAGCTGTCATAATAAACATAAAATCTCTTAAACCTGACCTCATCTTTAGGATTAAACCTAGTGGTTTTAATGTCGATCGTATTCATTTTGTCACTTCTCTTAATCTCAGCCCCAAAATCTCAGACTCTTGAATAATGTTCATTCATAGCTGCATGTATACATACTAAATCTAAATTCTTCACCCTCATACACTTCACAAGTGTTACATCCAATTTCAACTTGATTTTATTTTCTTCTTGCATGTCCTTCAAGCTCCAGTTTGGATTTTTCCTTATCTTATTTCCATAAAACTCTGCCAAAAACTTGGTGTTTGCCAACTTGTTTTTAAAATTGTAGGCACAATTATGTGTGTCTGGTATTGAATTTATTTTCACATTCTCAGTTACTTGAATATAATTGGCCCACTATTTCCAAGGGCAACCCTTATCGTACCTAACCCTTCACCATTTCCTTGTCGTTTACCTTGTACTACAACTTACTGTCATTAGCAATTGAATAGTCTCTAATGGCAGTCTTGAATTCATTGAAATTGGCAAAAATCTGATAGTGTGAAAACTTTATGTGATTTGTCTTTATTTTTGGGTTAAAAACATCACAATGTACATGCTTTATCTTTTTTACAGGGGCCCACAAAACCAAGGTTCTCATCTTCACTACTCTTTGTGGGGGATCTTAATACATCACTGTCCTCATACTCACTGTGCGAGTCACTATCATCATCAGAGTCACTAACATTATCACCCTCACTATTTTTATTAACCTCTTTAATAACCTCATTCACTAACCTATCACCATCTGATGCACTTTTATCACCCTTAGCCTCACCAACTTCGGCCTCTTTATCATAACCCTCATTCTCAGATTCATCAGCCTCTATACCCTGACCTGCCACCTCAACATCACTCTCAGCTACATCACCTTCAACAGTACCCGCATCTATATCACCCTCAACACCCTCAGTATTACCATCACCTACCTCAGTTTGAACTCTAGCCATCTCTGTGATGCCCCCAAATTCAGATACCCGTACCTCGAATCTAGTGCTTCACGATCCATCTCATATAACATACTAATATTAACTAATAGCAGAAAAATAGAAATATTTACATTGATATAACATAAATATTCTCGTCCCAAATCTCGCAACCATTAGTAAAAAATGCTACATAACTTAAACCATAACATAACTTAATAAATAACCATAATTAAGTATTAATACATCATAAGAATAAAATCCTAGCATAGAAGAACAAAGCTACTCCGTAGCCTTACTGTAGACACTCAAAATTTTGCATTCTTGTTACTAACTATGTAGGAGGGAAAAATCATCTTTCATCTTCCAGAGACAACCCTGGAAGTCAAAAGATCAAATCCAAGCCTCAGTGACAACCCCGAGAGATCAAATCCAAGCCTCAGTGATAACCCTGGGAGAGCAAGTCAACCCCCCTGACGACAACCCCATGAGATCAAATCTAAGCCCCGACGAAAACTCCAGGAAATCCAATTCAAGCCCCAGCGATAACCCCGGGAGATTCAATCCAAACCCTGGCAACGACCTTGGGAAATCCAATTCAAGCCTTGGCGACAACACCAGGAGATTCAATCCAAGCCCCAGAGATAACCCCGGGAGATCAAGCCAAACTCGACAACAACCCCGAGAAACATCAAACCAACCTCAGAGACAACCTTGAGGACTGTTAAAAGTCACCGACAGTCCAATCTCAGAGACAACCTTGAGAAAAGACAACTACAACTGCATCAAGCCCCAAACCAACCCGGGAGGGGCAAAATACTAATTTTACCAACTCAACATCAAATCAACCCAAATCACTGCAAAAGAAGTAATTCCGAACCATAACATCAATCCTGAGTGAAAACAACAAAAGATATCTCAACGGATGGACTACGAAGACTCGAAGATCTAGTCATAGACCCATCTTTTCATATTAGAAGATATCAAATCTCATGTTATTATGTAGCTCTAGTCAAGGGCTTTCTGGAAAGGTATAACATGCCTCTATCGGATTTTCGGATTGAAAGTTATGAAGGTTCAAGCGGACAACGCGTTGGCCCGAGTGAATGTACTTTGAGACAATGGGACACACAGGGCTCGGGCCCACCCAGGCAGCCGCAGGTAGACCAGCGGCCACTTTGGTCTATAAATAAACCCCCATCAGCGAAAAAGATAAAAAGAAAGGAAAAGAGAGAGAAAACTCTGTCCATTTCAGCTCTTAACCCTGCCTACAGTGTTCTAAACTTTGATATTTTTCTTTCTAAACACTTGTATACATATATTCTGCAATATATCAAATTTTAACCGGTGCATACCGAGTTTTTAAGCTCCAAAAGTGGTCTGAAGCCTTCTTTGCAGCACACTATAAGATTTTTTCAAATTTGAAGCTTTCTACTGCTTTAATACACACACACACACACACACACACACACACACACACACATATATATATATATATATATATATATATATATATATATATAGACTCTCGTCGATTATATATGCCCGAATTAGACTTACACCGAACAGTTGAGCCTGGATCGACTATCTGTGGCGTTTACTCATATATATATATATATTTACATTCAACGGTCATGTCTGGATTCCCAATTCGTGGCATTCGATCGATTTAATATATATATATATATATATATATATATATTATCTATTTACTGCATTTAAATATCTGTTTTAACTGATCATTCAATGTAAATCCATAATATTTAAATCTGTGGACTAGATTTAACTAAATCTAGCCATATCTAACTTTTAACCGATTCACAAGTTGCAAAACTAGAACCGTTGAGCTAGAAGGGCTAAGATTTATTTAAATCTAGTTTTCTTTCTAGTTTTTATTATGTGAGCCTAGGAGCTATAGGATCTAAGATCCAACTAACGGATCTTGATCTGGTTTCCACGATGGACCTTTTTTTTCCAGATGTACAGCCAGCTTGTAAATTATTTATGGTGTTTGGACATCCTTAGATGACTTTCATGCCCATAAAGAGCCCAACACTGCTATGTATATTATTTTGTCAAAGATGCTTCGCCTCTAGAAAAATAAAATAAAACCAAGTCGAATATGGAATAAAATGGAAGTATCAAAGGCCTCAATTAATATTGAGCATAAGGATTTGAAAACCTGTTTTCAAAACATCATTGTTATACATATTGCTTAAAATTGAACTTTTATACAAATCAAACCCAACGAGACATAAAACTACTTCCAAATAAATGCACTTAGGCCCAATTAACACACACACACACACACACACACACACTTCAGATAAAGTAGGGAATTAAAAAGTCGCGACAACCGTGTTTTCCAAGCCTGGGGTGCCTAACACCTTCCCCGCTTAATCAAGCCCCGAACTGTGAATCTTGCCTTTTCAAGTAAACGAGTCCAACAATTGGTCCTTCGTGTAAACCTTTTCAAAATCGGTTGAGTTGGTACAACCATTTCAAAACTACCAAATGACGACTCTGAATTTTTAAATCTTCGACATTTTGTGTTGGATTCTTTTCAAACTCGCCCTTTCAAACAAAACTCAACACATAGAGAACATAAAGGGTAAAAAGAGTAATCAAAAGAAAAAAAGGAAATTTTTCCCGACGTCGGCAGGTGGAGACTCTGTTGGGGACAGTAGAGGGCTTAAGCTGTATTTCAAACTTTTCAAAAACCTTCTGATATGCTTGTATGTGAATGCTGCCTTTACATTGAATGGATGTAAATGAATGCTTTATTTAGTACACTTTAGTGCCCCTCACAACCTCTGCATGCTGTATTAGTGCTTCACACAGTATCATCAAATTGCTGAATCAACTGCTCCTCCAGAATGGCTGGTAATACCACTTAAGGGCGGATAGACCATCCACCCAGTGCCGCTACCCACTTATACTAAGGCTATTCATACGGTGAGACACGATGTATGTGAATGTATGTTGTGTGATTCCTCCAACAGGAGGCAAACCGTTGGTGTTTGATTACTAGACTCAACGGACACTGTGACACCCCCAAATCCGGGTACTCCATTCCCACAGGATTTGGTGCTCACTATCCAAAACCATTATATCTAACTACCCATAACAAAGGATAAAGACATAATTTAAATAACTTAAACAATAATCTTTCCCATTAAAGGGTTACATCATCTTAAAATAATCCTAGGTAATCTAACCTTAAATTATTACATAAGTCTGCGGAATACATCACAAAATAAAGTAAGTCTTATAGCCTAATTCATCCAATAAATTGACATAAATCTTTAACCCTTGGACATCTTGCCCTTTCCTTTGCTGAAAGATGGCTCATCGTTCTTTTCGACTTTAGCTGCAATGTTAATTGCAAGAGTGAGAAAACAATTGCTCACTAATATAGAGAGTAATAATAATAACAACATGATAATGAACAACGCATACAGAATAATGGTGAACTTGTTCTATGAATTAAAAATAGAAAATAAGTTCGAGTTTAATATCTGAGGGTCTTAAGACCACGAACTATGTCCCTGGTATTTAGGTACTATTACCCCAACCTTAACAGTCATTTAGACTATACAGACCATTCTTTACGTACTTGGGAGAATCAGCCCTTTGTACCACGCATTGTGCGCAAACATCTAAACGTTACACGTACATAATCCCCTATATTAGGATTGTTCGTCTCAGTTTGAATTTAGAATTTCCACACTAAAGAAATTTTAGTTTGGAACTATCTTATCAGTGGTACTAGAATTTTAGAACACTATTCAATTATAGACCGATTCAATCAATAAAAGTTTGCTTGCCACTTGAAGGTTCAATATAACAATATAGAATTGAACAAGGTTATTTAAGTCAAAGATCGAATAACAACAATATACAATCGAGTAGACATGGTATACATGCAAAGTACTATATTTAAAAGAGTTAGAACAATCTCCTTTGAATCAATGTATTAGAACAATATATGCGTTAAATAACAATAACAAGAATAAGGAAAGTGAACCCGCTCGATGTAACAAATGAGGTTACAAGAGCTTATACAACCATACATAAAATAGAATCAATAGGCTTACTCAACTGTAATATAGGATTTGCATAATGATAATTTAGAACTAAAAAGCTTGCTTGACAATAATAAAATAACGGAATTATGGAACTTGCATTCATTTTAAAGATAATGAAGTTAGGGAACTTGCCTCGTATGTAAGCTACACAAATATAATAATGTTCGCCAATTACCCTACACATACCATTGAAATTACAATACCAATTAGTTGTATTAATATTAGCTTTATGGGTTTAACCCACCATTTAAGTCATAACCGTTAACTTAATGTCTATTCCCGTTGGTTAACCACCCTTATGAATCTGAAGTCTCACTATCGCCTAATATAAACTTTATCATTCATCTCTAACCCTTGTAAATGTCAATTTTTATTCATTACATAACTTGTTTAAATGATCACTTAAAATCTTCACATTTGGTATCACCACCCGTAACTAACTGTTATAATGTCTAATGTTATGATTTAACATGTTTATCATGCATGCCATACAAGATTAGGTCCTTATTTTATAGTCTATAAATAATCAGAACTCACTGCCTAGGTTCAGAGTACTAGTAGTTAATTTGCTTTTTACTAATAATCAGGGTATCGGCAAGCACTGCTACCGCATACGTACACAGTAAACTATAGTTCATGCATTTCTATTTTGCACCAACACTCTAATTAACCCAATTTCCACAGAAATTCACAAAACCTAACATCTAAAACTTTGTAATAACATCCATAAGCACACAATTCATCATTCTAACAACATAAACATTACATATACTTAACTTTTAAGGATCAAAACTACACTTTTTCCCAATTTCTTCATTTTTAACACTTTTAGCAAATTTGATTGCCACAACTTCATTTCTTAACCAATTGACACGATTCAAACTACGTTGTTTTTGTTTTTTGACATATTATCACAATATAACATAAATTTACAGATTATATCAAGTATTGGACATGAAATTTTGTACTTACACAAACCATATTACACTCAAATACACACTGTTATTCTAACTTCCTTCTTACAAAGCCAATTCTCACGAATTTGATTACTAACCACGGTATATATATGACAATAACAGATTCTACAATATAATTATGCACACCCATAACCCATATCTTATAATCAACAACTTATCAAAACCCCACTTTTAGAGAATGAAAATCACAAAACAGAAAATTAGAGTTAGGGTAGATTATACCTTGATTTAGCAAATGTTTAACAAGCCCTTCACTTCCTCTTGACAATCTCAGAGAATTCTCTCTAGCTCTCACTCTCAATTTCCTCTGTGTTTTTCTTAGTTAGCCATAGGAAAAGAAATACGCGTATTATAACTGGCCTTGGCCTCTCTCTCCCACGTTCGTCAGGTATAAACCCAACAGGTTGCATCAGTTCAAATAAGCCAAAGGCCACAAGGCCTTGTTTGGCTACCAAAAATTCTCCCTTCCAATTTATTTTTATAATATTTTTATTATATAGTTTTTACTTGTCACACATGTAACCAATTTAAATAGCTTACAATTATAATTATAATAATTATAATTTTTATTATAATTATACTTATGATTAATAAATTATGATATATCTAATTTAATTATTAAATTAGACTTAAACATCACTTTATTTAATTTACTTATTTTTCTTAAATATTAAACAATTCTTTTAATTTAATTCTTTTATTAAATTAAATCTTCAAATAAAAATTATCATTTGAAAGGTCAATAATAATCTAGAAGGGGGGTTGAATAGATTATTACTCGTTAAAAATTATATTTAGGCCTTTTTGAATTTTTAGTAATTAATTAATAGTTTTAGTAATTAGCATGCATGATAATAAAAATTCAATCACAATGCACAAAGAGTTATATGGTTCACAACATACAGCCCTTGGTATGTTGCTACGTCCAATCTCAAGTCCCTACTTGGAACTTGAGATCCTATTACTATCGGTAAGAAAAACTCCTTCAACAGGCGGAGAAGCCTTTACAAAGTTTTATAGACAAACTTGTATCTATTCAACTATTCTATCTTGGACAACAAGCTCTCTGCTCCTTCCTTAAGTCTAGTTGTACCACCTTTTGAGTTCAGTTTTATTCTATGATCTGGTCTTGAAACAACAGTCTCTTCCTCACCTCACAAGTACACTAGAGACCCAACTTCCTGTTTAACTCTCTAAGACTCTGGTCTTGGTCGAAGAATTACTTTTCTTTCTCACAGGTACATAAAATAAACTAACTCTAATCTTTTCTCTGTTTACAAATAAGTTTACAACAATGTGCTTCTTCAATAAGCTGATAAGAGTTAAGTACAGATTAATGCTTCTCAAATAAGCAAATAGAAAATTAAGAACAAATATATCAGTATAAAAGTTCAAGGACTTTTATGCTCAACAATGAGCTTCTTTAAAGCAGATTAGAACTTTTGTTTAGATCCACTGATGCATCTGATTAAGCAAATATATAATTTTAAGGCACTTTATAAAGAATTAGCAATTCTATAAACTAAAGAGTGTTTTTCTATGGATGATATATAATTGTTTCTTAGATAGTCTTTACCAAGTATTATATGAATTATTTTTACAAATCAATACTTGTATAAAAGAATAAATCAAATAAAACAATATTTATCAAGTATAATATTTAAATCAGTTAAGCACAAACTGATATAACAAATATTATTATTTAACTCAAATAATATATAAGAATATTTTATCTATTATGTGAACTTTTATAGATAACGTCACTTAGTACTATAAGGAATCGTACGATTTAAATTCCTCTTGGTAGAGGTGTATCTCCGTAGCCTTGCGACGTCTAAGTATGACAAAATTTATAATTTTCACAATTGATATTTATATCAATATTTTAAATAGATCACTACGATTCTCAAATCCAGCTTGGATGACTACTCTTTTTGGAGCAGTATCTTAGTGTCGTTTTGAGCTATCAAGTGTCGTATCTATTTTACGATATTTATATAAATAATGTCAATAAAAGGTTACTGAAGACTATAAGGAATCGTACGGTTCGAATTTCTCTCCGTAAAGGTGTATCTCCGTAGCCTTGCGGCGCCCAAGTATCCTTTTATTTGACAAATAGATGAAATATATATATATATATATATATATATATATATAATTGTGTAGAACAATGTGTATTTGTATATCTACAGATATAATACAAGTAAGAAATAATTCAACAAAAATTAAACTTATCTCAATACTTGGACCAATTTTTCTCTTCAAAATAATCAGAACTTTTGTAAGAAGAGATATAAAGCTTTTAGAGAGAATGTAGGCAAGGAGAGTATGCTTTGCTTTTCACTGAATTGGTAAAAATCAAATGAATGAAATACTCCCTATTTATAGAGTTTTTGAAGTTGGGGCAAAATTATAATTTTGAAAAACTGATTTTTGAATGCACGACTTAGATGAAGAAAAATTGAATTTAACGGATCAGATTGGAGCAAATTTTACGCGGAAGTGCTTCACAATTCGCTAGGTCTATTATTTGCCAACTTAGCATTTAATAAACCATTTGACCACATGTTTTTAAGGCAAAAAGAATGCCAACACTCACGCGTCTTCTTTAGTCCCAAAAAGAGTGGCATAAAAGCTTGCCAGTACATAGAATATATACATCCCCTTATTTGATGCATGCATGCATCCATATATATATATATATATATATATATATATATATATATATATATATATATATATATATATACACACACACACTCTTTGAAACTATATTAGTATACTAATGTATCTATGTTTAAAATATGTACTCTATATAATAATCATATATGTATTACATATATATATATACTAGTATATATTAGTATATATATATATATATATCCCATTTCTATATATATAAATATAATAAATATATTTGCTACAAGTTTTGGTATATATGAAACATGCATAAAATATTTTGCCCAACTTTGGTTTTGAGAAAGAAATAGGATCTCATTGCCATTGAATTTTATATGAATTAATTTATTTAACACTTGACATATAAATTATCAAGGTCAATAAAAATTAATTCACGTAAAAATAGAAAATAGTTAGAATAAAATAATAAGGAAAAATAATTACATATTTAATTTAAAACAAAATTGTTATCATCAAAATATATCACATAAAATTATACCTATCAATCTATCCCTTTTGATGATGACAATTATAAAAATATTTTAGTTTTTAAGAAAACTCCCCCTTAAACTATGAACACTTTATAAGAGTATATATTCAATCTCATGGCAGTTTATAATAGTTTAGATTCATTCATAGTAGTTTATATAATCCATTCATAGCAGTTTATATAATCCATTCATAGCAGTTTATATCCATATTTTTCTTCTCCCCCTTTGTCATCATAAAAAGTGACAGGGTAATAGAAAATTTTAACCTGCAGGAAATATTTTAGAAAACCTGCAAAGAGAGTTAGTAGCCAAAAATATATAAAACTAGGATAGAGATGTACTCAGTAGTAGTAGTAGTAGTAGTAGTAGTGTAGTAAGAGATGGGTAAGGGGTTAAGGTTTATAGTTATCCAAATAGTTAGTTAGACAAGTTAAGCAAATAGTTAGATGTTCTCTAAATTTAGAGGAGAGAAGTGAGAAATGTCAGGAATGTTGCCTTCAGGATCTTCTTATGGGGGAACAGGAGCTGTGAAGTCAGCAGTGGTATTGACATTGAAGGGATCCATCAACAGGTTGTTGCTCTCCAATAACAAGCATACCACAGATTTAACAGTGTGTAAAAGAGAACTGAACATCTTCTAATTTTTCCAAAATTAGAGTTTGATTTTGCAACAGAAGTAGGTTCATACTATTGAGTCAGTCAATTTTTGTAGCCATGTTGATGTTGGTTTCAATAATCTCATGATCAAGAGGTTTAAAAATAATGAGGGACTGAGGTGGCATATTTAAGTGGGATACGATGTTGCTGGTGGGAACGAGTTGAGACTGATGATTTGACAAAAGGAATGTTTAAATAGTGGAAGACATGTGTGAGAAGTAGACCAAAACCAAGACAATTATTTTAAAAATAGAATTCAAACGAGGACAACAAGAAGTAGGCCAGATTGTAGGGCATGCATTCATTTAAAAGACTCTTGATAATTTCCAAATCAAAGGGTAACATTTTTTCGATCATCTCGTACAGGCATAAAATTATTTCTTAAAATTTTACCCAAAAACTGGCACTCAGCAGTTAGAAATTCCAGACCAACTTTGCAGGGATAGTCAAATAAAAGAGCTGGTACCATTTGATTAGTTACCACATATAGATTAAACTTGAATAACATGCATTCTTCTACAAATATTCCAGATGGATGAAGATATGAATTTATCCTAGGTAATTCTAGAGTGGAAGGATGCAATTGAAGTGCATGAACAAGAAATAATTCAGCAATGATGTAAGTTTGTCCTTGGATGCAAGTGGTAATACTCTTTAATATCACAGAAGAATAAGTTTAAAACTCCATATGAGCATAAAATTCTGCTACAAGACTAGGATAAATTGATTTATCATAGAAGGAAACCAAGCATTCCCACCCAACATTTTTAAAAATTTCAAACAATTTTGGAAAGCTATGAAATGTGATGACATTTTCGGGACACAAGTTGTGTCTCATAGACCTATACTTTGACTGGGCAGAGGGAGTAGTGAGGTGAGAGACAACATTGGAGAATTGTAACTCAGAATTTAGAGGAAGAGTTTTTCTTTTGGATGAAAATAAATTAGACATGATGAGGAGGGATGCAGGAAATATAGGAGAAAATATCAAGCTAAGGAGAGACTGCACATAGGAATGCATCATTTTTGAAAGGACTTATATATATAGATAGAGAAAAGAGGGATGATATGCGACAGGTAATATACACTCCAAGTAATCAAGTAAAGGTAGCAGTTAATAAACTGATGTTGGAGTAAGTAATACTGAAAAACAATAACAAGAAACAGAAAATATTTAAGTTAAACAGTAAAGTAAACACTGTTTAAAATCTGTCATTTAAGAAGGTAGAGCGAGCATTTAAAAAAAATATCCACATGTCATTTGAAGAACAAAGAGAATAAAAGATTTTAGTCAAACTTAGAATGATTACTAAAACTGCAAAGATGTATCATTTAAAACAATTTGAATAGAACACGGCAAGAAATTATCATTTTAGAAAATTAGTTTGATTTTATCATTTATAGCAAATCAAAAAAATAGTAGAGATGCAATAAATTAATCAAGTGGACCTCAGTATCCACACAATATATAAGGCAATTAAAAATAAGAAATCTAGTGGACATCAGTATCCACACATGTAATACTATAGAAAGAGATAGAAAGGTTATACCTGAGTTGGTGGTAATAATATACGAATTGCAGTATGACCAGCTTTTTGTTGGACAGATTTCTCAATAAAAAACATCAGTGAGCTCAACAAAGGTGCACCGTTATATATATATATATATATATATATATATATATATAATGAGGACAATATTTTAAAAAAAACTATGAAAGACAAAAAATGCTTTATGTTAAAATCTTTAACGAATAGATGTCAAAAATATTTGAAGTGAATGTTAAAAAAAATTAGGGTTTGTTGAAAACCATAAACTTCATTGGATCTGATGAAGTAGATGAAAATGACTTGTAAAAAGAATTTAGAGAAACCCCAACCAGAAATCTTTTGAGACAGACTAGAAGCAGAAGGAAATTTACACTTTAAAGATGGTTTGATTATCAGAAGTTTCATAAATCAGAAATCCTAACAGCGTATACACGATTTTGAGTAGAAACCCTAACATTTTAATGGAGCGGAAGAACACATGCAAGTATCCGAAAAACCCTAGAATAAAATCAGAAACGATTTAATCTTTAAAACAGAACTTAATCTGCATAGATCTACCGATCTTGATGAAGAACACATTTGAATGGTTAAAAACCCTAGGACAAAATTTTAAAAAATTTTCAGTAGATTACATATAATGACTTAAAAAAAATTTCTTTAACGGAACCCTTAAAAAAATTTGTTGACAATAATTACTAGAAATTTGATGAATTTAAGAAAGAAAAATGAAACGACAAAAAAATTTGCAGTTGGTTTCAACTGATAAACCCTAACCAAAGATCTGTCAAATGTTAGACAAAAATTTGTAGATAGTTGATCATCAGAAGTTTCACAACTCAGAAAACCCAAAAATATGTTGCTTAAAACGGAATATTGGTTTTAAATAAACAAAAAATATGTATTGATTTTGAAAACTAAAATAGTGACGATTTTGAGTATTTTAACAAAACTGATGATATTTTGATTTTGATGAACAGAAGAACACATGCAAGGGTACGAAGACTCCAGAACAAGCATTCTCAGATCTAAGCCAAAATAAATCAATGGAAAAAATTTGATCGAAACCCTAAAAGTCTTAAGCTCACAAATGGATTGATTAATCATACCAGACACACGATTTTGAGAGTCATGATCAGAGAAGAAGAAGACGGACACCGGAGATAGATCGACACCAGAGAAGCCAGAGATGAAAATGTTGAGAGGAATAGAGAGAAGAAATAGCATTTCAGACGCAAGAGAAGAGAGAGAGAGAGTAGAGTATGAAATGAATAAAAAATTTAAAATTTATATATATAGTTTGACTTACCAGATTGATCCAATGGTGGACGATTGATCTGAACTGAATTAGATGGCGTGGATTTAATCTAAAGATGAACAGTTGTGTTTCTTGAATTAAGTTTGATCCAACGGCTGTGAGGAAGGCTTATTCTTGATCGAATGGTTCTAGATCATGATCTGTGTGCCTTTGATAACTAATTTTCATTGGTTCAGTGGATAAGGCACGGATGGTTAAATACTGAACATTAGATTTATTCAAAGATTAATGGAGCAGATTTAATCCTTGGAAATATATATATATATATATATATATATATATATATATACATTAATTTAGTAATGATAAAATAAAAAATTTCATTTAAATATTATTAATAAAATAAAATATATTTATATTTATACATTTAAAAAATACTATATATATATAGTTTAAATATAATTAAGTGAAAGATAAACTAAAATTTGTTTAAACAAAAATAAAACAGTTAAGAAGAAATATCTAGCATTCCTAACTCAATTCTTAATTTGCAGAATCTTTCCGAACTTAGTGGTTTAGTAAATATATTAGCTATATTTAATTCAGTGTCAATGTGTTCTAGCTTAATACTTTCGTTATTAACATGATCACGTAAAAAATGATGCCTAATGTCTATATGTTTTGCCCTAACATGCAGGACTGTATTTTTGCTAAGATTTATAGTACTAGTATTATCACATAAAATTGAAACACAGTCAAATTTCAAGTTATAATCATCAAGGGACTGTTTCATCCACAGTATTTGAACACAACATCATGCAGCTGCAACATATTCAACTTTGGTGGTTGAAATAGATACCGAGTTCTATTTCTTAGAAAACCAAGAAACTAAACACCCTCCTAGAAATTAGCAGGTACCACTGGTACTTTTTCGATCGACATGATGACCTTCATAGTCAGAGTCTGAAAAATATACAAGATTAAATGGTTGATCCTGAGGATACCATAGACCCAATTCAGTGGTTCCTTTAAGATATCAAAAAATCCTTTTCACTGCGGTCAGGTGAGATTCTTTAGGATCAGCTTGAAACCTGACACATTTAGAAACACTAAACATGATGTCAGGTCTACTAGCAGTTATGTATA
The DNA here is from genome assembly GCA_020205615.1 of Panax quinquefolius. NCBI lineage: Eukaryota > Viridiplantae > Streptophyta > Magnoliopsida > Apiales > Araliaceae > Panax > Panax quinquefolius. Next base: position 104,837,610 of record CM035155.1, on the reverse strand, counting down.
ATAGACTTCCGATCATTCTTCTATATTTCTTTGAGTAAACGGATTTTCCATTTTCATCAATAATTAATTTATCCGTCGTTGGCATAGGAGTGTTAAGAGGTTTTGCTGATTCTAAGCCAAATTTCTTGATCATATCTTTACAGTATTTAGACTGAGATATATGAATACCTTTTTCTCCTTGTTTGATCTGCAGTCTGAGGAAGAAGTTTTATTCTCCCATCATACTAATTTCAAATTCTTTACTCATACTTTCAGAGAAATCATTGCACATAGTAATGTCAGTAGAACCAAAGATAATATTATCAACATATATTTGAATTACCAGAATATCATCATTTTTACTTTTAGTAAATAAGGTAGTATCAACAGTTCCCCGTTTAAAGACATTTTTTAACAAAAAATTTACTCAATCTTTCATACCAAGCTCTGGGTGTAAGACCCCAACTTATTATAAATGAAATTGAATTTCTTCTATTTATTATTTTGAAATAGTAAGGGTTGATTTGATTAATATGGTTAGTTATGGGTAAAATGCGCAAATATTTTAAATAAGCAAGTGGTTATAAAATATTCATTGTTGTCGGGTAATATTCGTTTGGTCGTGTAATATTCTTACTGTCGGGGAATATTCGTACGATGGCGCAGCCTTGTGTGGGCCCCATAACGGAAAGCGAATGGATGAAGAAAACGACAAGTGTAAGTTTTTTTTTATAAATAACTACGTGAAGTTGTTCTACTGATTAACATTTGGAATACCCAAAGGTTTAAAACACAAGAAGACATGGTATTGCACCAATTATTGATTTTTACGTAAGAAGGCACTACTCAATAATTGTTACATTAATTACTGTTTAATATTTTATTGATTCAATAATTGCTACGTTGATATTTTATATTATTGTTGTTTTAATAATTGTCACTGCACAGTATTTCCCATTATTAGATCAATAATTTATATTATTTGAATAATATTATTAGATAGCATTATTGACAATGTCTAAGGAAGTTCTGTCTAAGGAGAGGTTTGGTCACCTAATTGCGCGCCAGTAAGGAGAAATCCTTATTAGAAAGCCCCCTCTTTCCTGGGAACGACATGGTTGTCATTATTGTGATTCTGTAATATTATTTATGAATAATTAATTATCTATATAATAAAACAAAACCCAATTTGAATTCTATAATTTGAGAAAGCACAACAACGACTCAGATTTATTCTAACTTAATCTAAAGGTTCACATTTCATATCACATACACACAATCCCGCCCAAATTTCCTTCTCCTTCTCCTTCTCTCTCCTCTCTCCTCTCTCCTCTCTCCTTTTTTATTTCCTCTGCCTTCTCTCTTTCTCTCTCCTATTCTTCTCCTCATTTTCTTTTTCTCTCCCCTCTCATCTTTTTTTTTTCTCTCTCTCCTGGGCCTCTCTCTTCCTCTCTTCCTCCATTTACTTAATTAATTGGTATTTTAATATTTTATTTTAAATTATAATAATTTTTTAAAGTATGGATACATTTAAAATATATAATACATAAAAAAAATCAATGGTAAGAAAAAAAATTAAAAACAAGATCATAATTTACTTATAAAAAAAAATTACTTATAAATTGATTCTTTTTCTTCTTTTTTCTTTTTCTTTATCAAATAGAACAAATGTTAACAAATTAGAAAATTTGTTAATTGTTATAAGTATAATATTATTATAATTATAATAATAATAGTAATAATAATAGTAATAACAATAACAACAATAATAACAACAATAATTTTAATAATAATAATAATAATAATAATAATAATAATAATAATAATAATAATAATAATAATAATAATAATAATAATAATAATAATAATAATAATAATAATAATAATAATAATAATAATTGTTATTAATGATTTGTAAGTTTTGTAGACATGTTTAGATTTTTCCTAATATCTATTTTAAAGGAAAATTAATTATTACTATGGTGTGGTGAATTATGATAATTGTTATGTGTGATTGTAAATTATTTAAGGTTCTAAAAAGTCTTTAAGTAATATAATATTTTTGAATTTTAATCTAAGTTTTCATTACATCGTGCCTTCAGTACACGAGTATTTACTAGTTGATTTATATGATAAAGAAAATATTTATTTAGAAAAATAACAATTGTTAAAAATTGATATTTTATCTTTTCGATAAAATAATTCATTTTAATATATTATTATATTATAATAATATAATAATGGTGATATTTTTACAATGAATGTGTGATATATGAATAAGTGAGGAAGAGTATTTTTGTTACAATAAATGCTAAAAACATGTTAAACATGTTGGTGGGCCCCATTTTTGACTAAAATTTGATTATAGCCTGCAAAATCGTCCGTATGTGGATTTCGATCAATTTCTGCTTGGAATTTGGAAAAACTTAAACTTACAAAGTTGTAGAGAATTAAATTTCCTATGGAATGGACATAAGATTTGAATTTTTATGATAAAGGGATATTTATTATGAATTATTGAAGTTCCGGAATATTTGATTTTTAGAGTTATAAATATTTTTAATAAGAAAAACGTTTTTTTGGTGAGGTGGGCCCCACTTGGTGGCTGATGTTTTGATCAAAGGAGGTGTGCGTAGGAATTTTAAAAAAATATATTAATATTTTATTAAATTTTCTAGTTTGGTGTTCTAAGCATTTTCCTATAAATAGGGTGCTTAGGTTAGAATTGAAAATCACACCAGAAACTGAAGTTTTCTCTCTCTATATTATCGAGCGTATTTTTGTGAGTATTTTGATACTTTGAGTGTTGCTATATGGTGCAAGTTCCCTTCAGCGTTATATATGATATTCCAGCTAGAAGTACTATTCTTTTGAGGTAAGACATGTTATTTTTTTTATAAATGATATTATTTCTTTCAATATAATTAGGCCAAAATATTAGTATAATTTTTCTTGTGAAATTTCTACCTTTTTGTGTCGGGGTTACTATTCACGTATACGACACTATTCACGTATATGGCACTATTCACGAATACGACACTATTCACAGAAAAATTAAATTTTCGTTCTTTGTCCCAGATGTCTATTTTTGTTACTATCTTTGATTGTATCCATGTTTTGATCATTATTCTTGAATTTTACTCCACCATATTATATTATGGGGTGTTTTTGAATATGGATAAATCGAAGTACGAATCCCTAATATTTGTTCCTTTGTCTCACTGAATTCGTTTTCTTTAAAATATTTTTCATCATCCTCAGTTCTAAAGGATGATATAACTAAATATCTTTGGCCTGTAGTGCAAAGATGAATGATTTTTTGATGAATATCTTTGGCCCGTAGTGCAAAGATGAACAGGTGTTGAGATGAACATGACCAACTGATGAATATCTTTGGCCTATAGTGCAAAGATGAATATTTGATTCAAGATGAATATTGATTGATGCTACAGGGATAAAATATTGATGATGGACTTTTAAATTCATAGATGATATTAGATTTCATTCTTTACTTAACTCTTCTAATGAATTGTTATTTCCGCTGCGAATATTGATCTGAAATTTGTTGTCTATTATATTCTATCAGATTTTTCCCTGTTGAGGACTAACGATAATTTTTTCTATATTATCTTAGTCATAATGTTCTTTACTGGGCTAGTTGAGCTCACCCTTTTCCTTTTTGTTCCATTTTTCTTCTCAGGAGGTGAGAATGTAGCGAGTACTAGTCGGGGTATGGAATAATGGTTCTAGATAGTTGTTTTAGTAGTCCTCACTATTTTTATAAAATAATATATCAATAATTGTAATGAGGACTTATTTGAGTATGGATATTGTCTAGAAGATAATATTTGTATTTAAACTCACAGTTTATGTGTTGTCGTATTTTGCATGACAATTGTATTAATAAAGTTGTAGTTGTTTTTGTACCATGTATTTGGTGACTCAGAATGGGTGATGTATACCTATTTTGGGGGCGTCACAGTTGGTATCAGAGCTTAGGAATATGGTCTCTGGCAGAGATCGGGGAATAGAACTAGGAGGGGAGAGACGAGTAAATCCTTCGCTAGTATGTCCTACCTAAGCTTATTTGTTGGTTGGTCAGAGTATAGGATTATTATGTTGCATGCCAATTTTTTTAATTAACCCTTATTTTGTGAAAGTATTTAAAAATGGCAGCTGAAAATATTAATGATGGAGTGAATGAGACCGTGGAAACACCCTTACTCAAAAACCAGAAGAACGTGCAACAGGATGGCAATGATCCTTCTATAAACAATACCACTGAGCAGACGATGAACGATGAGATGTTTAGAAGCTTTTTGCGGTTCATGCAAAACCAGACGAGGGAGACTGCTGTTCAAAATACGGGTAGAAACAATGGCAACTCACAGCTGGTCACTGCTAAGCAATTCAAGGAGTTGGGACCGCCAGAGTTTTGTGGAAAGCCGGATTCGATCAAAGCAAAAACGTGGGTTAAGCAAATTACCAAGATATTTGATGTCTTGGGATGCACGGAGGAACAGAAGGTTCCATTCGCCACCTTTATGTTCCGTGGTGAGGCAGATTATTGTGGGAATCTGTGAAGCGTACCCAGCCAGCCGCACTTAGCATGTCTTGGGAGAAATTTCAGAAACTGTTCAATGACAAGTACTTTCCTGAAAGTATTCGTCATATGAAGGAGATGGAGTTTATTAGAACAACATGACGGTGTCTCAGTACGAGGCAAAGTTCGTGGAGTTATCCAGGTTTGCACCTCATTTGGTGGAGAATGAGGAACGTATGAAGCGGATGTTTTTGAGAGGTTTGAAACCTGACATACGTCAATATCTCATTTCTCACAAATTTTCTCTATATTCAGATGTTGTCAACATGGCTTAATTATTAGAGCGAGATAATGAGTACGTTCAATCGAGGGACCACAACCGTGGTCATACATCTAAGGATGGCAATCATCTGGAGCAACGATAACCAAATGGGGATTCAGACAAAAGCGGTAACCACTCTGGTGGTAATCGTGGCCATGATAATATGAGAGGCAAGTCAAGTAGAAATTTCAAAAAGAGGAGATTCAATAATGACAATGTGAAGATGTCAGAACCAGCATCAACTGTTTCTAAGGGAGGAGAACGACCACCGGTCGTATGCTATATGTGACACCCCCAAAATAGGTATACATCACCCATCTTGAGTCGCCAAATACATGGTACAAAATTCAAATACAACTGTCGTGCAAAATATGACAAAATATAATCTAAGAGTTTTAATAAAAACATTGTCATCTAGACAATATCCACACTTAATGGAGTCCTCATTACATTTATTGTCACACTATTTAACAGAATAGTGAAGACTACTAATGCTATCATCTGGACCGTCACTCTGTTCCTCGACTAGTCCCAACTATATTCTCATTTCCTGAAGAGAACAATGAAAGCAAAGGGTGAGCTTAACTAGCCCAGTAAGAAATATTATGACTAAGATAATGCAAAATAAATTATCCTTAGCCTTCAACAGTATAACAACTGATAGAATACAATAAACAACAAGTTTTAGATCAACAACTGCAGCGGAATAAACAATCCATTAGAAGAGTCAAGTAGAGCATAAAATCTACTATCTTCTATGATTTAAAAAGATTTTCATCAACTTTATCACTGAGACTTAGCTTAATAAATAAAATCGAATCATCCCTGCACCACGACCAAGGATATTCATGTAATCATCAATGGTCATGATTATACCGAATAATCCCTGGTTATAATCATACCAACAACTGTCCATCAATGAACTACAGGCCAATGAGGACTTTTACCACATCATTCATTACATTATAGTCATGATTATACCGAATAATCCCTGGTCATAATCATACCAAGTCCATCTATGCACGTAAGCCAAAGATGACTTTTATCACAATATAAGCATGAGGATGTTGACCATGACATAATAATTCAATAAAACAAGTTCAAGGAAAAATTTTAAAGATTTATAATTTAATTTATCCAGAATTCAATAACGTTCAAATTGTCAACATGATACTGCTTTATGGAGTAAAATTCAAGAATGCTCAGAAGAATATTTCCATGAAAAGATACTGGAGTAGTGAAGTAGTAGACTTCACTTCTTCTTTCTCTCTATAATTTCTCTATAATAATTGCTCTTGTGAGAATTAGTGAATTGGTGAGAAATAAAGGAAGAATGGGCTTCTATTTATAGGAAAATATAATTTCAATAATTGCACATTTTGGGGCTCAAAATATTACAGTATAATACCTTCCTCTTTTTCTTCATTTTTAATTTAGTCCTGCAAGTATTATCAAACTTGCACCACCTCCCCTAATAGTAAATCATGTGAATTAATAGTTCATTCATATGACTCAATAGTATAATCATGTAAAAAAATAATTACAGTATAGTACCTTCATCTATACCTCCATTTTTAATTTAGTCATGCAAGTATTATCAATCTTGCACCAACTCCACTAATAGTAAATCATGTGAATCAATAGTACACACATGTGAACACATAGTTATAAGCATGTGAATTAATAGCATTTAATTTCTCATTTATCCGGTTAATTACTCGATTGGTCAATATAACCTCCAGACATCAATTATTATTGAAATAAATGTCGATTTCCACTAACACTACTAATTCCCACACAATGGAACTATCAATTTCATCTTTAATCAACACGAACTTATTCATCATTAATATTATAACGCACAATATTTAACAACCAGGTCGTTCCCAGGAAAGAGGGGGCTTTCCAATAAGGATTTCTCCTTATTGGCGCGCAATTAGGTGACCAAACCTCTCCTTGACAGAACTTCTAGACATTGTCAATATTGCAAATAATAATATGAATAACTTTGTAGTCTCAATTATTGATTTAATAATATAACATATTATACAGAGGATACTGTGACAATAATTGAATCAATAATATGAGAGATATGATGTAGCAATTACTGTAGTAATAATTGAGTATAACTGAGTGACTTCTTACGTAAACATCAATAATCAATACCGCAGGTGCTACTACGCAACCACGCCATTCATCGTACTTTTATTACCGGTAGTTCAACGCTTTAATTGAGTAATACTTTCGTCGTTATTTTTATAAAAAGATAATTCTATCGTTTTCTAACTATGAAAATACTTCCGTTGTGGGGTCCACCAATGATTGTGCTATCGTACAAATATTCCTCGACAAAAAGAATATTCCCCGACCAAACAAATAATTTATAACAACTTGCTTACTTTGCAGAAATTTTCACATATCACCCTTAACTTTAACCTTTTATGAATTTAACCATTTACGAAATAAAATAATAATTATAAGAAAATTGAATACTTTCATTTCATAAAATTTGGGGTCTTACAACCTCCCCTTCTTATGAAATTTCGCCCTCGAAATTTATGTACGTACCTGGTATGCCGAAAAGGTGAGAATACCTTGACTTCATTTCATATTCCAACTCTTGAGGTATAACCTTTGAGTGTCGAATATGATCCTTCTTATCCAAGATTTTAACACGTATCTCATCATACGTTAAATCTTATGCTATCTCGTCTAGTTCTAATTCAATAATGTGGTTCGGGTCGTCCACATATTTATGTAATATCGATACGTAAAAAAAAACGTTATGAATACGCGACATACTTGGCGGTAAACGAGTCTATAGACCACAGTTCCTACTCGATCAAGGATTTCAAATAGACCAATAAAATCGAGGGTTGAGATTTCCTCTCTTCATCGACTCTTGCTTCTAGAATAACGCCTTCTTGAACCTTCTTCTTCATATTCATCAGCTCAAGGTGTGTAGTTTGAGCGGCTTTAACTTTATTGATTAAAGTCGATTCTACTCGTATATTCGTTATCTTCACGTGGGTCCCTATAGTCTTTAACTCTATCTTCATCATTTGTAAGTTATAAAAAAATGGGTTTTTGTGTTAACAACATCGTACTCGTAAACGCATACGATCATCTACTCAACGCGTCAGCTACTACGTTCGCTCTTCCACGAAGATATTGAATGGTATAGTCGTAATCTTCAACAGCTCGAGCCAACGTCCTTGGCATATGATACGTTCATTTTGGTTGAAAAAATATTTAAGGGTTTTAGAAATGGATTTTGTACTGGGGTCAATACAAAATTCGATTTTACGCTCTAGGGGTAGGCTAGGAAGTCTTCAAGAATATGTCAGGAAATTTATTAACGATAGGAATATCATTCAAAAACTGTGACTCTCATCCCAAGACTTGGATAGTACGTCACATTGATACCTATCAACTTTCCACCGTTATTCACAACGTCCCCTACAGAAAGTTCGGCTTTGGTGCATTCCACACAAGGAAGTCACCAGATAAAGGATCGGGACTCTTTACTTATGGCTTGATATGACAATGATTGAATTTAGTGGTTTGGTTGCTTATAATAGGTTGGTTAGGAATATAAAAGCTAGCAACCTTACGAAAATAATCAATTTTTGCATGATGAGTAGTTAACCAATCAATCCCTAAAATCACATCAAATGTAAGTTTTTTCAAAGAGATAAGATCGTCAGGTAACGTGAAAGTGTCGATTTGAATTAAACAAGATTTATAAACAGTTGATGTAACGAAGGTTTCTCCTAACAGAGTTTTAACAGATAAGTTAAAGTCTAATTTCTCAAGAGCCAATTTCAAACGTTGAACACAACTAGGTGAAATACAAGAGTGGGTAGAATCGGTATCGAATATGGTATAAACTTCACAAGAGTTTATGATTAACTTACCCGTAATAACTTCGTTCAGGTTCCTCGATAAACGCTCTCACTTAAACTATCGAATTTGACTTGTCTGGGACATCCTTTGGCGTCACCATCCCAGTTGGACTTAACTTTGCTATAGAGTACATTTCACCCTTAATTGCTTCGTCACATTCCTGATCCATGATTCAAATCATTAGTCTCCGATCCATATCGAATTGGGGTTGACTGCTCTGCACAGGGTAATTCTGAACTCGATGTTGGATTCTTCCAATTGTTGTCCAAAAAGAGAAATCCATTTCATCTATTTTGACTTTATTGGATCGGACGTCTTTTTCTACAATATCAACTCGTCGTGCGGCTTTTACCCATGCATCATCTATTCTCCTTCGTTCACTTGCTTCTTCTTTCATCAGAACTTAGATCATAGCATTCTCAGATTCCAACTCTAATATCTTATACTCTGCTAAACAGTGCTTCTGTTCAAGCATCGCACATCGGGTAACACAATTTTGAATTGTTGCATCTCTTTGCTCTACGACCGCTTGCCGTTCTTCAGCATGCTCTTCTAACTCATGAATACGATTTTGTAATTCTAAATTTATATCATAAAATTCTTTTAATAAATTCTCCTCAGGTTCCTCTTCTTCCTCACTCTCAGCTGCTACCTCTGCAACTAGCTCGGGTGCAACTATTAGTTCTTCACTCACCACGTAGATATCTCTAATTTCTTCTTCGTCTGAAATCACATTAACCTGGTTAGTGATTGAAGGATTCTCCACTGAAAAGTCAAAGTCAGCGGTTCCTGGAACAACATTTGTCGTGACTGGCCAAAATATGAGGAACCCAAACGAGGTGATCACGGGTAAGCTAATCATAAACTCTTGCGAAGTTTATACCTTACTAGATACCGGTTCCACCCATTCATTTATCTCTCCTGCTTGTGCTCAACGTTTAAACTTGACTCCGGAGAAATTAGACTTTGACTTATCTCGTGGAGACTCTGCTTAGAGAAACTTTCATTACATCCACTGTTTATAAATCTTGTTTGCTCCAAGTTGGCACCATCACATTGCCTGTTGATCTTATCTCTTTAAAGATACTTGCATTTGACGTGATTTTAGGGATTGATTGGTTAACTACTCATCATACCAAAATTGATTGTTTTCATAAGGTTGTTAGTTTTTATATTCCTAACCAACCTGTTATGTGAATTCAAGCAACTAAACCACTAAAATCAATCACTATCATATAGAGCCATAAAGCCATTCGTTTATTGAAAAACGGATGTCAAGCTTTCTTAGCCCATGTTATGGATTTGAATAAAGACACGTCAGATTTGAATAATATTTCTGTTGTTAGTGAATTTCCTGATATATTTCCGGAAGAACTTCCCTATCTACCCCCAGAACGTGAAGTTGAATTCTTTATTTGTGATAACCCGGGATTTCGAATAATCTAAATTTTTGCAAATAATTTTTTTTATTTAATATTGACATTGACGGTTAATATTTTACTATGTATCTGTGATACGAGTCTCGAGAATTGGTCAACTTGGGTATTGACTGAGAAAATAGAGTAGAGTTGTGCTTAACAGCTTTAGAAACCCTAACCCTAATTTTTGGATAGGGATTCGATAGACAATATAATTAAAATAATTATACTGATGAGTACGTGTTTGTATTGTATAGAGATTTTGATCAAATGATTGATCGAATAAGGTTTAAAATTTATAAACCCTAATAAGAGATTAAAAACCCTAATGCACAGTTAGAAACCCTAATCGAAAGCCGAGAAACCATAATTTCGTATTCGGGATTCCTAAACCCTAATTAGGCAACCCTAATCCTTATTGGCAAGCCTAATGTAATTTTTAAACATTAATATGATTAGGAAAACCTAATTTAATTAGGAAATCCTAATTAAAGTTTTAAAATCTTGATTTTGTAATTTAAAACCCTAATTTAGAAAATCCTAGAAAGTTAGTGTTGTAAAACCTAAGGGTTAGAACCTTATGGTTAAACCCTAAGGGTTTGTACAATGACAAGTATGCCATTAAAAATATAATGCTAAAGACCAAAATACCCTTTTAGTATATTTTTAATATATAACTTGCAAATCTTTGTATATTTTTGGTAGGTGACCAACTATGTTGACTTAGTAACATACAATCTCCAGCAAAATCAATTCAACCCATCAGATCTAGCAACATATGACAATATATATAGATTTGAGAGAGAGAAAGTCTAGCATTTTGGCTTATTTTCTATCTAAGCTCTCACCAACCCTTGTTCTCTCTATCCCTCTGAATTATAAAAGTTACTCAGTCCTAAAAATTGCCCCTTGATCAACCAAGATTAGTTAGGAAGATCAAGATCAAGAATTTAAAGCTAGAAGGTATAAACCTAATTTGATTTTTGATCCAAGTTGCTAAGAAAAATTTTGTGTTTAAGTGTTGAATCTTATGTTATATGATGTTTTTAGATGATCTATGTTGATCCATCATGGATCCATAGCATCAAAGTGCTTTAAAATTGAGTTTTTCCAAAACTGTCCAAGAACAAATTTTTAGTTTGACAACGAAATGTCAGGGGCTGTAGATCTTTGTCTATTAATGATTTTTGTTGTTTTATGTTATGGATCAGTAGTCTGGTATGAGGTCTTTGTTCTGCAAGTGAAATAACAGTTATTTGATGTCTAGATTTCATTGTATTCTTGGTCAAAACCCATTGACCGTAAGATGACTGCATTTATTTCGGGTAACCCGTAAATCGCTTTTCAAAGGTTCCATATGATTTTCAAGGTCCAGATCTGTCAGATATGATATCGATTGATGATGTTGTTGTAATCAAAGTGTAGCCTATTGACTGGACTATAGCTAAATGCCTTTAGATTCCTTAAAACTTCAAAAAATCGAATGTAGAAGGTGGTCAAAGTAGGCCACCAGAACTGATTTTACCTTTCTGGAAAAACCCAAAAATTTGATGAACAATCTTTCTGACAATGTTTGACTTAGTCATATCTTTGGAGTTTGTTGTTGTTGGACTGATTTATTGTTATATATATGCTCTATGACATGCCAACTACATGATTGGATCATGAGAACACATGAATCTTGAAAAGAACATAGATTAAATCGAGCTACAATATGTCTACTCGGACTGCTTGGTTTATGGGAAAACCCAGAAACGCTCTGACAAGAGGTTTCATTGCCCAGATCTCCTTGTGTGTTTATTATTTGACCTAGATATTGGTTGGTAGTTGTAGTGTTGTATAATGACTACAAGATCTGAGTTTGAAATGGGCTAGAACATGTATTAACTGTAAATCATGAATGGTCAAAGTAAGGCTCCTGTTAAGGCCGATTGTTAGTTTCTTGAGCTAAGAACACCTATCACGACAGACAATTGTCGCTAAAGGCCTATAGTGACGGTTTTCAATAAATTTATTTTCTGATTTTCCGAAAATTATTTAAAAATAGAAATAAATTATAAAAATTACCTAAAATGGTTTTAAAAATTATTTTAAATTATGAAAAATAATTTTTTATTAATTGGGATATTTTTCATTAATATTTATAATTATTTAAATATTAATGATATTTAATTTATTTAATTAATATATTAAATAAATTAGAGAAAAATGATTTTAATATTTTAAAAATCATTTTAAATAAGAATAATGTATTTAAAAATATTTTAAGTTATAAAATGTAACTTTTAATATTTTTTGAGAATTATCATTAATAATTTAATATTAATGATATTAGATATATTTAATTATTATATTAAATAAATGAGTTAAAAATGATTTTAATATTTTAAAAATAATTTTAAATGAGAATAAAGTGTTAGAAAATATTTTGAATTATAAAATATAAATTTTCAATATTTTTGGAGAATTCTCATTAATAAATTAATATTAATGATATTGGATTTATTTAATTATAATATTAAATAAATGAATTAAAAATAATTTATTGATTTAAAAATCATTTAAAGATGAGAAAAATGATTTAAAAATATTTTAAGTTATAATTAATAACTTATATTATTTGGATAATAATTTCATTAATATTTAAATATTAATTGTGATGGTTTAAAAATGATTTTAATTAATTTAAAAATCATTTAAGTAGAATGTTGATGATTTAAAAATATTTTAAGTTATTAATAATAACTTTAATATCTTGACAAGTATGTTATTAATATTTTTATATTATTAAATATTAACGATGATAAGATTATTTGATAATTAAATCATTTAAAAATAATTTAACTGTTTAAAAAATTATTATAAATTATAATAATTGTTTATAAATTATTAAAAGCTTCCGAAAATTATTATTAATGATATTTGATTTATCTAAAATAATATTGAAGCTTAGAAACTGAATTTAATTGACAATCAATGTGTTAATTGTCGGATAGGGTGACCAGAACACCGAGAATAGACCAAAGTTCAATCAAACCGAACTAGTTAGACTTGTTAAGTGTTAATATAGGTTATAAACACTGATGTGGTTATGTTGTTATGTGTCTAGGAGAAAGTTTGACTATAAACTACATTATTGTGTGTTGTGAATTAATGTGCTAATTGTGAGACCGATATTGTGATTATAGGTCTTTCAAACGCAGATAAGTATAGTGTGTAGCTTTAATCAGCGGAGAAGGCAAGTTTCCTAACTCAACCTTGAGTTAATATTGTTTAAATTATTATGGTGGTTAATTATTGTTAATTAGACCACGTCCAAGAATTTATTGTTGATTATTCGCAGTTAGTGCATGTTTAATAATTCAAATTGAATTACTGATTCAGAAAATATATATTCGTTGAATTAATGTTGTTGGATATTCATATCCGTAGAAGCTAATATTGACAGTACAGATAATTCCTGTTTATTGTCAAATTATGTTGAGAAATGTCTTAGCTAATTATTCTGGCAAGACGAACATTTGTTAGAACTTGATAGATTCGAGAAGAGAATTCAATTGTTATTGACAGATTGATGCCAATTATTTCGGCTAGATCGAGAAGTAAATAGAAATTGAAATCATAGTATTTCGTTGTTAAATCAAATCTTGATTCTGAGACTGAGAAGAAAAACCTTTTATATAAAGGGAACATTTTATTGGTTGTATATTCGACCATTGCGCGCAACTTAAGTATTATGCATAATATAGGGTACAAGGAGTTGGCCGGCTCTAAGTACTTGCAGAGTTGTATGATTTAATCTTTATGGTTTTCTGATACACCTGAGTATATATCAAAGTAAATCTTTGATAGATACCCGAGAAGAGAAGTTCAAGATCCAATGGATCGCTCAATATAAATCTAGAAAATATTCCACTTTGCTATTTCGTAGAATTAATTCTTGATTATTCATTTGAATATCGTAGAAAACCTTGAAAGCGTTGTAATCTTTCATTATCAGGTTATTGTTGCATAGAAGGTGAGAAGACTTGTTATTGATTCTTATACATTTATTGTATGACTTAACTTACGGGGCAAACTTGTTGCTCACCCTTGCTATATATAAAACTTTTCAGCTAGGGACGAAGTTGTAGAAGGTGCTTTGAAGAAGAATAAAGGCAAAGGCATAGTTATAAATTAGATATGATTAACATATTTATTATGTTGTATTGTAAACCCTTTTTGTATATCTAAGGGGTATGTTTGTAACATTAAGGTTAGAGAACCTGGACTTATATATTAACAACATATGTTAATGTGGTATGTATTACTATTCATATATGAATGGGTAGTTAATTGGTATTATATTGTGGATTGTGAACACCAAACTCGGGGGTCAGGTAACCCGGATTTGGGGGTGTCACAGGTTGGTATCAAAGCTGTTGTGACCAAGGTGTCACAAGTTGGTAGCAAAGCTGTAGGTTATAAACCTTAAGTGGGGTGGGGAAAACCCTAAGATTATAACCATAAGCAAAATAGAAAATACTCATTTAGAGTACTAAGTGAGGGACTACCAAAATATATCGATAGTGAGATATGTGGACACATAGTGTGAGAAGTTTGTACTGAAGAAGTATTAATAAAGTTATTTTGATTAAAGGATGTCGGGAGAGGATGAGATGAATACAGGGATGCTAGCGGCTGTTGCACTAATGCCAGTAGCCGAGGTGCTAGCACAAAGCGAGTCAGTGGAAGAAGTGGGGAAGGATGAACCTATGGTTAATCTGGGGAGTGATCATGATGATTATCCCGAGATGTATTTGAGTGGTGATGAGGAGGCGGAGTTTGAAGAAGCTAAGGTGGAGTTAAAGAATAAGATCAAATTAGGAGAACCAGATCAAGTATCTGCAGAAGTCTAGGAACTTTGAAGTAAAGTATTTCTCTTGGAGGAGCTGTGGAAGACAGAGCGAGCGTTACGCGAAATGACTGAAGAACGGAACGAGCTGAAGGCGCATGTGGAGAAGATGAAGACTGAAGGTGGTGGATCGTCTGAAGGAACTAGTAAGAAGGGCAAGAATAAAGAAAGAGGGAAAAAGACAGCGACAACTCTGAAAATTCAAACCCGAAGAAGAGGCAAGCTTGCAGCAAGTGTGGAAAGACTCACGTGGGAGAATGCATGATGTGGAAGAACGTGTGCTTCAATTGTAAGCAGGAAGGACATATTTCTCTACATTGTCCTAAGCCGAATATGAGGAAGTGTTTCTCATGTGGTAGAACGGGTCATGGATTCAACAAGTGTCCCAACAGGAAGAAGACTGGTGAAGGGAGTGGACGGTAGATAGCTTAAGTTTGAGCGTTATTATCTTTTGGTAGAAGGTTATGATATTATGTGTTGTAATATCGAGAACGATGTTTAAGCATGTGTAAATATATATGTTTGAATGAATAAAATCTTTATTTTCTATATGAATATAAGATTAAGATTAATTTGTGAGTTCTTAAAACTTATACTTATGATAAGTTCATGACTCATAATTATATGAAATGTTTTTGAACCCATCAGCGAATGGACGCCAAAGGTCTGACTAGGATAAGTTCATACACTCATATAATTGTGGCAAGTTACTGAACTCATAAGTGTGGTAAGTTTAATGAACTGGAAATAGTTATGTGAATATGGTAAAGGACAACTTTTTGTGCAAAGTTGGAGAATTGCAACTTTTTGTAAAGTTGAGTATGTTAATCTTAAAATCATTTTAAAGGGATAATAATATGTGTTAGGTACTATATGTACTATTTGCTATTTGAATAAATATGCGATTATATGAGAACTATGTGTTTAATTCTTATTGTGTTAAGAATTTGTATAGAGAAAGAGAATTAATATAAGATTTTTTATTTAAATCAGATCATGCCGCCTAGACGTCAGAATCGAATTCACAGAGAAGAACAGTCAGTGAATAATGAAGGTGGTCAAGTGGACTCGATGCAAAACTTTACAAATATGATAGTCGAAGCTATGGAAAATAGAGCTCTAGCAAGAGGAAGAGCGAGAAATTAGCCAGCTGATAGATTGGCTAACTTCAAGGACTTTAAAGCGGTAGGACCACCGAAATTCAAGGGAACCACGGATCCGATTAAAGCCCAAACTTGGGTGAAGGAGATGGAGAAAGCATTCATCATTGCGCGAGTGGCAGAAGAGCAGAAGATAACTTTTACGACATACTTGATGAAGGGAGAAGCCAATTACTGGTGGGAGACTAATCAGACGAGAGATGGAACAACTATAGTGACTTGGACCAGATTCAAGGAACTGTTCTTTGAGAACTACTTCTCACCGAGTATGCAAGCTCGGATGGAAGTTAAGTTCTTAGAACTAAAGTAGGAGAATATATCTGTTTTTGAATACGCTGCTAAATTCAATGAATTAGCGAGATTTGCACCTCATTAGGTGGACACTGAAGCAAGAAAAGCGAGAAGATTTGAGAACGGACTGAAACCAGGGATATTCAACAAGGAAACAGTGTTGCAGATCAATACGTTCGCGGCTTTGTTGGAGAAAGCGTTAATTGCTGAAGGAGGGAGCGGAGCTGCATCTCGATTTCATCAGGAGAAGAAGAAGAAGATAAGTGATGGAGGAAACAGTGGTGGTAGTAACCCGAACAAAAGGAAGTGGAGTGAGAATACCCAATCGGGTAGTAAGACTGAAGGGAATAAGAAAGGAGGAGAGCCTTGTGCGAACTGTGGAAAGAATCATCTAGGAGTTTATTTGAAGAGGAAAGGAGTCTGCTATAACTGTGGGCAAGAGGGGCACATGTCACCCAATTGCCCCAGTCCAAAGAAGATACAAGGTTGTTATGCTTGTGGATCAACTGATCATTTGGTTAGGAACTGTCTGAAGAAGATTGTGAAAAAGGAAAGTGCCAACAAGGGACCTGGTGGCGGAACTTTAGGGATTCGAGGACCTGCACAACCAAGAAGACCAATGACTTATACATTTAACATGACGACGCAAGATGTAGTGGCTACTCAGGAGGTGGAAACAGGTAACGATTTTGTTTAGAAATTTAATTGCGTGAGTATTATGAGTTAGATAATTACTGTGAATTGTTTTCTTTCATGGATTCAAGTCAAAGGTTAGAATTTGAAACACAAATTAATATTGTGTTGATAATAATGATTTGATGATACAACTTTAAAAGATTGTAGAGAATAAGAAAGCGGTGATTTCGAGGACGGAATCCTTTTAAGGAGGGGTGAATGTGATAACCCGGGATTTTGAATAATCAAATTTTTTGTGAATAATTTTTTTTATTTAATATTGACATTGACGGTTAATATTGTATTATGTATCTGTGATACGAGTCTCGAGAATTGGTCAACTTGGGTATTGACTGAGAAAATAGAGTAGATTTGTGCTTAACAGCTTTAGAAACCATAACCCTAATTTTTGTATAGGGATTCGATAGATAATATAATTAAAATAATTATATTGATGAGTACGTGTTTGTATTGTATAGAGATTTTGATCAAATGATTGATCGGATAAGGTTTAAAATTTATAAACCCTAATAAGAGATTAGAAAGCCTAATCTCAGGATTAGAAACCCTAACGCACAGTTAGAAACCCTAATCGAAAGTCGCAAAATCCTAATTTTGTATCCAGGATTACTAAACCCTAGTTAGGCAACCCTAATCCTTATTGGCAAGCCTAATGTAATTTTTAAACGTTAATATGATTAGGAAAACCTAATTTAATTAGGAAATCCTAATTATAGTTTTAAAATCTTGATTTTCTAATTTAAAACCCTAATTTAGAAAATCCTAGAAAGTTAGTGTTGTAAAACCTAAGGGTTAGAACCTTATGGTTAAACCCTAAGGGTTTGTACAATGACAAGTATGCCATTAAAAATATAATGCTAAAGACCAAAATACCCTTTTAGTATATTTTTAATATGTAACTTGCAAATCTTTGTATATTTGTGGTAGGTGACCAACTATGTTGACTTAGTAACATACAATCTCCAGCAAAATCAATTCAACCCATCAGATCTAGCAACATATGACAATATATATAGATTTGAGAGAGAGAAAGTCTAGCATTTTGGCTTATTTTCTATCTAAGCTCTCACCAACCCTTGTTCTCTCTAACCCTCCGAATTATAAAAGTTACTCAGTCCTAAAAATAGACCCTTGATCAACCAAGATTAGTTAGGAAGATCAAGATCAAGAATTTAAAGCTAGAAGGTATAAACCTAATTTGATTTTTGATCCAAGTTGCTAAGAAAAATTTTGTGTTTAAGTGTTGAATCTTATGTTATATGATGTTTTTAGATGATCTATGTTGATCCATCATGGATCCATAGCATCAAAGTGCTTTAAAATTGAGTTTTTCTAAAACTGTCCAAGAACAAATTTTTAGTTTGACAACAAAATGTCAGGGGCTGTAGATCTTTGTCTATTAATGATTTTTGTTGTTTTATGTTATGGATCGATGAGTGCGGTATGAGGTCTTTGTTACGCAAGTGAAATAACAGCTTATTTGATGTCTAGATTTCATTGTATTCTTGGTCAAAACTTAGATTGTAAGAGCGATTGCCGGACGATTTCGGGTAACCTGTAAATCGCTTTCCAAAGGTTCGACATGATTTTTGAAGGTCCAGATCTGTCAGATATGATATCGATTGATGATGTTGTTGTAATCAAAGTGTAGCCTGTTGACTGGACTATAGCTAAATGCCTTTAGATGCCTTAAAACTTCAAAAAATCGAATGTAGAAGGTGGTCAAAGTAGGCCGCCAGAACTGATTTTACCTTTCTGGAAAAACCCAAAAATTTGATGAACAATCTTTCTGACAATGTTTGACTTAGTCATATCTTGGGAGTTTGTTGTTGTTGGACTGATTTATTGTTATATATATGCTCTATGACATGCCAACTACATGATTGGATCATGAGAACACATGAATCTTGAAAAGAACATAGATTAAATCGAGCTACAATGTGTCCACTCGGACTGCTTGGTTTCTGGGAAAACCCAGAAATGCTCTGACAAGAGGAATGATTGCCCAAATCTCCTTGTGTGTTTATTATTTGACATAGATATTGGTTATTAGTTGTAGTTGTGATGCCCCCAAAATAGGTCCACACGACCCATTCTGAGTCGCCAGATATCACACTATAAAAATTAAATACAAACTTCATTTATACAACTGTTGAACCGTCGTATAGAATATGACCACAGTTAACTGTGAGTTTTAATACAAATGTATGTAACTCTCATGGTGCCTCGACCACATCCTTACAATGATACTTTACATAAAAGTATAGTCAAAAACTATTTTAGAAATTAAAATCTTTGGGAAGTGCTCAAGGAAACCTTCGTACATGGGAGGCCATGCGTCTAGGTTATGATAGATATCATACGTCCACAAAATTATCCTTGGTTGACCCAATAGACCCCAAAGAAAAATGAGAAGATTACTATCATCTTCTTTCCAATGATAAGTCTTCTCTTGACATTTAACTATCTCCACTGTCTCCAAGTGAAAATTATATTTCAAATAAACTCCAAGATCATATAGTAGTGCTCATAGATATACTCAAAGAAGTGGATGTGCACAACCCTATCTTAGATATAACACGAGGTTGTATGTCATTAGACATCTTGTATGATAGTGGCAAAACACCCTTCCAAAGTTGGGTTCACCTCACCCTATTCGGTTCACCAAAATTAAATATCAAATGACGATACAATACGACACACTTATCTAAAGTCATCAATAAAATTATTTCCATACTATATAGGGAGAACCTCAATGACTATGTAGACCACCGCTTCTATTCCCTCATTATCCTACCGACCCAAATACACTCTTATTACCTGAAAGGAATTGTGAAGCAAAAGGGTGAGCACAATTAGCCCAGTAAAGAATATCGTGACTAAAGATAATTAAATTATCAATAGCCTTCGTCAATAATAAATCAGAGATTTAGAACATATGGTAGATGATAAAACTTTTCAACCATAGTTGCAGCGGAACGAGCAATCTATTAGAAGAGTCAAATAGACCATCAGATCTATTATCTTCTTTATGTTAAAAGTCCACCGATAATGTTTTATCCTTGTAACATCAATCAACAATTCCTGTCCACAATCATATGAATAACGCATAATCATAATTGTGATTCTAAATTCCTCTTCGCACCTAGGACGAAGATAATTTTCATCACCTATCTTCACCTGAAACATCAAAAATCATGGTTATACCAAATCACAATTTCTGCTCATAATCATACTAATAAATTCATCTTTGCACTACGTCCAAAGATATTCATTAACAATTCATCTTTGCACTACAGGCCAAAGACATACAACTATATTTTAGAAGAGTCAAGTAGAACATGATATCTACTATCTTTTACGAATTAATAATTTATTATCAATATTTTATCGCTGAGACTCAGCTTAATAAATAATCCACATCATCGAATCATCCCTGCACTACGGCCAAGGATATTCATGTAATCATCAATGGTCATGATTATACCGAATAATCCTTGGTTATAATCATACTAATAACTGTCCATCAATGCACTACGGGCCAATGAGGACTTTTACCACATCATCTATAACATTACGGGTCATGATTATACCGAATGATCCTCGGTCATAATCATACCAATAAATAGCCTCATCTATGCACATAAGCCAAAGATACTCATCAATCAATAGTTCATCTTTGCACGTAAGCCAAAGATATACAACCAGAAACCAATAATCAACAAATCATCTATGCACGTAAGCCAAAGATATACAACTGTAAAGCCAATAATCAACAGTCCATCTATGCACGTAAGCCAAAGATATACAACTGTAAAGCCAATAATCAATAGTCCATCTATGCATGTAAGCCAAAGATATACAACTGTAAAACCAAATTTTCAACTTCACATAACATATTTAACTCATATGTTTGTAACTAAACCATTTTCATGAAAAATTACCAAATTAACTTATTATTTTTCTATCCTTTTTCCAAACATATATACATATATTTCACACACAACAAGTATTTTTTTATAATTTTTCCACTCCCTTAAGTATTTTTCAAAAATTAATTTCTAATTAATTCCTTAAGAAATTAGCTACCTCAAGTTTAACTCCAGAAATTTCCAAATCTTGGCAGGATCTTACACTTGTTAACGTGAGCATCTAGTTTAAATTTCATGGTCATCAGAGTTATAGAACTCCGGTTATAGCGTTTTTCGTCGGAAAAACCTAAATATTAGAATAGTCATAACTTACTCATTTTCAGTCGGAATGAGCTCATTTTTGGACAAGAGGTACTTTATACCATATATTTCCATGACCCAAAATACCGGAATTTTTCTCACAATTTAAGTGGCCGAAAATGCCCTTTTAAATTTTTGGGCACTAGCTTTTTGGTACTTTTTAGTTTTTGACTCCTTTGCTAAAATCAGTCCACACAAAAATCTACAACACCTTTTCTAGTGATTCCACTTGGATAAGTTAGAAAACTCATAGATCTAACTCTAGAACTTGACCACACTCAAAAATTCAAAATATAATAGGAGATATGGTCAATTGAATTTCATGTTCCATTTTCACCAAAATCTGATTTTCAACCCTTTGTGATTTCTAAGAAACTTTCATGTTTTCACATAATAACCAACATAACTCATCATAACACTTACTAATACTACATATACCCATGATTTTCATCAGTCCAAAGCTTTTATTATGACTTTCATTATAATCAACAAATTCAATGCTTATATTATGACTTTCCGTAATTTTTAGAGAGGTTAGAAAATTACGAAACTAAGAATGGATTTTCACCGCCATGCCAGAATCCACGTAGATGCATCATTTCCATAATTTAACAAGGAATGAATATAAAGGTTCTTTCACCATGCATGTGGTAATCAACATAGATGAAAGTTATTCCAATGTAATAATAAAGAAAGGAATAATAGAAGAATTCACCACGCATGCGATAGATCGCATGCATGTGTTATTCCCAAATGTAATAATAAAGAATTGAACCAGTCATGCGTAACGCATTGCATGCAGATATTCCGATGCAATAATAAAGAACGGAACCAGGTCAAAGTAAATTTGCAATCGACAGATATTCCAATGTAATAATAAATAATGGAATAACAACAGAATTCACCACGTATGCGATAGATCACATACAGATGTGTTATTCCAAATGTAATAATAAATAATGGAACCAGATCATGCGTAAATGCATGATAAGATATTCCAAATGTAATAATAAAGAATGGAATAATAGAAGAATTTCACCATGTATGCGGTATTGTAAAGAATAAAATGCAGTTATTCCAACATAATAATAAAGAATGGAATAACAAGAAGAATTTCACCATGTATACGGTTAGTCCATGTAAAGATATAACAAATGATTATTCCAATGAATAATAAGGAATGGAATAACAATAGCTCTCTTCATGAATACGAAAGAAATAATACCCCTTACTATAATAATAATATCCCTTACCTTAGAAGAAAATTGGATACTGGAATAGTGAGGTAGAAGACTTCTCTTCTTCTTTCTCTCTATAATTTCTCTCTATAATTTCTCTCTCTAGAGTTTCAGTGAATTCGTAAGAAATAATAAAGGAATGAGCTTCTATTTATAGGAGAATGGACTGAATAGTAACTAATTAATGAACGGTCCAGATTGATTTACTTTTAAACGGATGGTCCATATTGATTTACTATTAAAACTTAAAGCAACGGTCTATACTGATTCACTATTAAAACTTTAAACCAGCGATCCATACTGATTCACTATTAAAACTTTAAACCAGCGATCCATATTGATTTACTATTAAAACTTTAAACCAACGATCCATATTGATTTACTATTATAATTTCAACCAATGGTTTAAAAAATTAGAACATCTCCTCATGGAATGATATTGTACCCAAAAATGATTTGGACCGAAAAGAAATATATTTTTCGGGTGAATAGTACCCCGTGAATAGTACTTCGGGAATAGTATCCCGTGAATAGTACCCCAACACGAAAAGTGTTCCAAATACCCGAGTGAATAATACTAGAGTGAATAGTAATTTGGGTGAATAGTAACTCGTGAATAGTAACTCGTGAATAGTACTCCAATACAAAAAGTGTCCCAAATACCCGAGTGAATAATACTAGAGTGAATAGTAATCTGGTGAATAGTAACCCGTGAATCGTAACTCGTGAATAGTACTCCGACACAAAAAAGTGCCCCGAATACCCGATCGAATAATATAACCTCCAGACATCAATTATTATCGAAATAAATGTCGATTTCCACTAACACTAATAATTCTAACACAATGGAACTATAAATTTCATCTTTAATCAACACGAACTTATTCATTATTAATATTATAACTCACAATATTTAACAACTAGGTCGTTCCCAGGAAAGAGGGAGCTTTTCAATAACGATTTCTCCTTATTGGCGCGCAATTAGGTGACCAAACCTCTCCTTGATAGAACTTCTAGACATTGTAAATATTGCAATTTAATAATATGAATAACTTTGTCGTCTCAATTATTGATTTAATAATATATAAAATATTATGCGAGATGATCTTGTGACAATAATTGAATCAATAATACGAGAGATATGATGCGTGAATTATCGAGTATAACCGAAAGTGACTTCTCACATAAGCATCAATAATCAATACCGTGTGCTGCTACTATGCAACCACCCGTATTTTACCAATTTATTATTTTATAACAACTTGCTTACTTTGAAAATTTTTCAAATACGACCCTTAACTTTAAACTTTTATCAATTTAACTATTTACCAAAATAGAAAAATTGAATACTTTTATTTCATAAAATTCGGGGTCTCAATCTCCCTCGTTATTAAATTTAAGCCCTCAAAATTTACGTACACAATAGTTCAAGAGATGAGAATACCTTGCTTTCTTTTCGGATTGTACCTTCCCAGTTATATCCTCTGTATCATAATTTTCCCATTGCTCATCTCTTGTATTTCAGATATCATTCTAAAATATACCTTCAAAACAAAGGTTAATTGACATACCACAATTTGTCAACTTATCAAGTAAACAATTTCAGCTTAGGTAAGTCACACACTAGCGAAGTATTTTACTCGTCTCCCCCTCCTACTTCTAGACTCATATCTCCGCCAGCGACCATATCCCTAAGCTCTGATACCATTTGTGACGCCCCCAAAATAGGTCCACACGACCAATTCTGAGTCGCTAGATATCACACTATAAAAATTAAATACAAACTTCATTTATACAACTGTTGAACCGTCGTATAGAATATGACCACAGTTAACTGTGAGTTTTAATACAAATGTATGTAACTCTCATGGTGCCTCGACCACATCCTTACAATGATACTTTACATAAAAGTATAGTAAAAAACTATTTTAGAAATTATAATCTTTGGGAAGTGCTTAAAGAAACCTTTGTACATGGGAGGCCATGCGTCTAGGTTATGATAGATATCATATGTCCATATAATTATCCTTGGTTGACCCAATAGACCCCAAAGAAAAATGAGAAGATTACTATCATTTTCTTTCCAATGATAAGTCTTCTCTTGACATATAACTATCTCCACTGTCTCCAAGTGAAAATTATATTTCAAATAAACTCCAAGATCATATAGGTAGTGCTCGTAGATATACTCAGCAAGTGGATGTGCACAACCCTATCTTAGGATAACACGAGGTTGTATGTCATTAGACATCTTGTATGATAGTGGCAAAACACCCTTCCAAAGTTGGGTTCACCTCACCCTATTCTGTTCACCAAAATTAAATATCAAATGACGTATACAATACGACACACTTATCTAAAGTCATCAATAAAATTATTTCCATACTATATAGAGAGAACCTCAACAGCTATAGACCACCGTTCTATTCCCCTGTTATCCCGGCTCGACCCAGCTACACTCTTATTATCTGAGAGGAATTGTGAAGCAAAAGGGTGAGAACAATTAGCCCAGTAAAAGAATATCGTGACTAAAGATAATTAAATTATCAATAGCATTCGTCAATAATAAATTAGAGATTTAGAACATATGGTAGATGATAAAACTTTTCAACCATAGTTGCAGCAGAACGAGCAATCCATTAGAAGAGTCAAATAGGCCATCAGATCTATTATCTTCTTTATGTTAAAAGTCCACCGATAATGTTTTATCCTTGTAACATCAATCAACAATTCCTGTCCAAAATCATATGAATAACTCATAATAATAATTGTGATTCTAAATTCCTCTTCGCACCTAGGACGAAGATAATTTTCATCATCTATCTTCACCTGAAACATCAAAAATCATGGTTATACCAAATCACAATTTCTGCTCATAATCATACTAATAAATTCATCTTTGCACTACGGCCAAAGATATTCATTAACAATTCATCTTTGCACTACGGCCAAAGAGACATACAATCAGTATTTTAGAAGAGTCAAGTAGAGCATGATATCTACTATCTTTTACGAATTAAAAATTTATTATCATTATTTTATCGCTGAGACTCAGCTTAATAAATAATCCACATCATCGAATCATCCCTGCACTACGGCCAAGAATTTTCATGTAATCATCAATGGTCATGATTATACTGAATAATCCTTGGTTATAATCATACTAATAACTGTCCATCAATGCACTATGAGCCAATGAGGACTTTTACCACATCATCTATAACATTACGGGTCATGATTATACCGAATGATCCCTGGTCATAATCATACCAATAAACAGTTCATCTATGCCAATAAGCCAAAGCTACTCATCAATTAATAGTTCACCTTTGTACGTAAGCCAAAGATATACAACTGTAAAACCAATAATCAACAGTTCATCTTTGCACGTATGCCAAAGGAATACAACTGTAAAACCAATAATCAACAGTCCATCTATGCACGTAAGCTAAAGATATACAACTATAAAGCCAATAATCAACAATCCAACTATGCATGTAAGCCAAAGATATACAACTGTAAAACCAAATTTTCAACTTCACATAACATATTTAACTCATATGTTCGTAACTAAACCATTTTCATGAAAAATTACCAAATTAACTTATTATTTTTCTATCCTTTGTCCAAACATATATACATATATTTCATACACAACAAGTATTTTTTTATAATTTTTCCACTCCCTTAAGTATTTTTCAAAAATCAATTTCTAATTAATTCCTTAAGAAATTAGCTACCTCATATTTAACTCCAGAAATTTTCAAATTTTGGCAGGATCTTACACATGTTAACGTGAGCTTCCAGTTTAAATTTCATAGTCATCGGATATAGAACTCCAGTTATAGCATTTTTTGTCGGAAAAATCTAAATATTGAAATAGTCATAACTTGCTCATTTTAAGTCGGAATGAGCTCATTTTTGGACAGGAGGTACTTTATACCATATATTTCCATGTCCCAAAAGGTCTAGATTTTTCTCATAATTTAAGTGGCCGAAAATGCCCTTTTAAATTTCTGGGCAGTAGCTTTTTGGTACCTTTTCAGTTTTTGACTCCTTTGCTAAAATCAGTCCACACGAAAATCTACAACACCTTTTCTAGTGAATCCACTTGGATAAGTTAGAAAACTCATAGATCTAACTCTAGAACTTGACCACACTCAAAAATTCAAAATATAATAGGAGATATGGTCAATTGAATTTCATGTTCCATTTTCACCAAAATCTGATTTTCAACCCTTTGTGATTTCTAAGAAACTTTCATGTTTTCACATAATAACCAACATAACTCATCATAATACTTACTAATACTACATATACCCATGATTTTCATCAGTCCAAAGCTTTTATTATGACTTTCATTATAATCAACAGTCCAATGCTTATATTATGACTTTCCAGAATTTTTGAGGGTCAGAAAAATTACGAAACTGTAAATGGATTTTCACCCGCCATGCGGTAATCCACGTAGACAGATCATTTCCATAATTTAACAAGGAATGAATATAAAGGATCATTTACCATGCATGTGGTAATCTACATAGATAGGTTATTCCAACAGAATAATAAAGAAAGGAATAATAGAAGAATTCACCATGCATGCTATAGTAATCGCATGCATGAAAGTTATTCCCAATGAATAATAATAAAGAATGGAACCAGTGTCGCGCGTAACGTCGCATGCACGTATATTCGGCGTAATAATAAAGAACGGAACCAGTCGAATTTAAAATTAGAAGCGGCGAATATTCCAACAGAATAATAAATAATGGAATAACAATAGAATTCACCATGCATGCGATAGACCGCACAGACAGATTATTGAAAGTAATATGCATACAAGCCAATCATGTTTGATGATAACGCATATACTTTGTAACATTCTTATTCGTTTATTAATAAAAAGTATTAATTTATTAAAGGCTTTTAATTATCTACATGATGTTGTTTTATAATATGTGATAAACCCATAGTTTTAAGCAATGCTTTTAGAATAATGATGATGATCATTATAATGAGATCTAAATTCTTAGAAAGCTTAAAACTAAAATAGTTCCCTGGATTACTAAATTGGGGATTAGTGAATCCGAATAGATTGGTACATACGTTGCTTGCTCATTGGATGAGAATGATTGATCTCATGATCATTTGTGTGGAGACACTAAAGCAAGTATGTAGGTGTTTATTAGAGAATAAGTTCACTGAATGTGGCTCGCTAAAGAATACCTAATGGAGTTTTACTTGCCTGTCAATAGGAATTCCTGTAGTGATAGTAGTACAAGTGATCCTTGGACTTGAGATCATCATAGTATCTTGTGTATGATGAATTATACTTTGACTTATTCCTTAAGACCCTTAGGGTATATCAAAGGTTATGTTTGGGTATAATAAGTTGTACATGGAGATAATGTATGATCAATAAAGAATCTACCACTTCTAGCAAAAGAAGAGATATGTCCTATGTGATTCGATAAATGACAACACAGTAGTCCTTGGCCAAGGCAGAATGAAATTAGAAAGGAGTTTCTAATTTGCATTATTTGGGGTTGTGCATTTAAGAGTCGAAATACATATAATTAAATAAAATAAGACTTGACAGTAATTTCATGTCTTATATTTAATTGGGACATTGTATGGTGGAAGGATTGAATTATGCACGTAACTATTTACTCAAAGGTTCTTTTATGATTAATGTTGAAATCTATATTATCCGGAAAGTCGTTGATCGCTAGGAGGCTTATCCTATTGTAGAATAAATATTATTTATTTAAATAAATTATTAGTTTAATTTATTTATTTAAATAAGATTAGAATTGTTCTAATTGATTTATTCACAACCTGGTTTAATATGGAGAACCTAAAGGGTCACACCATAAAAGGAAGAATAATTATTTAAGAAGTTAATGGCATAATCGTAATAATAAGTTAAGTATATTTAATTTAATCTATGGTGATATAATAAATTAAATAGCTTAATATTTATTATTTAATATTTTGGAAATATTAAATATAAATTAATAAGATGAGTCTTATTATTATTATTTCTATTATTATTATTATTATTATTATTATTATTATTATTACTATTATTATTATTTAATTCCTAAAGGAGTTTGGGAATTAATTAATAAAAGTACTCTCAAATATCCTAATAGGATTAGGAGGCAAATTAATTAAAAGAGTTTAATTAATTATCCTTAATAAGATTAGGGAGCTTAATTAATTAAAAGAATTTAATTAATTAAAGTAAAACCCAATTCCTTAATTGTTAAGGAGGGTTGCCCACATCTATAAATAAGAGGAGTCTTATTATGGGTGATGGGGTTGTTGACGTATTTATAGAATACGTAATTCCAATAGTTGGGAGAGTACCCTTTTCTATGAGAGATAGAAAAAACTAGGGTTTTGCCAAATACCCATCTTCTTGAATTCTTCTTTTTCCTTGGTGGATCACCTCTAGAGGCCAAACACTTGGGTGGCTAACGTTGATCAAAGGAAGGAACCAAACCCAGTAGATTCAAGTTGAACGCGAAAAGGATTGAGGTGAACTTGTACCGAGGAAGCTTCGATCTTCAAGGTATGATTCTCGTTCTTATCTTTTCGTTTAATTAATAATTATGCATAAAGGGTGATCCGGGTATATGGTTTGTAAAATTTTAAACTCGATTTTTACATCGCTTAGCTTATTTTGCAATTTGATTGCGTTCATGAATATTACAAACCTAACATTCCAACAGTAATAATAAATAATGGAACTGTGTCATGCGTAACGCACGCATGTGATATTCAAAGCGACAGAATAATAAAGAATGGAATAATAGAAGAATTTCACCATGTATGCGGATTTAGCAAACAAAGTTATTCCAACATAATAATAAAGAATAGAATAACAGAAGAATTTCACCATGTATATGGTAGTCCGCGTATCTGATTATTCCAATGAGAATAATAAGGAATGGGATAACAATAGCTCTCTTCATGAATACGAAAAGAAATAATACCCTTACTATAATAATAATATCCCTTACCTTAGAAGAAAATTGGATACTGGAATAGTGAGGTAGAAGACTTCTCTTCTTCTTTCTCTCTATAGATTTTCTCTCTATAACTTCTCTCTATAATTTCTCTCTATAATCTCTCTCTCTAGAGTTTTAGTGAATTCGTAAGAAATAATAAAGGAATGAGCTTCTATTTATAGGAGAATGGACTGAATAGTAACTAATTCATGAACTATTCAGTTTGATTTACTTTTAAACAGACGGTCCATATTGATTTACTATTAAAACTTAAAGCAAATTCGATCTATCTTGATTCACTATTAAAACTTTAAACCAAATGATCCATATTGATTTACTATTAAAACTTTAAACCAACGATCCATATTGATTTACTATTATAATTTCAACAAACTATTCGAAAAATTAGAATATCTCCTCATGGAATGATATTGTACCCAAAAATGATTTGAATGAAAAGAAATATATTTTTTAGAATGAATAGTACCCGTGAATAGTACTTCTGAAATAGTACCAAGAATAGTACCCCGACACGAAAAGTGTCCCAAATACCCGAGTGAATAATACTAGAGTGAATAGTAATTTGGGTGAATAGTAACCCGTGAATAGTAACTCGCGAATAGTACTCCAATACAAAAAGTGTCCCAAATACCCGAGTGAATAATACTAGAGTGAATAGTAATCTGGTGAATAGTAACTCGTGAATAGTAACTCGTGAATAGTACTCTGACACAAAAAAGTGCCCCGAATACCCGATCGAATAATATAACCTCCAGACATCAATTATTATCGAAATAAATGTCGATTTCCACTAACACTAATAATTCCAACACAATGGAACTATCAATTTCATCTTTAATCAACACGAACTTATTCATTATTAATATTATAACTCACAATATTTAACAACCTGTGTCGCTCCTGTGAAGAGGGGTTTTTCAATAAGAATTTCTCCCTATTGACGCGCAATTAGGTGACCAAACCTCTCCTTGACAGAACTTCTAGACATTGTAAATATTGCAATTTAATAATATGAATAACTTTGTCGTCTCAATTATTGATTTAATAATATATAAAATATTATACAGATGATACTGTGACAATAATTGAATCAATAATATGAGAGATATGATGCAACAATTATTGTAACAATAATTGAGTATAACTAAGTGACTTCTCACATAAGCATCAATAATCAATATCGTGCTACTTATCACGACCCGCAGCGTATTTTACCATGGAATTATTTTATAATGACTTGCTTACTTTGAATTTTTTTTTAAATATGACCCTTAACTTTAAACTTTTAACAATTTAACTATTTACCAAAATAGAAAAATTGAATACTTTTATTTTATAAAATTCGGGGTCTCACAGTAGTGTTGTATAATGACTACAAGATCCAAGTTTGAAATGGGCCAGAACATGTATTAACTGTAAATCATGAATGGTCAAAGCAAGGCTCCTGTTAAGGCCGACTGTCAGTGTTCTTGAGCCAAGAACACCTATCACGACAGACAAGTGTCGCTAAAGGCCTATAGCGACGGTTTTCAATATATTTATTTTCTGATTTTCTGAAAATTATTTAAAAATAGAAATAAATTATAAAAATTACCAAAAATAGTTTTAAAAATTATTTTAAATTATAAAAAATAATTTTTGATTAATTGGGTTATTTTCCATTAATATTTATAATTATTTGAATATTAAGATATTTAATTTATTTAATTAGTATATTAAATAAATTAGAGAAAAATGATTTTAATATTTTAAAAATCATTTTAAATAAGAATAATGTATTTAAAATATTTTTTGAGTTATAAAATGTAACTTTTAATATTTTTAGAAATTATCATTAATAATTTAATATTAATGGTATTAGATTTATTTAATTATTATATTAAATAAATGAGTTAAAAATGATTTTAATATTTTAAAAGTC
Source organism: Panax quinquefolius (assembly GCA_020205615.1). Lineage (NCBI taxonomy): Eukaryota > Viridiplantae > Streptophyta > Magnoliopsida > Apiales > Araliaceae > Panax > Panax quinquefolius. The sequence continues at coordinate 104,805,973 of CM035155.1, read as the reverse complement.
ATTTTAAATGAGAATAAAGTGTTAAAAATATTTTGAATTATAAAATATAAATTTTCAATATTTTTGGAGAATTCTCATTAATAAATTAATATTAATGATATTGAATTTATTTAATTATAATATTAAATAAATGAATTAAAAATGATTTTATTGATTTAAAAATCATTTAAAGATGAGAAAATGATTTAAAAATATTTTTAAGTTATAATTAATAACTTATAATATTTGGATAATAATTTAATGGTGATGGTTTAAAAATGATTTTAATTAATTTAAAAATCATTTAAGTAGAATATTGATGATTTAAAAATATTTGAAGTTATGAATAATAACTTTAATATTTTGACAAGTATGTTATTACTATTTTATATTATTAAATATTAATGATGATAAGATTATTTGATAATTAAATCATTTAAAAATAATTAAAGTGTTTGAAAAATTATTATAAATTATAATAATTGCTTATAAATTATTAAAAGCTTCCGAAAAATATTATTAATGATATTTTATTTATCTAAAATAATATTGAAGCTTAGAAACCGAATTTAATTGACAATCAATGTGTTAATTGTCAGATAGGGTGACCAGAACACCGAGAATAGACCAAAGTTCAATCAGACCGAACTAGTTAGACTTGTTAAGTGTTTATATAGGTTATAAACACTGATGTGGTTATGTGGTAATGTGTCTAGGAGAAAGTTTGACTGTAAACTACAGTATTGTGTGTTGTGAATTAATGTGCTAATTGTGAGACCGATATTGTGATTACAGGTCTTTCAAATGCAGATAAGTATAGTGTGTAGCTGTAATTAGCGGAGAAGGCAAGTTTTCTAACTCAACCTTGAGTTAATATTGTTTAAATTATTATGATGGTTAATTATTGTTAATTAGACCACGTCCAAGAATTTATTGTTGATTATTCACAGTTAGTACATGTTTAATAATTCAAATTGAATTACTGATTTGAAAAATATATATATTCGTAGAATTACTGTTGTTGGATATTCATATCCGTAGAAGCTAATATTGACAATACAGATAATTCCTGTTTATTGTCAAATTATGTTGAGAAATGTCTTAGCTAATTATTCTGTCAAGACGAACATTTGTTAGAACTTGATAGATTCGAGAAGAGAATTCAATTGTTATTGATAGATCGATGCCAATTATTTCGGCTAGATCGAGAAGTAAATAGAAATTGAAATTATAGTATTTTGTTGTTAAATCAAATCTTGATTTTGAGTCTGAGAAGAACAACCTTTTATATAAAGGGAACATTTTATTGGTCGTATATTCGACCATTGGCGTGACTTAAGTATTATGTATAATATAGGGTACAAGGAGTTGGCCAGCTCTAAGTACTTGCAGAGGTGTATGATTTAATCTTTATGGTTATCTGATACACCTGAGTATATATTAAAGTAAATCTTTGATAGATACCCGAGAAGAGAAGTTCAAGATCCAATGGATCGCTCATCATAAATCTGGAAAACATTCCACTTTGCTATTTCGTAGAATTAATTCTTGATTATTCATTTGAATATCGTAGAAAACCTTGAAAGCGTTGTAATATTTCATTATCAGGTTATTGTTGCATAGAAGGCGAGAAGACTTGTTATTAATTCTTATACATTTATTGCATAACTTAACTTGCGGGGAAAACTTGTTGCTCAATTTTGCTATATATAAAACTTTTCAGCTAGGGACGAAGTTACAGAATGTAACACCACCATTCCCAAAAGGAAAAGGGATGTCACGCACAACATAATAAATATAGACCTCAAAAAAATTCTCAAAATATCTCTAATGAAATTGAATACCAAATGTCACATACTCCAATTTAAATAGAAGGAACTCCACATTTACATAGTCTCTACTATTAAAATAAATGCCAAAATGGCCTAAACATCCATATATAGAATATTAGGAGAACCAAATTTAATAATAAGTCTCAAAACTAATCTATTCATTTGGATCAAAGGTAGCTCTCATCCCATAAATCCTGATCACCCCTGAGTACCTGCCAGAAAAAGAATTTAGCGTGAGCCAATTGCCCAGTACGGATATAAAAATGCACATATATAAACAATATATATGTGCCGAAGGAACTGAATGAACGAACAATTACAACTACTAATCAAATATGAATATATCAAATTTAGTGAGATAAGATACAAATGATTAACACTGTCGAACCGGCAACTATAGTCAAAAGGATTCCAAACAAATAAGGCTGAATCAAATGATTATACGGTAATAATTTCATACTGAGCTCAAATACGAATAGCCAAAGGCTAACAAAATACAGCGGTACCATGATGTATACAAATCAAATCGGATAGTACGCACAACACATACGTCACTAATCCGCTAAATAAATTAAATCAAATCAAATACTGGGTCGACCCATACATATCCTGAACAAATATATCAAATGGCCAAAGCTCATACCCAGAGCATACAAAAGGATACGCCGTGGACTGATCACACCGCCATGGAAGGTGTCATGCCCTTGTGTCAAGAGGACATGCCTGTAGTACCCCCACAGGTGGTTAGCTCAAGTATACCCTAAGGATCAAACTACAAAATGTAAGCCAAAAGGGGTTCAAATCACAAGACTTACATGACCATATTCAAATGAAATTAAATTATCAAATACAAACATTAGTAATTTTCACAATATATCAATGATCAAAATAACTCCCGAATGTGAACGAAAATATACGAACAATGGTATAAACGAAAAACTAGTTCAAAGAGTACAAATACGAATTCTAATATCAACGCCAAAACGAAACTATCTCAATACTTTTGACAACAAGAAATAATCCTGAGAGGCAATACCAAATTTCTAAACTAGTAACAAAACGAACGAATTAAATTTAAAGGAGTATCACTGAAAAAGTACGGAATCCGTACCTGAAGTAAGCAATGTAATACCCAAAATTATAACCCCAAATATAGTTCGTTAAACTCTTTCCTTCCGAGCTAATTACATAAAATAATAATAAATGTAAGTACATTTACAAAAATATTATTCCCATCTTTAACATGTTAATTATTATTATTATTATTACATATTTTCATGCTACCGTATGCACTGACTACATATACAGACCATATATATACAATTTCCATACTTTTTGTTCTAAAATAAATATATAAATAATTTGAATCTTTATGCAAATTCAATTACAAAACTAATTGAAATCCTGGAACCTCCTTTACAAAACAACTTTATTAAAATTACATCTAGTCATATATCCAATCTAATAATATTGTAGTATGGAGCAAGTACATCATATTCCTGTAGCCTCACGAATCCAGACAAATTGCTTGAAAGTAATTTTTTATATAAAATATCAGATGTCTTATTAAATCGTCATTTTGCATAGTTTTATATAAAAAAAATTGAATTACACTAGACATCCTTAAAACTAACTCTCTACATGCAATCCTCATATGATCAGTTGGTATGCAAAATATATTGATTAATTAAATAATCATATTACCTTAATTCCCCCTTTTTGCTTACTGCACTTCTACCGCCGCACTGTCCCTCGTTCTCTTTCCTTCGCATCGATTTTATGTTCGAGTAGGTTAGGTATATTTATCTATTACTTTATTATTATTATTATTATTATTTTTTTTTCATTTTTTATAAAATTTAATTATACAAAATTGAAGTCAATTAATTTTAAGGTTCAAATTTACGAAATTAATGATATATACCAACTACTATTATCCCATGTAAATTAATAAATAATTTGACCCAAATAAAAGAAAAGCTCAAACAATATATTTCTAAACATATATAATTTTATTTATTTATTTAGTTTTTTTTTAATTTTTTTTTACCGGGTATTACATCACCTTCCCCTTAAAAAGGATTCCGTCCCCGGAATCAAAAGAATGGAACGTACCTAATTATCGAAAAGAAGCGGATATTCCGCTCTAATAGACTCCTCCATCTCCCAAGTAGCTTCCTGCTCCGAATGGTTTTTGCACAAGACTTTAACAAAAGGAATTGTTTTCCTTCTCATAATCCTTTCTTGACGATCTAGAATCACCTCGGCTTTTTCCTCACAAGTAAGATCTTCTTGAATCTTATGCAATGGGTATTGCACAACATGAAGCGGATGATAGTTATATTTTCTTAACATCGAAACATGAAAGATATTATGTACATGAGATAACTGTGGAGGTAAAGCCACCTGATATGCCACTTCTCCAACTCTCTCAAGGACTTCAAAAGGGCCAATGAAACGCAGACTAAGCTTCCCTTTCAAACCAAACCTTCGAACACCTTTCCACGGAGAAACTTTTAAAAACACGTGTTCCCCAGGTGTGAACTCAAGAGTCCTCCTATGAATATCAATAAAACTTTTTTACCGCGATCTAGCTTCTTTCAACTTTTCTTTAGCCACTGCTACCTTCTCCGTAGTAATTTTAACCAAATCGGGTCCTTCTATTACCCTTTCTCCAACCTCATCCCAACAAGTCAGAGCTCGACACTTCTTACCATATAATGCTTCAAAAGGAGCCATACCAATGTTAGCTTGCCAACTGTTATTATATGCGAACTCCACCAAACTCAAATAATCATCCTAGTTTCCTGTCCACTCTAAAGCACAAGATCGCAACATGTCTTCTAATGTTTGAATAGTTCTCTCTGATTTTCCATCTGTCTGGGGGTGAAAAGCTGTACTATAGTTGAGTCGCGTTCCCCAAGCTCATTGAAATCCTTTCCAAAATTGAGAAGTAAACCGCGGATCCCGATCCAAAACAATAGAAACTGGAGTCCCATGAAGCCTAACAATCTCACGTTAAAAAATATCTACTAATTTATTTACCGAAAAATCCTCATGAATAGCCAGAAAATGAACCGATTTGGTCAAACGATCCACTACCACCCAAATAACATCATTCTTTTTAAGAGTCCTCGGTAATACAATCACAAAGTCCATCGAAATATCATCTCATTTCCACACAGGAATCTCTAACTGTTGCAACAAACCACCAGGCCGCTGATGCTCAATTTTCACTTGCTGACAAGTAAGACATTTACTCACAAATTCAGCTACATCCCTTTTCATTCTGCTCCACCAAAAATTCTCCTTCAAATCCTTATACATCTTTGTAGACCCCGGATGAATAGAAAATGGCAAACTATGAGCTTCAATCAACACTGCCTCACGAATCATTGGATCCACTGGAACACATAACCGTTTACCAAACCATATCACACCTTGGTCGTCAATGCGAAACTCTGGCTGCCTACCCTCATCCATATTCTGCGCTATAGCCCACAACTCGCCATCCTCCTTTTGGACTTCTTTAATATGAAAAATAAGAGAAGGTTCCACCCTCATACCTGCTACTAACCCATCAGAACCTCTAGCATATAGCTCCAAATCCACATGCTCCATATCAGAGATAAGTTGAGGTTGTGTAACCAAGGCAGCTACACTCCCTAAACTTTTCCTACTAAGAGCATCTGCAACCACATTAGCCTTACCGGGGTGATACTAAATCCTAGCATCATAATCCTTGAGAAGCTCCAACCAACGTCTTTGTCTCATGTTAAGCTCCTTTTGAGTAAAAATATATTTAAGGCTCTTGTGGTCGGTGAAAATGTCACAAGTCTCTCCATATAGATAGTGCCTCTAAATCTTTAAGGCAAAAATAACTGCTGCTAACTCCAAGTCGTGGGTAGGGTAATTCATCTCATAAGGTTTAAGTTGTCTGGAAGCATAAGCAATTACCTTACCATTTTGCATCAAAACACACCCTAATCCCTTCTTGGAAGCATCACTGTAAATCTGATAACCTCATGTCCTCGACGGTAATGTAAGCACTGGAGCCGACATAAGCCTCTTCTTAAGCTCCTCAAAACTTTTCTCACGTTCCTCATTCCACACAAACTTTATGCCTTTCTTCATCAACTGAGTTAATGGCAAAGCTAACAAAGAGAAACCTTCCATAAATCGCCTGTAGTATCCTGCCAAACACAAGAAACTCCTCACTTCAGTTACCGTGGTAGGTCTTGGCCAATTAGTGATAGCCTCAACCTTAACAGGATCCACCTTAATACCTTCAGCAGACACGACATGTCCTAAAAATGCCACCTGTTCTAACCAAAACTGGCATTTGGAGAACTTAGCATATAACTTATTCTTCTGCAGAACCCCCAAAACAGTACGAAGATGCTCTTCATGCTCCTCCTTAGACTTGGAATACAACAAAATGTCGTCAATGAAGACAATAACAAATTGGTCCAAGTACTCGCTAAAAACCCAATTCATCATATCCATAAACACTGCCGGAGCATTAGTCAACCCAAATGACATCACCAAAAACTCATAGTGCCCATACCGAGTACGAAAAGCTATTTTTGGAATGTCCTCTTCCCTCACCCTCAACTGATGGTACCCCGACCTCAAATCTATCTTTGAGAAGAACTTTGCCCCTTGGTGCTGATCGAAAAGGTCATCTATCCGTGGCAATGGATATCTGTTCCTGATAATGATTCGATTTAGCTCCCTATAATCTATACACAATCTCATAGATCCGTCCTTCTTCTTCACAAACAAGACTGGAGCACCCCATGGCGATACACTCGGTCTAATGAATCCACGATCTAATAACTCCTGTAATTATTCCTTCAACTCCTGGAACTCTAATGGAGCCATCTTATAGGGTGCTTTAGAGATAGGTTCCGCTCCAGGAATGAGCTCAATAGTAAACTCAACTTCCCTTGGTGATGGTAATTCTGGAAGATCCTTAGGAAATACCTCAGGAAATTCTCGCACAACTGGATAGTCATCAAGTTGGGGCTCATCACTCGCGGTATCCTTCACATAAGCCAAATAACAATCACGTCCCTTAGCAATCATTTTGCTCGCCTTCAAAGCTGAGATCAACTTTACAACATCATTCAACTTTGAACATTGAAACTCGAATTCTGGAGCCTCTAAGGTTCCAAAAATAACCTTCCTCGCCTGATAATCAATAGTGGCTTGATGCCTACTCAGCCAATCCATACCCAAGATGATATCGAAATCATGCATCACCATCAGAAGTAAGTTAGCTGCGTACACCCTCCTCCCTAACTTCAAAGGATACTCGTGAAAGTGCTCAGAAATAATCACAGAATTCCCCATCGAGGTAGCAATAGATAAATGATGATCTAATATATGAGAAGACACTCCAAGACGACGAACAAATAAAAGTGCAACAATAGAGTGTATAGATCCAGTGTCAAACAAAACTGATGCCTCACGATTTCCTACAAGAAGGATGCCTGAAATAGAACCTGGTGCTTGGGCCGCCTGATTAGCTGACAATGCAAATACTCTCCCACCGGTGTTGCGTTGACCACCATTACCAGCATTACCGCTTCCTCTATTACCACGCTGAACTGGGCAGTCCCATACTCTATGTCCCATTTGTCCATATAAGAAACAAGCCCCTGTCTCCTTACATCATGCCCTACCAGTATGATACCCACCACAAGTAGCACATGGACCAGGTGGAAGTGGAAAAAGGTTTGGATTGCCCCCCACCTGCCGGTCCTGGATACCGCCCCTGAATTTGACCCTGTTGGCGATCTTGACCACGATTACGATTTTCTTTGAAAACTCTATTTTGATCGCCCTCCGACACCCACGACCTATGCCGACCTCCACGACCACCCTGCTGCATTGGGTAAGCAAAATCCCTTCGAGGATTAAATCGTTGACCCGATGGAGGCTCATTCCAATTATTTTACCTTCTATTTTGTTTCCTGCTAAACTGCCCTATTCCTTGCCCTTGCTGGTCATCTCTATCTCTCTTTCAACTCCCTTCTGATTTGGAAGCTCGAAAGTCCTTGTGTTCCATTTCCACACTCTTAGCTGCATTAGCCACCTGTGATACATATGTAAATATGGTGTGGATGATCGATCTCTTATACTCATATTTCAAGGCCCATTTGAACTTTTTTGCCTGTTGTGCAACTGTCCCAGCTATTGAACCCACAAAACCAGCCAATCTCGTAAACCTCACTATGAAATCGGTAATAGTCTTATCTTCCTTCTACTGAATGGACACAAATTCCCTGATGTATGCATCCCTATCAGCGTTTGGGAAATACTGCTGATAGAAAAGGTCACAAAAACCGCTCCATATGAGTCCTTCCATAAATCCATCTCCCTGTGTAGCCTTCAACAATTTCCACCATTGTTGAGCATCATCCTCTAGCTTATAAACTGCTAACCTCACCTTCTGATTTTCTGAAAACACCCAATAACATCAAAAATTTTCTCCAAGTGGGCGATACAGTTTTCCGCATCAATTGGAGTCGGAGCAAAACGAAAAGAATTGGGCTTCTGCTTAATGAACCTCTCTAATAACACATACAACGACTGCACTTGTTGACCCACTTGATCCTCGGGAGGAACATTCTGCTCATGTTGTGGTATCTCTGTATCATCCCCCATACCATTTGAATGATGATTTCCTTGCATCTGTGGAATACCCTGCATAACCTGTGCCACAGCCGGGGTTATTGTTGCATTACCCTGATTCCCATCGTTTCCACCCTAGTTAAAAGCCTCAACCTGGGGCTGCCTCTGACCCCTCCTACCGTTATTACCCTACCTCCCAGCTATTCTCGAAGACCTATGAGCTATCTATGATACAAAATCAAACAGATGAGAACAAACAGATCAAAACAAATAATCAAGGCCAAATTTATGCAAAACCAAAATCAAACGTAATGCAACTCTAAAATAAAATCTTATAACTACCCAATGGTCTACCCATAACTCACAGGTCAAGCCTAAAAGGCATTCTACAAGATCATAACCTAAGCTCTGATACCAACTCTGTAACACCCCCTTTCCCAAAAGGAAAAGGGATGTCACGCACAAACATAATAAATACAGACCTCAAAAAAAATCTCAAAATATCTCCAATGAAATTGAATACCAAATGTCATATACTCCAATTTAAATAGAAGGAACTCAACATTTACATAGTCTCTACGATTAAAATAAATGCCAAAATGGTCCAAACATCCATATACAGAATATTAGGAAAACCAAATCTAATAATAAGTCTCAAAACTAATCTACTCATTTGGATCAAAGGTAGCTCTCATCCCACAAATCCTGATCACCAATGATTACCTACCGGAAAAAGAACACAACGTGAGCCAATTGTCCAGTACGGATATAAAAATGCACATATATAAACAATATATATATATATATATATATATGTACTGAAGGAACTGAATGAACGAACAATTACAACTACTAATCAAATATGAATATTTCGAATTTAGTGAGATAAGATACAAATGATTAACACTGCGAACCGGCAACTATAGTCAAAAGGATTCCAAACAAATAAGGCTGAATCAAATGATTATACTAATAATAATTTCATACTGAGCTCAAATACGAATAGCCAAAGGCTAACAAAATCTGATGATACCATGATGTATACAAATCAAATCGGATAGTAGACGCACGACACATATACGTCCACTAATCCGCTAAATAAATTAAATTAAATCAAATCTTGGGTTAGACCCATACGTATCCCGAACAAATATATCAAATGGCCAAAGCTCATACCCGGAGCATATAAAAGGATACGCCGTGGATGATCACACCGCTTACGGAAGGTGTCATGCCCTTATAATGTCAAGAGGACATGCATAGTACCCCCCACGGTGGTTAGCTCAAGTATACCCTAAGGATCAAACTACAAAATGTAAGCCAAAAGGGGTTCAAATCACAAGGCTTACATGACCATATTCAAATGAAATTAAATGATCAAATACAAACATTATTAATTATCACAATATATCAATGATCAAAATAACTCCCGAATGTGAACAAAAATATACGAACAATGGTATAAACGAAAAACTAGTTCGAAGAGTACAAATACGAATTCTAATATCAACGCCAAAACGAAACTATCTCAATACTTTTGACAACAAGAAATAATCCTGAGAGGCAATACCAAATTTTTAAACTAGTAACAAAACGAACGAATTAAATTTAAAGGAGTATCGCTGAAAAAGTACGGAATCCGTACCTGAAGTAAGCAATGTAATACCCAAAATTATAACCCCAAATATAGTTCGTTAAACTCTTTCCTTCCGAGCTAATTACATAAAATAATAATAAATGTAAGTACATTTACAAAAATATTATTCCCATCTTTAACATGTTAATTATTATTATTATTATTACATATTTTCATGCTACCGTATGCACTGACTACATATACAGACCATATATATACAATTTCCATACCTTTTGTTCTAAAATAAATATATAAATAATTTGAATCTTTAAGCAAATTCAATTATAAAACTAATTGAAATCCTGGAACCTCCTTTGCAAAACAACTTTATTAAAACATACATCTAGTCATATATCCAATCTAATAATATTGTAGTATGGAGCAAGTACATCATATTCCTGTAGCCTCACGAATTCAGACAAATTGCTTGAAAGTAATTTTTTATATAAAATATCAGATGTCTTATTAAATTATCATTTTGCATAGTTTTATATAAAAAAAATTGAATTACACTAGACATCCTTAAAACTAACTCTCTACATGCAATCCTCATATGATCAGTTGGTATGCAAAAGATATTGATTAATAAAATAATCATATTACCTTAATTCCCCCTTTTTGCTTACTGCACTTCTACTGCCGCACTGTCCCTCGTTCTTTTTCCTTCGCATCGATTTTATGTTCGAGTAGGTTAGGTATATTTATCTATTACTTTATTATTATTTTTTTTATAAGTATACAAAATATAAATTGAAGTCAATTAATTTTAAGGCTCAAATTTATGAAATTAATGATATATACCAACTACTATTAGCCCATGTAAATTAATAAATAATTTGACCCAAATAAAAGAAAAGCTCAAACAATATATTTCTAAACATATATAATTTTATTTATTTATTTAGTTTTTTTACCGGGTATTACACAGAAGGTGCTGTGAAGAAGAATAAAGGCAAAGGCATAGTGATAAATTAGATATGATTAGCATTTTTATTATGTTGTATTGTAAACTCTTTTTGTATATCTAAGGGGTATGTTTGTAATGTTAAGGTTAGAGAACCTGGGACTTATGTATTAACAACATATGTTAATGTGGTATGTATTACTATTCATATATGAATGGGTAGTTAGTTGGTATTATATTGTGGATCGTGAACACCAAACTCGGGGGTCAGGTAACCCGGATTTGGGGGTGTCACATTATTGACCTTAAACCTGGTACAAAGCCCATTTCTAAAACCCCATATCGAATGGTTCCTATTGAACTTTAGGAGTTAAAGGTGCAACTACAGGAGTTGTTGGACATTAGTTTCATTTGTCCTAGTACATCTCCTTGGGGTGTTCCTATTTTATTTGTAAAGAAGAAAGACGGGAGTAAGCGATTTTGTATTGACTACCGGGAATTGAACCATGTCACCATCAAGAATAGGCATCTGCTACCTCGCATTGATGACCTGTTTGACTAATTGCAAGGAGCATAATTCTTTTCAAAGATCGATCTTCGTTCTGGATATCATCAATTGAAGATTAGAACTGAGGATATTTCGAAGACTGCCTTTAGAACTCGGTACGGGCATTATGAATTCTTAGTCATGTATTTTGGATTGACTAATGCTCCTACGACTTTTATGGATATGATAAACCGAGTATTTAAGGAATATTTAGATCAGTTCATTGTTGTCTTTATTGATGACATCCTTATATATTCCAAAAGTCGTGAAGATCGTGAGCACCATTTGAAGCTAGTACTCCAAAGGATTCGTGAAAACAAGCTATATGCCAAGTTAAAGAAATGGAGTTCTGGCTTGAGGAAGTAGCATTCCTTGGGCACGTGGTGTCAAAACATGGAGTATCTGTTGACCCGACGAAGATTGAAGCAATACAAAGTTGGGAGCAACCGAAGTCGGTGACCGAAATACGTAGCTTTCTGGGCTTAGCTGGTTATTATCGGAGATTCGTGGATGGATTTTCTTGAATCGCTACTCCATTAACTCAGCTGACTCGGTAGGATAAAAAATTCGTATGGATCGAGAAATGCAAGAAGAGATTTCAAGAGCTCACGAGGAGACTCATTTCGGCACCTGTTCTGACAATACCGTCTGGTTCGGATGGATTTGTTATCTACAACGATGCTTCAAGCAAAGGGTTAGGATGTCTTCTCATGCAACATGAGAAAGTCATAGCCTATGCCTCGTGACAACTTAAAGAATATGAGAGGAATTATCCTACTCATGATTTAGAGTTAGCGGCCCATTTTCGCTTAAAGATCTGGAGGCACTATCTATATGGGGAGAAAGTGGAGATATATTCAGACTATAAAAGCCTCAAATATTTCTTCACCCAATAGGAACTCAACATGTGGCAACGATGTTGGGTTAAGCTATTGAAAGATTATGACCACACCATTCAATACCATCCTGGAAAAGCAAATGTGGTAGCTGACGCGTTGAGTAGAAGATCATATACGGGAACGAGTGCAATGTTGTCAACACAAAGGCCCATTTTGTGTGATTTATTAAAGATAAAGATAGAATTCCAAACTCTAGGGACCCATGCGATGATTTCAAGTATATGCATAGAACCAACTTTAATCGATAAAGTTAAAGTTGCTTAAGCCACAGACCCGGAGCTGATGCGTATGGAGAACAAAGTACAAGAAGATGTTATCCCAGAAGCAAGAATAGATGAAGAAGGAATACTTCGAGTCAACTCTAGACTTTGTGTTCCTAATGACTCTGATTTGAAGTACAAGATCATGATGGAGGCACACAATACACCATTTTCAATCCATCCTGAAAGTACCAAAATGTATCGTGATCTTCGACATACATTTTGGTGGAACAATATGAAGAGAGAGATCACGAAGTTTATCTCGAGCTGTTTAACTTATCAACGTGTAAAGGCGGAGCATCAAGTGCCTGAGGGTCCATTGCAACCACTTGAGATTCTGAAATGGAAGTGGGAACACATTACCATGGATTTCGTTACGGGTCTTCACATGGTTTCTCAAGGCATAGATGCGATTTGGGTTATTGTTGATAGATTAACTAAGTCTGCTCATTTCTTGCCGATACGGGAGACTTATGCACAAAGGTCATACCACAAGTCAAAGTTTTGTGGAGGAACCATGCTATTGAGGAAATGACCTGGGAGTTGAAAACGAAAATGAAAGCGAGGTATCCTCACCTTTTCGAAACACCAGGTACGTACATCAATTTCGAGGACGAAATTTCATAAGGAGGGGAGGTTGTAAGACCCCAACTTATTATAAATGAAATTAAATTTCCTCTATTTATTATTTTGAAATAGTAAGGGTTGATTTGATTAATGTGGTTAGTTATGGGTAAAATGCGCAAATATCTTAAATAAGCAAGTGGTTATGAAATATTCATTGTTGTCGAGAAATATTCGTTTGGTCGTGGATATTCTTACTGTCGGGGAATATTAGTACGACGACACAGCCTTGTGTGGGCCCCATAACGGAAAGCGATTGGATGAAGAAAATGACAAGTATAATTTTTTTTTATAAATAACGGCGTAGTTGTTACCGTTAACACTGTTGGAATATCCGGTGGTTAAAACACAGTAGCACACGGTATTGCACCAATTATTGATTCTTATGTAAGAAGACACTACTCAATAATTGTTACACTAATTACTGTTTAATATTTTATTGATTCAATAATTGCTACGTTGATATTTTATATTATTGTTGTTTCAATAATTGTCACTGCACAGTATTTCCTATTATCAGATCAATAATTCATATTATTTGAATAATATTATTAGATAGCATTATTGGTAATGTCTAAGGAAGTTCTGTTTAAGGAGAGGCCTGGTCACCTAATTACGCGCCAGTAAGGAGAAATCCTTATTGGAAAGCCCTCTCTTTCCTGGGAACGACCTAGTTGTCATTATTGTGATTCTGTAATATTATTTGTGAATAATTAATTATTGATTTATATGATAAATAAAATATTTATTTATGTGGATAGAAATGGAGGAATTTTTAGAAAAATGACAATTCTTGAAAATTGATATTTTACTTTTCTGATAAAATAATTCATTTTAATATATTATTATATTATAATAATATAATAATGGTGATATTTTTATAATGAATGTGTGACATATGAATAAATGAGGAAGAAGAGTATTTTTGTTACAATAAATGCTAAAAACATGTTAAACATGTTGGTGGGCCCTATTTTTGACTGAAATTTGATTATAGCTTGCAAAATCGTCCGTATATGAATTTCGGTCAATTTCTGCTTGGAATTTGGAAAAACTTAAACTTACAAAGTTATAGAGAATTGAATTTCCTATGGAATGGACATAAGATTCGAATTTTTCTTATAAAAGGGCTATTTATTATGAATTATTGAAGTTCTGGAATAATTAATTTTTGGAGTTATAAATATTTTTAATAAGAAAAATGTTTTTTTATTTTGGTGAGGTGGGCCCCTCTTTGTGGCTGATGTTTTGATCAAAGGAGGTGTGCGTAGGAATTTAAAAAAAAATATATATTAATATTTTATTAAATTTTCTGGTTTGGTGTTCTAAGCATTTTCCTATAAATAGGGTGCTTAGGTTAGAATTAAAAATCACACCAAAAACTGAAGTTTTCTCTCTCTATATTATCGAGCGTATTTTTGGGAGTATTTTGATACTTTGAGTGTTGCTATACGGTGCAAGTTTCCTTCAACGTTATATCTGATATTCCAGCTAGAAGTACTATTCTTTTGAGGTAAGGGATGTTATTTTTTTTTATAAATGATATTATTTCTTTCAATATCATTATGCCGAAATATTAGTATAATTTTTCTTGTGAAATTTCTACCTTTTTGTGTCGGGGTTACTATTTACGTATACGACCTATTCACGTATACGACACTCTTTACGAATATGACACTATTCACAGAAAAATTAAATTTTCGTTCTTTGTCCCAGATGTCTGTTTTTGTTACTATATTTGATTGTATCCTTGTTTTGATCATTATTCTTGAATTTTACTCCACCATAGTATATTATGGGGTTTTTTGAACATGGATAAACCGAAGTACGAATTCCTAATATTTGTTCTTTTGTCTCACTGGATTCATTTTCTTTAAAATATTTTTCATCATCCTCAGTCCTAAATGATGATATAACTGAATATCTTTGGCCTGTAGTGCAAAGATGAATGATTTTCTGATGAATATCTTTGGCTTTAGTGCAAAGATGAACAAGTGTTGAGATGAACATGACCAACTGATGAATATCTTTGGCCTATAGTGCAAAGATGAATATTTGATTCAAGATGAATATTGATTGATGTTACAGGGATAAAATATTGACGATGGACTTTTAAATTCATAGATGATATTAGATTTCATTCTCTACTTAACTCTTCTAATGAATTGTTATTTTCGCTACGAATATTGATCTGAAATTTGTTGTCTATTATATTCTATCAGATTTTTCCCTATTGAGGACTAACGATAATTTGTTCTATATTATCTTAGTGATAATGTTCTTTACTGGGCTAGTTGAGCTCACCCTTTACCTTTTTGTTTCATTTTTCTTCTCAGGAGGCGAGAATATAGCGAGTACTAGTCGGGGTATGGAATGATGGTTCTAGAAAGTTGTTTTAGTAGTCCTAACTATTTTTGTAAAGTAATGTATCAATAATTGTAATGAGGACTTATTTGAGTGTGGATATTGTCTAGAAGACAATATTTGTATTTAAACTCACAGTTTATATGTTGTCGTATTTTGCATGATAATTGTATTAATAAAGTTGTAGTTGTTTCTGTACCATGTATTTGGCGACTCAGAATAGGTGATGTATACCTATTTTGGGGGCGTCACACTGGGGGCCTGTTTTAAACCATATAAAGCTTTATGTAATTTATAAACATATTCAGGATGACTAAAGTCTTCAAATCCAGGAGGTTGTTTAACATAAACTTCCTCTTCTATAACACCATTTAAGAATGCAGATTTTACATCTATTTGAAAAAGTTTAAAATTCTTATGGCATGCAAATGCTAATAACATACGAATAGATTTAATTCTAGCAACATGAGCATATGTTTCATCATATTCAATTCCTTCCATTTGATTATACCCTTATGCAACTAATCTTGCTTTATTACGTACAACAATTCCATTTTCATCAAGTTTATTACGAAATACCCATCGAGTTCCAATGATCGAAACATCCTCGAGTTGTGGGACTAACTCCCATACTTTGTTTCTAGTGAATTGTTCAAGTTCTTCTTGCATAGCTATTATCCAGTCTTTATCTAGTAAGGCATCTTTTATCAATTTAGGTTCAATTTAAGACAAAAAAGACAAATGACCAGCTAGATTATGTGCTTGTGATATAGTGATAACCCCTTTTTCAATATTACTAATAACATTTTCTATAGGATGAATTTTAATAACATGAGACTCTTTGGGCAAATCATTCAACTGAGAGTTTGGATTTTCAAGAGGATTCTCATCAATAGGTGGAGATGCATTATCTAGTTTTGGTTCTTCCATATTTTTGAGAATATCTTCAATGACAACATCATTATCAGTCAGTTCTTTATATTTTGAAGGAGGTTGAGTTTCATCAAAAGTCACATTCATTGATTCTTCCACAACTAGACTTCTTTTGTTGAAAATTCTGTATACTTTACTATTAAGAGAGTATCCAAGAAATATTCCTTCATCAGATTTAGGATCAAATTTCAATAAATGTCCTTTGGTGTTTAAAATAAAACATTTGCTCCCAAAAACACGAAAATAGTTTATTTTTGGAGTTCTTTTATAATAAAGCACATAGGGAGTTTTGAGCAAAATGGGTCTTAATAAAACTCTGTTTAATTTATAATATGATGTTGCCATAGCTTCAGCCCAGAAATACTTTGGAAGACGGTATTTATTTAATATGGTATTAGCCATTTCTTGCAAAGAACAATTTTTTCTTTCAACTACACCATTTGACTGAGGTGTATAAGGAGCAGAGAAGTTATAACTTATACCATTTTCATCACAGAACATAATGAAATTAGAATTGTCAAATTCTTTTCCATGATCAGATCGAATATAAACAATGGAACTCCCTTGTTGATTTTGAATCTTTTTACACAGGGTAGAGAAAGAATTAATAGCCTCATTTTTAAATTTTAGAAAATCAACCCATGCAAAACGTGAATAGTCATCAACCAAAACTAGAATGTATACAGCACCACCCATGTTGTGTTTAGGGATAGGTCCAACAAGGTCCATGTGTAACAATTCTAAGGGTCGAGAGGATGACACAGTAAATTTAGGAATTTGTTTTCCTAATTCACAAGCTTCATAGATGTGGTCTTTAAAAAATTTTAATTTAGGAAGACCACAGACATGTTCTTTAGAAGAAATGTTATTAACGAGTTTCATATTGATGTGTCCTAGTCTGCGATGCCATAGCCAAGGATCCTCATTTGCAGATACAAGACAAATGTTATCTAAGTGAGAGTATGCATCTAAGTCATAGGTATACACGTTTTGATATCTAGGACAAACTAAGATCAATTTACTAGTTTGATAAAAAATAGAGCAGTTATGTGTACTAAAGGATATTTTAAAACCACTATCAAATAATTTACTGATAGATAGAAGATTATACCTGAGTCCAGTGACTAACTGAACATTGGAAATGGTTATGTGGTTATTACCAACACATCCAACTCCAATTATTTTACCTTTATTGTTATCACCGAAAGTTACCTCACCAAAGTCTGTAGCTTGCAGATTTCTTAATTTGGATTTGTCTCTAGTCATATGTCTTGAGCATCCACTATTAAGATACCATTTGCTTTTATTCATATCAGCTACAAGACATACCTGTAATATATGTACTAATTTTACAAGTTGGTACCCTTTAAATTGAAGGGTCTTTAGGGTGAGTTTTCCATTTTGTATAAGGAGCATTTGAAGTTTTCTTTATAAAACTCGGCATAGAATAATCAATTTTAGTAGAAAAAAGCATTCTATGACTAACTGGATTGTGAAAAGTATAATAAGGCTGTTTATGAAGATCTCTTCTTGTGATGGTTGGTGCAGTATATGTTCCTTTGGGAACCCAAATCATTTTTTCTTTATAGTTTCCATTTTTAGCATTGCACATATAAAAAGAATGACCATTTCTGTTACAATAGGAACATTTTGTGAAGGGAGATATATGACTTTCCTTTTCTTTAGTTTTAACGTGATATAGTCCTTTATCTTTTGATTCACTTATTTCACCAGTATATCCTAAACCTTCTTTATTAAAGCTACATTTTTGTTGATTTAACATGACATCAAGATTTTCCTTTCCTTTTGTAAATTTCTAAATTATATTATTTAAATCTTCACGTTCTTTGGTTAAGTTTTCAATTATAGAATTACGATTTTCTATTTCTAATTTTAAACTTGAATTTTCATTTTTGATTTCTTCAATTACAACTTGATCTTGTACTTGATTATTTTCATTGATTACAGAAAGTGTTGAATTTTTAATTTCAAGATTTTCAATTTAGATAATGAGTGAGGTATTTTCTATTTCAAGATTTTTATTAATTTTCTTAAGTTGTTCTAATTCTTCTTTATTTTCTAAGTTTATTTCATTTAAACTTTCGTTGGTGATAATTAAATTAGCATTTTCAATTTCAAGATTTTTATTTATTTTTCTTAATCTTTCTAACTCTTCTTTTAATAGTTCATTACTTCCATACAAATGACTATAAGCTTCTTGTAATTCATAGTGTTCTTCATTTATATTTTCTAGTGTGTATGAAGAAAATGAGGTGCTAGGCAATTGGTGTTCAGAATTTACCTTAGATCTTGGTGATGAGTCATTATCTGCCATTAAGCAGAGATTTACAATTTCTTCGATTTGCTCAGTAATTTCTTCCTCGTCACTTAGATCCCATCCTTCTTCAGCTACAAGAAATTTGTTGTTGGCTAGTTTTGGACAGTCCTTCTTGAAGTGTCCAGTCATTTTCAGATTCAAACATGTGTTTGAATTTCCATTTGGATTGGTACTTCTGAAGTTGTTGTTACTTGTTTTGAAATTTCCTCCTTGCGTTTTTGGCTTGAAAAATTGTTTGCCTTTGAAGTTGTTGAAGTTGTTGTTTGTTTTCATGAAGCCTTTGCCATATTTTCTTGCCTTGCTTTGAATTACTCTCCTAAGTTGTCTGGACAGTAGAGCAACTTCATTGTTGTCTGGACTAAGGAGTTCGTCATTTAATTCTTCATCGTCACTTTCTTGATCCACCAGAAGAGCTTTGAAGGTGATTCCTTTCTTTTTGAGATCTGTGTCTGATCCAGCTTTTTCAACGAACATATCGACTTCGTGGGCATGAAGATTCCCAATGAGATTATCCACAGGATATGTGGTTAGATCTTGCATTTCTTTTATTGTTGTGGCCTTCATTTTCCAGATGGATGGAAGGGCTTTGAGAATTCTTCTGTTTTTCTCATTTGTAGTGTATGCTTTTCCCAATTGCTCTAGCTCATCAATGATTTTGGAAAACTGAGTTTCCATATCAATGATCTTTTCTCCTTCTTCAAGCTTGAAACTTTCATACTCTTGAATTAGAGCATCTTTTCTTGTTTCTTTGATGTGATTGGTACATTCATAGGTTACAATCAATTTTTCCCAAATTTCTTTTGTATTTTTATAGTTACTAACTCTTTTGCATTCTTTTTCAATCAAAGCACTGGTTAGCACTTGTTCTGCTCGGGATGTAATATTTATGATTTCTTCTTCTTCAGTGGTGAATTCATATATGTCTTTTTCGACAATCTTTTCTCCTTGGATTTTGGTTGGAATTTTAACACCACATTCGATGGCACACCAAATTTTGATTCCTTGGGATTTGGCATAGATTTTGAATCTGTTTTTCCAGGTAGCAAAGTTGGTACCTTCAAATAGTGGAGGTCTGGACATAAACTGTCCTTCTCCGCAACCAGTAACATTGTAGGCCATGGATCTACTCTTAGGTATGCCTGTATATACTCAACAAACAAGTTAAAGAGCACTACTTTGATACCAATTGAAAGGTCAATAATAATCTAGAAGGGGGGTTGAATAGATTATTACTCGTTAAAAATTATATTTATGCCTTTTTGAATTTTATAGATTATTAGCATGCAAGATAATAAAAATTCAATCACAATGCACAAAGATTTATCTGGTTCACAACATACAGCCCTTGGTATGTTGCTACGTCCAGTCTCAAGTCCCTACTTGGAACTTGAGATCCTATTACTATCAGTAATTAAAACTCCTTCAACAGGCGGAGAAGCCTTTACAGAGTTTTATTGACAAACTTCTAACTATTCAACTATTCTATCTTGGACAGCAAGCTCCCCGTTCCTTCCTCAAGTCTAGTTGTACCACCTTTTGAGTTCAGTTCTATTCTATGATCTAGTCTTGAAACAACAGCCTCTTCCTCACCTCACAAGTACACTAGAGACCCAACTTACTGCTGACCTCTCGAAGACTTTGGTCTTGGTCGAAGAATTACTTGTCTTTCTGATAAGTGGGTTTTATACCTACTTATTGGATATCAATTCACGCGAACTATGCCCATCTCAAGTATATTTTAGTGTGTTTTTAGTTGCATTTCGTAATATTTTGCATTGCATGTACTGAGAACTCCTTTGGTGTAAAAGTGCAGGAAATAACATAGCTTGGCGATGGTAAATGGCATGAGGCAAATGGAAGCATGACGTGAGGAACAATTAGAGATATGCAACTGAGGATGGATGAAGGATGAGTGGCATGGCAAAGAATCAGGAGTAGCAGGACAAAGCAGTAGCTGTAGCAGAACATAGAATACAAACTGCAGAAGTCGCACGTCTACATAGGCTTAAACACGCACGCCCGCGCGATCACCGCACTCGAAGCGAAATTTACACTCATGTGTGCACGATCCTGACAAAGGGGACACACGTGGCCTACCGCCACATCTCGAGGTCACGATTTATTTTATTTTAATTTTTAAATTGTAAGAGTTTGAGTTGGTTAAAACAATTCTGGTCGGTACCAGACGTATTATTCATTAGTTTTTACGTGTTTTTCATATGAAGAACTAGGGTTTACACTTTGAGAGAATTCCAACGTGAAGCTAAGCCTAAACTTATTATTTTTTACTTCGTCTTTGGGATTTCAATCATTGTGGATGAACTACTATTATTTTGCTGGATATTATTGAGGATTTGTACGTTACGTTGGGATTGTAATCAGCAATTGGGTCTGATCGATTCTATCTACTATCTTTCAATTGATTGTTTATTTTCCATGCGTAGCTTTGATCCCATAATGGCTTTTGGTTCAGTTATGAACTAAACTCCATTATGGGATTCTAACGGATTTTAATACGTAGTCTAACTTATGGCCTAATTGCTGGACTGTTTTGCGTATCATAAGGAATTTCTATCATGGTTGATTTGCATGCGTGAATGATTGATCACCATTCATTTTATGTGCTTGTATGGAATTAAAAAATAACATGCGAGTATGGATTGTAATCATGACAGCATGCGTATATGGGGCTGTTTTGCTTAGCTTTGTATTTCGTGAATCAGATAGACATATACTATTTCACCGTATGAGTTAAATAAGGGCTTGTGCTTAAATTCAATATTGCTGCAATCTTACATAGAAATATAGTGAGATTGGTTTTATTGATGATTACATGGTGTCTATTGCATGTGGATGTTATAATTTTCACAATTGGTATTTATATAAATATTTTCAATAGATCACTACGATTCTCAAATCCAGTTCAGATGACTACTCTTTTTGAAGCAGTATTTCAGTGTCGTTTTGATCTATCAAGTGTCGTATCTATTTTACGATATTTATATAAATAATGTCGATAAAAGGTTACTGAAGACTATAAGGAATCGTATGGTTCGAATTCTTCTCCGTAGAGGTGTATCTCTATAGCCTTGAGGCGCCCAAGTATCCTTTTATTTGTCAAATAGATGAAATATAGATATATATAATTGTGTAGAACAATGTGTATTTGTATATCTATAGATATAATACAAGTAAGAAATAATTCAACATAAATTAAACTTATCTCAATACTTGGATCAATTTTTCTCTTCAAAATAATCAGAACTTTTGTAAGAAGAGATATAAAGCTTTTAGAGAGAATGTAGGCAAGGAGAGTATGCTTTGCTTTTCACTGAATTGGTAAAAACCAAATGAATGAAATACTCCCTATTTATAGAAATTTTGAAGTTGGGGCAAAATTGTAATTTTGAAAAAATAATTTTTAAATGCACGACTTAGATGAAGAAAATTTGAATTTAACGGATCAGATTGGAGCAAATTTTTACGCGGAAGTGCTTCACAATTCTCCTGGTCTATTATTTTCCAACTTAACCTTTAATAAACCATTTGACCACATGTTTTTAAGGCAAAAGGAATGCCAATACTCACGCGTCTTCTTTAGTCCGAAAAAGAGTGGCATAAAAGCTTGCCAGTACATAGAATATATACATCCCCTTATTTAATGCATGCATCCGTTATATATATATATATATATATCCAGTTTCTATATATATAAATATAATAAATATATTTGCTACATGTTTTAGTATATATGAAGCATGCATAAAACATTTTGCCCAACTTTGGTTTTGAGAAAGAAATAGGATCTCCTTGCCATTTCGATTTTTATCTTAATTAATTTATTTAACACTTGACATATAAATTATCAAGGTCAATAAAAATTAATTCAAGTAAAAAGAGAAAATAGTTAGAGTAAAATAATAAGGAAAAATAATTACATATTTAATTTAAAACATAATTGTTATCATCAAAATATATCACATAAAATTACACCTATCACCATTATTCAATTTAATTAATATTAATCAATTTAGTTATTAAATTCTTGCACCACAATTCCATCAATTATTTATTTTTCTCAACAAATAATTTATTTTAAAATATTTATTTAATTCAATAAATATTTAAATTACAAAATTTCTCGATCGTTACAGAGACTAATCCCGCGAGGCTCAAGAAAGGCACCACTCAGATCCGCTCAAATTAAAAGATCAGATTAACTTCCCATATAGTAAATTGCGATGATCTGGGAACCTTCATGCTGAAAAGCTGCTAGAGTAGCCTAAGATAGGTAAGTTTCTGATAAACCAAACGCGAAAGGAAGTCTCTTCATGCCTTTCTCTTTCAATTCCATGTAAATTCTGATTTAATGTAAATTATGATTCCATGTAAATATAAAGGAAGATGTAAATATACATTCCTTTCCCTATTAAAAACTGTCATGCTATCTTGTGATCAAAACAAACTAACATCTATTTTTCAAGAAAACATTTAAAAACTTCTAAAATAGACACATTGTATAACATGCAGACTATTAATATGTATCCATACTAAACCACATAGTCTTTTTATAAGGAAACAATTGGTCCCGTTACCCGTTCAAAGTCCAAAAAGGCGCTAAGCCCACCTTCAAACATGGCTGCAAGTGCCCAACCTGAATCTACTCCCGTTTCTCGAGAGGAGTTCGAGGGACTAAGAAATTAGATAGCAAAATTAGCTATCTTTTTAAAAGAACTAAGCAAACAGACTCAAGGTCAATAAATACCCACTCAAACAGAATCCTCTGCATAGGGAGGAAGCCAGGGTACTGACAAGAAAGAGAAGGAAGTACAGATACCTGAGCCTCAAACTGAAAAATCCAATAAAACCCCTAAAATCACCAATTTTAAAGAAGATCAAGAAAATGGTGATATTCGAAAGAAAGTCCAACAAATGGAAGAAACCATCCGGTCAATCAAAAGAACTAGAGCATATGGAAGCGTGACTTATTCAGACCTTTGCATCTTTCTTGGGGTTCATTATCCAGAAAAGTTCAAAACTCCTAGTTTTAAAAAATATGACGGATTGGGAGA
Source organism: Panax quinquefolius (assembly GCA_020205615.1). Taxonomy (NCBI): domain Eukaryota; kingdom Viridiplantae; phylum Streptophyta; class Magnoliopsida; order Apiales; family Araliaceae; genus Panax; species Panax quinquefolius. The sequence goes on along the minus strand of CM035155.1, from coordinate 104,781,946 downwards.
TCGTTACACTCATCTAAAAGTGTTCATTGGAGAACTCGGATCCTATACCGAGGATGAAAAACTGAGAATGCAGTTATTTTAGAAGAGTCTAACTGGAGAAGCCAGAGTATAGTACGCCAGATTGGATAATTCCAAAATCCATAGCTGGGAAGAATTAGTCCATGTTTTTCTAAACCAATACAGTTTCAAATCACAAATGGCTCCAGATAGATATCAAATTATGAAATTCAGATAAGGTACACTTAGAAGGGGGGGGGGGGTTGAATAAGTGTGGATATATACTATGGCCAATTTAAGTTTTAAACCAAACTATTGAATATAGCCTACTATATTGATGAATGCAGCTTGCTGAATGAATATGGTCTACCGAATTGAATTTTTGTTTAAGAAAATATCTTGGTGATTTTATAAGCTAAATAGAATATTTAATCAAAAAATTCTCACGATGAAACAAATAGTTAAATTCAGTTTATTAAGCAAATCAATTATCTTGAGTGATATTAAGTTAAAGCAAGTAATAGAAATAACACCAAGATTTTTTACGTGGTTCAGCTATTACCCTCTATAATAATAGCCTAGTCCACGTCCAATACCAACTAGTATTGGAGACTAGCTTTTATTTCTTTAAAAAACTCTTGTTACAAATCAGATTCTATAAAGTTGAATTACAATAATTCTCTTGAGCACTCTTGCTCCTTGTGCACCAATGCACTCCTTAAGCACCAATGCTTCCTTGAACCTGTTTGTAAACAAACCTTAATCCACCTGGATTAAATTCCTTTAGGCAACACTTAGTCTAAAAAATTAAGATTACAATAATAGAGGTCTAATGATAAAAGCAAATAAACAATTTAACAATGCAAGGCTCAACTAATGAATGTAATGATCAAATAGAAAAAGTAAAAGATATCACCAATATTGTGCCCACGAAAATTGCTGATTATTAATCTGAGTATAAAAGCACAGCAGCTGGAAATATTGTACCGAAAATAATGAAATAACTTCTCAAGTATGTAAGTGTAATAATTAATTCAAGTGATATAAGTGTTGTGTTCATTACTGAAATCAATTTCATTTTTATGGCCCAAATTGTTACCGTTACTGATAAAGATCTGTTACATGAAAATTTTTACGTTACCAAATTTTTTGCGTAAGTAACGTTCCAATTATATTTCCGTTGGAAAAAGATGGAGAAGATCAGTATATATCAAAAAGTATATATCACTTGGACACTCAAAATTTAAATCAGTTAGAAACAACTATCCGTGTATATCTCTATTCCTTATATCCACTATATCACAATCTCCTTTTAAAAACAAATCTCTTAAGAGTTTAGACTTTTTCAATACACGTAATCAAGTCTTCCGCCTCATATCAAGTTGGTATAACATTTCCGAAACAAAAGATATTATGGCATTAATGCAAGATTGTAAAGGTCTACAAGATATGAGAGTTCCGAGATAATAGTAATCATGACTCTAGATCAAAACAACTTTTAAGTTACCTACTACACATGCTTCATTAAAAATATTTAGGACTCTTCCAATACATGGCAGTAAATCTTTTAATCCAAAAAATAGGATAATATTCTTTTACGCATGCATATAAATACTAACCAACTAGAATATATCATGTTATAATAGTTAGCAATGTAACATAGTTAGGCATGCACACAAAAATACTTAATTAAATGCACAAATAATGTGTCCTAGAGCCTTGTATTGAAAAATTAAATATTTGCAATGACCTTACATATTTTTCTTAAGACTCAAAATTCTTCAATCTTCTTGAATAATCCATCAAATAATTCTTGAAACAATTTCTTGAAATTAACAATAAAGAATTTAGTGCCAATGAACAAGTCATCATCAAAACACTAGGTTATTAGAACGTGATATAATCAACATTCTCCCCCTTTTTGATGATGACAACATAAATGAAAACTCCGACTAAATTCATGCATATAACTTATTTCAGGAAAAATTTCGTCCGACCTGCATATGTTAGTATCATTCCAAATAATAATGTAATTTAACACATATCATAATATTAAATAAAACAATCAGTCTTAACATGCAGGCAGTCATTCCTATCAAAAACCAAATAAAACCATAGTCTTTAAAACAGAAGATTAAAACGATTAACTGAACGAACGAACGAACTATGAAACTAATTTTCCCCCTTTGTCATCAGCCAAAGAGGATAGAAAATAGAATCAAATTCAATCAATGTCTTCAAGATTAGACCTCTATTTAGCACGGGTAGTGAAGTAAGGACGATGGCGAATGCGATGAAGACGTTCTTCTAATGAGTAATCAGCAGCAAACCGAGGAGGTTGTGGTATAAAAGTTGTAGGAGGAAGTGTCATGTCAAGAAATTCACCCTTGTATTCAGCCATCCAATTGCACATTGGCCATTCTGGGATTGGAGAATACATTATTGAAACATGAAATCTCTGTCCCACATCATTGAATCTTGTTGCCATGAAATATGCAAGCTCCCCGAGTTGATAACTAATAAACTTAACCTCTTGAATCAACTGACAGGTGTTCCTATTGAATTTTCTTTGAAGTGCTTCAACCATTGCCAATGTTTGAATCTTAAAAACTGTAAGACCCCAGCTTATTATAAATAAAATTAAAACTTATCTATTTATTATCTTGAATTAATAAGAAGTTAATTTGATATAATACTTTGGTTATGGGTGAAATATGCAAATTTTGCAAAATAACCAAGTGGTTATAAAATATTCCTTTTGTCGGGGAATATTCATTTGGTCATGGAATATTCTTTTTGTCGGGAATATCCGTACGACGACACAGTCAATTGAGGGCCCCATAACGGAATAACTGTCGGATGAAGAAAATGATAAAGTTTAGTTTTATAAATAACGACGTAATTGCTACCGTTAACACTGTTGGATTACCTGGTGGTTAAAATACTGATGTCTGGCGTGGTGACAAGAGAGCACTGCAGTATTACATGATATTGTTGAATTATTGATTCGTACGTAATAAGGCACTACTCAATAATTGTTATAGTAGTTATTTTTCAATATTTTATTTTATTGATTCAATAATTACTGCGTTGATAGTTTATATTATTGAATTGTCACTGCACAGTATTTCCCATTATCAGATCAATAATTCATATTATTTGAATAATATTATTAGATAACATTATTGGCAATGTCTAGAAAGTTCTGTCAAGGAGAGGTTTGGTCACCTAATTGCGCGTACAAGAAAGAGAAATCCTTATTGAAAGCCCCTCTTTCCGCGTGAACTGCATGGTTGTCATAATTGTGATTCTGTAAAATTATTTGTGAATAATTAATTATTAATTTATATGATAAGGAAATATTTATTTGATGTGGATATAAATGATGGATTTATTTATTTTATGTGGTTATTAATAAAGGAATTAATGCTGAGGTATTTTATCAGTATTTTGTTGGAGTAGAAGTATTAAAAATCATCCGTTTATGGATTTTGCATATTTTCTATTTGGAATTTGGAAAAACTCAAAGCTACAAAGTTGTAGAGAATTCGATTTCGTGTGGAATGGACATAAAATTCGTATTTTTCTGATAAACGGGCTATTTTCTATGAATTGTTGAAGTTTTGGAAAATAAAATGATTTTTATTAAATTATGGGTGGGACCCACTTTTAGTTTTTCAAGCATGTGGGCTGCTAGTTTGTTTTTCAAAGAAGGCATGCTAGACTTGTTCAAAGCATGCGTAGAGAATTTGTTAATTAAATAATATTATTTTATTATTTAGTCTCCTATGGCGTTCTAGCATTTTCCTATAAATAGACGCTTAGGTTAGAATTGAAAATCACACCAGAAATAAGTTTTCTTTCTCTCTAGATTATCGAGCGTATTTTTGTGAGTATTTTGATACTTTGAGAGTTACATTTTGGTACAAGTTTTCTTCGACTTTCTATCCGATATTCCGATCAGAAGTACCGTTATTTTGAGGTAAGGGATGTTATTTTCTTCTTAAATGATATTATTTTCAATATCATTATGCCGAAATATTGGTTTGAACTTTTAAATCAAATTTGGAACTTTTTGTGTCGGGGTTACTATTCACGTATACGACACTATTCACGAATACGACACTATTCACCGAAAAATAAAATTTTTCCTTTTTGTCCAAGATGTCTATTATGGTTACTATCTTTGATTTTATCCATGTTTTAATCATTATTTTTGAATTCTGCTTCACAATTGATTATTATGAAGTATTATTGATCTTGGATAAACTATTATATGAATCCCTAATATTTGTCCTTCTGTCTCACTGGATTTGTTTTCTTTGAAATATTTTTTATCATCCTCAGTCCTAAATGATGATATTACTGAATATCTTTGGCTTGTAGTGCAAAGATGAATGATTAACTGATGAATATCTTTGGCCTGTAGTGCAAAGATGAACAGGTGTTGAGATGAACATGACCAACTGGTGATACAAATTAATATCTTTGGCCTGTAGTGCAAAGATGAATATTTGATTAAAGATGTATATTGATTGTTGTTACAGGGATAAAATATTGATGATGGACTTTTAAATCTTAGAAGATAGTAGAACTCATTCTCTACGTGACTCTTCTAATGGATTGCTATTTCCGCTATATTTGTTGATCTAAAACTTGTTGTCTATTATGTTCTATCAGATTTTTCCTTGTTGAAGACTAATGATAATTTGTTGTATATTATCTTAGTCATAATATTCTTTACTGGGCTAGTTGAGCTCACCCTTTTTCTTTTTGTTCCATTTTTCTTCTTAGGAGGTGAGAACATAGCAGGATCGAGTTGGGGTATGGAGTGATGGTTCTAGAAAGATGTTTTAGCAGTCCTCACTATTTCTGTAAAATAGTGTATGAATTATTGTAATGAGGACTTATTTGAGTGTTGATATTGTCTAGAAGACAATATTTGTATTTAAACTCATAGTATGTGTTATCGTATTTTGCACGATAATTGTATTATTGAAGTTGTAGTTTGCTTTCTGTACCATGTATTTGGCGACTCAAAATGGGTGTTGTATACCTATTTTTGGGGCATCACAAAAACTACCTGAAGATCAATGAATTTATCTTCAACACGATGATACAGTTTATTAATTTTCGGAGCATCCATCAATAGTTTTCCTTTCTCAAGAATCACAAGTCGATTTCTGATATCGACCAAATCAGTTTTTCACAGAATTTTGATTTTGCAGAATCTCATTTAGAACATTCATAATGTCAGGCCCATGAGATTTTGGAAGAGAGGATGAAGATGAGTCTTGATTAGGAAAAATAGGAGGAGGATCAAGGAGAAGACGAACAAACTCACCAGCAAGAAAAGTAATATGAGATTTTGTCAAATTAGCAGTATCTACAAGCTCATTACTTGTGATAGAGATTTCATCATCAAAAGATATTTTGAAATGTTGGAAGAGTTTTGTTAAAAACTTGCTATAAGGAAGACACTTCTTGGTTTGACGAATGCAACTTAACATATGAGACAACATCATTTGAGAAAGATTGAAAGGTTTTTCCTTAAGAATCATAGCCACAACTACTAAATCATGATTGGTAAAATCTGCTCCACCACCAAGTCGTGGAAACAAATTATACCTAACTAACTTATGTAACACACAGGCAGTAGGACACACATTCACAGTTTTTGGAAGAAATAGAGTTGTAAGAGAATAATCATTCATAACAATATGAAGTTGTTCAATTAGAGGAAAAAGGATATTAGCAGCACCTTTAAGAGTAAAAGGACAAGGTCCAACAGAAGATATACCAAGAATGCTTCCAAAATCAATACTAGTGAAAAATAATGACTTTCCCTTAACATATGTTATAAAACAATCCCCATTGCATTCAAGATTAGTGTAAAACTGTTGGACTAATCTAGGATAAGCAATAGTAGGAGGAAGCAGCATAGGGGATATTTCACAATCAGTGAAGAGTTTTTCCAGAACAAAGTGTTTGAAATAAAATAGATCCAGATATTTTTCATAAACAAATTGCTTTGTAGTAATTGAATTTTTAAAACGAGTTTCAAAACTATATCTTCTGAAGAAATTTTCTTGCATATCAAGGGAAGATGAAAATGGATTTACCAGATTTGAAGGAGATTCTGGCTGTGAAGAGAGATGTTCTTTATACACTGGCTGCTTCAACTTGCTCCGTTGAGATGGTTTTGCTTCTGTAGCCTTTAAGAAAGAAAAACTTGAATTCGAATCGTCGGATAATACTGTGGCATTAGACAACACATGCACAGAAGATTTCTTTTGCACTCGCTTGGATTTCATTTTTGTTCCAGTAACGTTCTTCAACGAAGATCCTTCGTCGTTTGATTTACCAGACGATCGCTTGCTAGCTCTGGTTTTCATGGTGTTACAGATTTGTGAAAGTGAAACGAAGGATTTTTGGTAAATGATGGAAGTGTAATATCTAATTTAAGAAGAAGGCTGAAGATATAAAGATACACGAAATAGAAGTTAATCAAGAGTCTGTCACCGAATGACGTGTGTCTTTTTAATTTTGAAAGTCTGTTCGGCTGTTGTTCCGTATTTCAAGGTAGAAATCTTTACGTTTCCCAATTAATTGATATTCGGCGATATACATTGATAATTAATAGAACCGTGTATCTAGAATATAGTTTAAACAGATAAGGAATGACAAACATATATATTTTATCAGATATCATGCAGAAAATAAATGATACATATATGCATAAAATATAATCTGCATGTCATAAAATTTTAAGTACATAAATCACAATTATACCATGTATAAGACCCCAACTTTTATGAATAAAGATGAATTTTCAATAAATATCATTTTTAAATATTATGGAGTAAATTTGATATAATGTTATAGTTGTGGGTAATATTTAGAAATTTTGAAAAGTATGCAAGTTGTTATATAATATTCAATTGGTCGGGGAATATTCATTTTAACAGGGAATATTCGTACGACGACACAATCATTGGTGGACCCCACAATGGAATTATTGTCGGATTGAGAAAATGACAAAAATATTTTTATGAAAATAACGGCAGAAGTTTTACTATTAACTGTTGAAACACCCGGTGTTAAAAATACAGTAATACGCATGGTTGCATAGTAGCACACGGTATTGATTATTGATGCTTACGTGAGAAGTCACTCAGTTTTGTTCAATTATTGCTACAATAATTATTGCATAGTATCTCACGTTATTTGATTCAATTATTGTCGATATTTTATATATTATTAAATCAATAATTGAGATAACAAAGTTATTAATATTATTATTTGCAATATTAACGATGTCTGAAGTTACGCCAAGGAGAGGTTTGAGTCACCTAATTGCGCCGCCAATAGGAGAAATCCTTATTAGAAGCCCTCTTTCCTGGGAACGACACAGTCGATTAATATTGTGAATTATAATAATGATGATAAATGTTGTTAAATATATTGAGGTGTCTTTTTATGAAGTCACGAAAGTTTATATATATATATATATAAATGTTTGTTTTATTAGTATTATTAATGTAATAAAACATAAAAGCTTTTATATAAAAAATGTAATACTTTTATAAAGTTATTTATTTTATTAGACAATAATTAGAATATAATATATTTTATTATGCATAGTGTTTTGCATAGTACTGCATAGTGTTTGCATAGTAAAATCTTTTTATATAAAAATGTAATACTTTTATAAAGTTAATTGTTTTATTAGATTTTAAATAATATATATATATATATATATTATATTTTATTTTATTGCATTGTATCCTTTCTATTTTCCTATAAATAGGATGCTTAGTTAGAATTGAAATCACACCAGAAATTCGGAGAATTCTCTTCTATAATCTTGAGCGTATTTCTTTAGAGTTTTAAGAAGCTTTGAGCATAGTGCAAGTTTTCTTCAAGTATATCCCCGCCTTACCCGTCGGAGTACTCTTCTTTATAAGGTAAGGGGTATTATTTTTTTCGTATTCATAAAGAGAACTTATGTTATTCCATTCCTTAATATTCTATTGGAATAACCTGTATATGCGAAGTACCGCATACATGGTGAAATTCTTCTGTTATTCCATTCTTTATCATTCTGTTGAAATATCCTGTCTGTGCGTTTACGCATGACCTAGTTCCATTATTTATTATTATTATTGGAATAACCTTGTCTGCTGCATGCGCTTCATCGCATTTTACGTGAATTCATTGTTATTACATTGGAATATCCTCGCTTGCGTTTAATTTTGCCTCGACTGGTTCCGCTTTTATTATTATTCTGTCAAAATATCCTGTCTGTGCGTTTACGCATGACCTGGTTCTATTATTTATTATTCTGTTGGAATAACCAGTCTGTGTGGATTACCACAAGCATGGTGAATGACCATTCATATTTATTTCTTATTAAATTGTGGAAATGATATGTCTACGTGGATTACCGCATGGCGGGTGAAAATCCATTGCAGTTTCATATATTCTATGATACTCATTTGGTTAAAATTTTGGCTTTTATACTCCATGAAATTAGTGGAATATCTTTGATATTTGCGCTTCATCCAATATCTTTTCATGGAAATATTCTTCTGAGCATTCTTGAATTTTACTCCACAAAGCAGTATCATGTTGACAATTTGGACATTATTGAGTTCATGATAAATTAACTTATAAATCTTTAAAATTTATTCTTGAACTTGTTTTATTGAATTATTATGTCGTTGTCATCATCCTCATGCTTATATTGTGTTGAAATTCATCTTTGGCTTATGTGCATAGATGGACTTGGTATGATTATGACCAGGGATTATTCGGTATAATCATGACACAGTAATGTTATAAATGATGTGGTAAAAGTCCTCGGTGGCACATGTAGTGTATCGATGGATAGTTTTTGGTATGATTATGACCGTAGAGATTATTTGGTATAGTCGCGACCATTGATAATTTAATGAATATCCTTGGCTGTGGCGGGATGACTCGATGATGTGGTTTATTTATTAAAATTTGAGTCTCAATGATAAAATTGTTGAAAACATTTTAAATCATAGAAGATAGTAGATATCATGCTCTACTTGACTCTTCTAATGGATTGCTTATTCATTCATTGTGAAACTTGATGTCTATTGTATTTTATCGGTTTAACATTGTTGAAGACTAATGATAATTTATTCTCACGTTATCTTAGTCATAATATTTCTTACTAGGCTAGTTGAGCTCACCCTTTCTTTCACCGTTCTCTTGAGAAATGAGAGCGTGGCAAGAGACTAGTCGGGGAACGGAGTGACGGTCCAGATGATAGTATTAGTAGTCCTTACTATTCTTTTAAATAGTGTGACAATAAATGTATTGAGGACTCCTTTGAGTGTGGATATTGTCTAGATGACAATATTCTTATTAAAACTCTTAATTTATGTTTTGTCGTATTTTACACGACTGTTGTATAATTAGTTTGTATTTGTATTCAGTACCTTGTATCTGGCAACCCAAGATGGGTGATGTATACCTATTGTGGGGCCGTCATAGTTGGTATCAAAGCTTAGGGATATGATCACTGGCTGAGATGTGAGGCAAGAACTAGGAGCGGAGAGACGGGGAATTCTTTCGCTAGTATGACCTACTTAAGTTTATTTGATATTTAATTGGTCGGTCAGAGTATGGGGATAATATGTGATATGTTAATTAACCCTTGTTTTGTGGCAGTATTTGAAAATGGCATCTGAAAATGTTGAGATAAGCAATGAAACACATGAGACCGTTGAGTCACCAACGATCAATGCCCAGGGTAATGTGCAACAAGAAGACAATAATCCTCATAAAAACAATAACACCGATGAAATAGTGAACGATGGGATGTTCAGAGGCTTTATGCAATTCATGCAACATCAGGCGAGAGCGGCTCCTGTCCAAAATGCAGGTGGAAACACTGATAACTCTTAGACGGTCATCGCTAAGAAGTTCAAGGAGCTGGGACCACCGGAGTTTTTTGGAGAGCCAAAACCACTTAAGGCGGAGACGTGGATAAAGCAGATCAACAAGATATTTGATGTCTTGGGATGCTCTGAGGAGTAAAAGGTTCCCTTTGCCACCTTCATATTAAGTGCGGGCGATTCTTGGTGGGAATCTGTAAAGCGTACTCAACCTGCCGCACTGAAGATGTCTTGGGAGAAGTTCCATGAATTGTTCAACGACAAGTACTTTCTTGAAAGTATTCGTCACATGAAGGAGGTGGAGTTCATCAAGCTTGAGCAAAACAATATGACCGTGGCACAGTACAAAGCTAAGTTTGTCGAGTTGTCTCGGTTTGCGTTCCACTTGGTTGATAATGAGGAAAGAATGACACGGATGTTTCTAAGAGGTTTGAAACCCGAGATACGTCAATACCTTATCTCTCATAAACTGTGTTTGTATTCAGATGTTGTGAATAGGGCTCGCTTATTGGGCGCGATAATGAGTCAACCCAACCAAGAGAGAGCGGTTGACAAGTCGATAATACCAATTATAGCGATCATCGGCGGTGACAACAAACGTGGAGGAATCAACGTGCGAAATGATAACCACTTGGTGGTAATCATAGCCAAGACAATAGGAGTGGAAAGTTCAAGAAGAGAAGGTTCAACAAAGATGGAAAGACGTCAGCACCAACACCCACTGTTAAGGAAGGAGAACGACCATTGATCGTATGTTACAAATGTGGAGGGGAAGGACACATAAGTCCAAACTGCACGATGCAGTCCAAAACATGTTTTAATTATGGAAAAGAAGGTCACCTAGCCCGATTTTGTCGTACACCAAAGTCAAGTCCAGCTGAGATGGAGGCATCCAAGGGTGTCCCAGACAAGATAAAACCAGTAGTTTAAGGGAGAGTGTTTGTCGTAACCTCCCAAAAAGCGAGGAATCCGAACGAGGTGATCACGGGTAAGCTAATCATAAACTCTAGGGAAGTTTATATTTTATTTGATAACTGTTCTACCCATTTCTTTATTTCTCCTACTTGCGCTCAACGTTTAAATTTGACTCTAGAGAAATTAGACTTTGATTTATCTGTTGAAACTCCGTTGGGAGAAACCTTCATTACATCCACGGTTTATAAGTCTTGTTTGATTCAAATCGGTAACCGCATGTTACCTGTTGATATTATTTCTTTGAAAATACTTGCATTTGATGTGATTCTAGGGATTGATTGGTTAACTACTCATCATGTAAAAATTGATTATTTTCGTAAGGTTGTTAGCTTTCATATTCCTAAACAACCTATTATGCAAATTCAAGCAACCAAACCATTAAAATCCATCACTGTCATCTCAAGCCATAAAGCTATTCGTTTATTGAAAAATGGATGTCAAGCTTTCTTAGCTCATGTCACGGATCTAAACAAAAATATGTCGATTTTGAATGATATTTCTATTGTTAATGAATTTCCTGATGTATTCCCGGAAGAACTTCCTGGCCTACGCCCAGAACGTGAAATTGAATTTTGTATCGACCTTGAACCCGGTACAAAACCCATTTCCAAAGCCCCATATAGAATGGCTCCTATTAAAATTCAGGAGTTAAAGACCCAACTGCAGGAATTGTTAGACATCGGTTTCATTCGTCCTAGTACGTCTCCTCGGGGTGCTCCTGTTCTATTCGTGAAGAAGAAAGATGGGAGTATGCGACTTTGTATTGATTATCGGAAGTTGAACCATGTCACTATCAAAAATAGATATCCATTGCCTCGCATTGATGACCTATTTGACCAGTTGCAGGGCGCCAAATATTTTTCAAAGATTGATCTTCGTTTCGGATATTACCAATTGAAGATTAGAACCGATGACATTCCAAAGACGACTTTCAGAACTCGGTACGGGCATTATGAATTCCTAGTCATGTTTTTTGGATTGACTAATGCTCCTGCTGCCTTCATAGATATGATAAACCGTGTATTCAAGGAATATTTGGATCACTTTGTGGTCGTCTTTATTGATGATATTCTCATATATTCCAAAATCCCTGAAGATCAAGAGCAACACTTGAGGCTGATACTCCAAAAGCTTCGTGAAAATAAGCTTTATGCCAAGTTGAAGAAATGTGAGTTCTGGCTTGAGGAAGTAGCATTCCTTGGGCACATAGTATCAAGTCATGGAATAACTGTTGACCCCACAAAAATTGAAGCAATTCAAAGCTGGGAGCAACCTAAATCAGTGAACGAAGTTCGTAGCTTTCTCGGTTTAGCTGGTTATTATCGGAGATTTGAGGAAGGATTTTCTCGAATCGCTACTCTATTAACTCAGCTGACTCGGAAAGATACAAAGTTTGGTTGGAGCGAAGAATGTGAGAAGAGTTTTCAAGAACTCAAGAGAAGACTCATTTCAGCACCTATTCTGACAATACCATCTGGCTCGGAGGGATTTGTCATCTACAGTGATGCTTCAGGCAAAGGGTTAGGATGTGTTCTCATGCAACATGGGAAAGTCATAGCCTATGCCTATCGGAAACTCAAAGAATATGAGAGGAATTATCCTACTCATGATCTAGAGTTGGCAGCTGTTGTCTTCGCACTTAAAATTTGGAGGCATTACTTGTATGGGGAGAAAGTGGAGATCTTTACGGATTATAAAAGCCTCAAATACTTCTTCACTCAAAAGGAACTCAACATATGACAATGACGTTGGCTTGAACTGTTGAATGATTATGATCATACCATCCAATACCACCCTAGAAAAACGAATGTGGTAGCTGATGCATTGAGTAGAAGATCATATGCGGGTACGAGTGCAATATTGACAACGCAATGGCCCATTTTGTATGACTTACAAAGGATGGAGATAGAGTTAAAGACTCCAGGGACCCATGTGATGATGGTGAATATACGAGTAGAACCGACTTTAATTGATATAGTTTAAGCCGCTTTCAAGCTACTGGACACTGAGGCGATGCGTATGAGGAAGAAAGTGCAAGAAGGTGCTATCTTGGGAAGCAAGAATCGATGAAGATGGAATACTTGAGTCAACTCCGGACTTTGTGTTCTAACGACCACGATTTAAAGTATAAAATCATGATGGAGGCGCACAACACACCGCTTTGCAATCCATCCCGGGAGTACTAAAATGTATCGTGATCTTCGTCATACATTTTGGAGGAGCAATATGAAGAGAGAGATAGCGCTGTTTATCTCAAGGTGTCTAACTTGTCAACGAGTCAAGGCGGAGCATTAAGTGCCAAAAGGTCCATTGTAACCACTTGAAATTCCAGAATGGAAGTGGGAGCACATTACCATGGATTTCGTTACTGGTCTTCCCAAGGTTTCTCAAGGCATAGATGCAATTTGGGTCATTATTGATAGATTGACCAAGTCTGCTCACTTCTTACCAATACGAGAAACTTATACACTTGAACGTCTTACTTTTATGTACATAAACGAGATTGTAAGACTGCATGGTATGCCAGTATCCATAGTTTCTAATCGAGACCCAAGATTCACTTCAAGATTTTGGGTTAGTTTGCAAAAAGCTATGGGCACGGATTTACGATTTAATTCGGCATATCATCCTCAGACGGACGGACAATCAGAGAGGACTATTCAAACTCTTGAAGATTTATTAAGGCTCTATGTCCTTGACTTCAAGGAAGTTGGGACAAGTTCTTCTGGATTGGTGGAGTTTTCCTACAACAACAATGCTATCAAGCAAGTATTGGCATGGCTCCATTCGAAGCTACCAGATGGAAGAAAGTGTCATTCTCCAAAGATCTTTGGGGTGAGGTGGGTGAAGCAACGGCATTGGGACCGGAGTTAATACGTATGACTACAGAAAAGATTCAAACGATCCGACAATGTATAAAAACCTCACAAGATCAACAAAAGAGTTATGCTGATCTTCATCGAAAGGACGTGGAATTCGATATTGGAGATCATGTGTTGTTACGTGTTGCTCCATGGAAAGGAGTTACGAGATTTGGAAGGAGAGAAAAGCTCAATCCTCGATTCATTGGCCCATTTTTAATCCTCGATCGAGTAGGAACTGTGGCCTACAGACTCGCTTTATCGCCAAGTATGTTTCGTGTTCATAACGTTTTTTATATATCCATGTTACGTAAATATGTGAAAGACCCGAACCACATTATTGAGTTAGAACCGGACGAAATAGCAGAAGATTTAACATATGAAGAGATTCCTGTTCAAATCTTGGATAAGAAGGAACATATTCTACGCTCCAAGGTTATACCTCCAGTCAAGGTTTAACACATAACACGAAGTATTAACAGCTTCGGCCCAAAATTTCTTTGGAAGTTTGCTTTCTTGTAGAAGTGTTCTAGCTGTTTCTTGAAGTGTTCTATTCTTTCTTTTCACTACTCCATTTTGTTGAGGAGTCCTAGGAGCTGAAAACTCATGACTTATACCTTTTTGATCACATAATATAATAAAGTCCTTTTGAAATTTGGTACCATGATCACTTCGAATTTTTATAAGCTTGAGACCATACTTAGTCTCTAAATTTCTTATCAATTTCTCAAACTCTTTAAATGCTTCATCTTTGGTTCTTAAAAATAATACCCATGTATATCTAGAAAAATCATCAACTATTACAAATCATAAAATTTTACCATTAATACTAGCATGCCTTTACTCGGTGAAATAAATCAAGATGAAGTAATTGTAAAGGTGAGGAAGTTGATACCATATTCTTTGCACTGAATGATGTTCTTACTTATTTTCCAAGTTGGAAAGGAACACATACTCCTTTCTTTTCGAACTTTATCTTCGGCAATCCTTTGACGAGGTTTTTAGAGGACAATTTCTTGATTAAATCCATATGAACACGTCCCATCCTTTTGTGCCATAAATTAGCCTCATCTTATACAGATACAAGACATAATTCTTCATCCTGTTACTCAAAATCAATAGTATATAAATTTCCTTCTCTTTGTGCAACTAGAGTAACATTGTTAGTACCATGAGAAATAGTGCATTTTTCTTTATCAAAACTGACTCGGTGACCATTATCCATTAATTGACTGATACTAATAAGATTAAATTCAAGTCCATCAACAAGGTGTACATTATCAATATTTACCTTACCATTTCTTATTTTACCTTTTTCGATTATCTCACAGGTTCGATTATCTCCAAATGTAACTGTACTAATTTTCTTCTTGATTTTTAGCTCCACGAACTTTGTTTTGTCACCAGTCATGTGACATGAGCATCCACTATCAAGAATCCACTTTTGAGATGGAACCCTTGCCTTGAGACATACCTGTCAAGAAAAGATAATTCATCCTTTTGGTACCCACATCTTTTTGGGTCCTTTAATGTTAGTTGTTAGTAAATCATTCTTTTTAACCCATACCTTTTTAATCTTATTTTTCTTAAAGCAATTTATGTCCAAGTGACCTTTAATACCACAGTTTTTACATGTTGTGAAAGGAGAACAATAATTTAACTTAAACCGTGATTTTGATTTTAACATTTTTATATTACCCTTTTTATGCATAGGATCATAACCAATTCCTTGTCTTTTAAAACTAGGTCTTTGTTTACCTAATATGATATTTAAATTTTCTTCACCTTGAACGAATTTAGCAAGAGATGATTTTAGTGAATCTATTTCTTTTTGAAGTTCGTAATTAAGAAATGTTTTAATAGGTGATGTATCACTAAATGCATCAATACATACATCTCTCATTTTCAATTCATTAGTTAATTTATGGATTTCATTATTCAAAAAATTTACCTTATTAAAAAGTATTTTGTTATAGTTATCTAAATAATCGATTTTAGAAATCAAAACCTTTTCTTCTTTACAAATAGATTCCTTTTCAATATCTTTCTTTTCATCAATTAAAGAATCTACTTCACCCATTAATGTATTTACCAAGTCTTTCAAATATGCATTCTTTTCTTTTAATTTAGCATTTTCATATTTCAAGGAATTAAAATCAAAATCAGTTACCTCGTTTGATTCACCTTCTATTCCCATGAAGCATACTTGAGCTATCTCATCCTTGGCGTCGAATTCTACCTCAGATACTTCTTCATCACTCCAAGTGACCAGTGCCCTGTTTCTCTTATTATCCTTGAAGCCTGTTTTTCCTTTATTTTTAAGTTGAAAATAGTCCTTCTTGAAGTGCCCTGGTCGTCCACATTCAAAACACGTCTCTTCAGTTTGCTTTCCTTTGCCTTTATTTGAGTTGAAGATATTCTTTCGTTTATTCTTCCTTTGTAGAAGTCCTTTGAGTCTCATTGACATCATAGCTATCTCTTCGTCAGAATCATCATCAAGCTCTTCTTCATTTCCTGCATTAAGAGCTAGAACCTTTCTACGAGGAGTTTCCTCCTCATCGTCATACCTCTTTAACTGATGTTCATATTCCTCAAGTTCACCAAAAAGGGTTAGTGTGTCCATAGTAGATATAGTAGTGGAATCTTGAAGAGTAGTAATTTTAGACGCAAACCACTTGGGCATAGCCCGAAGTAACTTACGATTAATCTCACTTTGTGGAATAGATTTGTCCAGTAGCTTTAAGGAGTTCAGAAGAACAAGGAACCTTGCTTGAGCCATCTTTATAGTTTCATCTTTCTCAAGTTTGAACATTTCATAATCATGCATGAGCATGCTTAGTTTAACTTCTCAAACTTTTGATGTTCCTTCATGACTCACCACTAGGGTGTCCCAAATTTCCTTAGCTGTGTTGCATGATGATACTTTGTCAATCTCGGACTGCACCATGCTGCTTAGTAAAGTATTCATAGCCCTTGAATCATAGGAAACCATGAAGGTCTCAGTTGAATCTATCTCTAGCAGAGTCTTTGGAATACCGTCATCTTTCCTTGGAATAACTGGTCCATTCTCCACAACCCACCATTCCCAAGGATCTCTTTTAAGGTAGATCCTCATTCGGAATTTCTAGAAGTTGTAGTTTTCTGTTCCATGCAGCAGTGGAGGTCTATTGGTTGATTGACCTTCTTGATTGTTGTTCCCGAACTGTGCCATGTCAGAATCTTTCCCTACAAGTCACCTTTAAGACCAAGTAAATAGAGCCAAGCTCTGATACCAAATGAAATTCAGATAAGGTACACTTAGAAGGGGGGGGGGGGTTGAATAAGTGTGGATACAGACTATGACCAATTTAAGTTTTAAACCAAACTATTGAATATAGCCTACTATATTGATGACTGCAGCTTACTGAATGAAAATGGTCTACCGAATTAAATTTTTGTTTAAGAAAATATCTTGGTGATTTTATAAGCTAAATAGAATATTTAATCAAAAAATTCTCACGATGAAACAAATAGTTAAATTCAGTTTATTTAGCAAATCAATTATCTTGAGTGATATTAAGTTAAAGCAAGTAATAAAAACAACACCAAGATTTTTTACGAGGTTCAGCTATTACCCTCTATAATAATAGCCTAGTCCACGTCCAATACCAACTAGTATTGGAGACTCACTTTTATTTCTTTAAAAGACTCTTGTTACAAATCAGATTCTATAAAGTTGAATTACAATAATTCTCTTGAGCACTCTTGCTCCTTGTTCACCAATGCACTCCTTAAGCACCTATGCTTCCTTGAACCTGTTTGTAAACAAACCTTAATCCACCTGGATTAAATTCCTTTAGACAACACTTAGTCTAAAAAATTAAGATTATAATAATAGAGGTCTAATGATCAAAGCAAATAAACAATTTAACAATGCGAGGCTCAAATAATGAATGCAATGATCAAATAGAAAAAGTAAAAGATATCACCAATATTATGCCCACGAAAATTGCTGATTATTAATCTGAGTATAAAAGCACAACAGCTGGAAATATTGCACCGAAAATAATGAAATAACTTCTCAAGTATGTAAGTGCAATAATTAATTCAAGTGATGTAAGTGTTGTGTTCATTACTGTAATCAATTTCATTTTTATAGCCCAAATTGTTACTGTTACTGATAAAGATCAGTTACATGAAATTTTTTACGCTACCAACAAATTTTCTTAAGTAACGTTCCAATTATATTTCCGTTGGAAAGAGATAGAGAAGATCAGTATATATCACTTGGACACTCAAAATTTAAATCAGTTAGAAACAACTATCCGTGTATATCTCTATTCCTTATATCCACTATATCACAGTCTCCTTTTTAAAACAAATCTCTTAAGAGTTTAGACTTTTTCAATACACGTAATCAAGTCTGTCGCCACATATCAAGTTGGTATAATATTTCTAAAACAAAAGATATTATGGCATTAATGCAAGATTGTAAAGGTCTACAAGATATGAGAGTTCCGAGATAATAGTAATCATGACTCTAGATCAAAACAACTTTTAAGTTACCTACTACACATGCTTCATTAAAAATATTTAGGACTCTTCCAACACATGGCAGTAAATCTTTTAATCCAAAAAATAGGATAATCTTCTTTTACGCATGCATATAAATACTAACCAACTAGAATATATCATGTTATAACAGTTAGCAATGTAACATAGTTAGGCATGCACACAAAAATATTTAATTAAATGCACAAATAATGTGTCCTAGAGCCTTGTATTGAAAAATTAAATATTTGCAATGACCTTACATATTTTTCTTAAGACTCAAAATTCTTCAATCTTCTTGAATAATCCATCAAATAATTCTTGAAACAATTTCTTGAAATTCACAATAAAGAATTTAGTACCAATGAACAAGTCATCATCAAAACATTAGGTTATTAGAACGTGATATAATCAACAAATTACGAAAGTCAAAAAATAGAATACTGAGTCATTCAGAGAGTATGCCCAAAGATGTAGACGTTTGCTACTCAAGTAATCCCATCAATGATAGAAACTGAGATGGTAATAACCTTCATTGACATACAAGAAGCTCCATTTTATGAGAGGGTCCTAGCAGGCATAAGAAAATCGTTCTCAGAAATGATTAAAAACGGAGCGATGGCTGAGATGGGGTTAAAGTCTGAGAAGATTAAAGACCTCACTGCTTTAAAAGTTGTGGCTGAACACATTCAAGTTGGAAATTATATGAATAACCCTCAGAGGGTTCATAAAAAAAATAGAAGAAGATGTATCCTTGGTGCTGCAAGGACAAACTCAAAGAGGTAGTCAAAACTTTCCTATTTAAAGGAAAAACTATTCCCTTTTTCAAGCATTTGTACAATCCTCAAATCCTCTATTGCAAAACATTGGAGAGATCAGACATCATAGAGTTTTCTTACCCTTAGGGGACTCATTGGAAAACATACTCAAGCTTCTGACAACGCAGAAGAAAATTGTCTAGCTCCTTCTCCGGCCAATCCAAATGGAAAGAATTTTAATACAAGCAAGAAATGTGCTTATCATTCCGGAGCTCTGGGGCATGATACCCAAGATTGTTGATCTCTCAAACACAAAATCCAGGATCTAATAGACAATGGTGAGATTGTGGTAACAAAATCAGAACAACCACATGTGCAAGATAACTCTCTCTCTTTCAACACAAGGAAGATAATGTCAATATGATCAACAGAGGGAGTGGAGAAAGTTCCAATTACCTCAAATATGTAGGTGATTCTCCCAAACCAAAAAAGATGATTCCGAAAAGTGAGATTATTCAGAATTCTATTTTATGATAGAGCAAGAAATAAAGTCTATCAAAGAACAGGTTGATCAACTGACAGAACTAGTGATACATCAGCATCAAGTAACTCAACAGATGATCAGTCAGTGGCATACAAGTCTCCTCTCCCTTATCACACGGAGTCAACAACAAATCCAAGATAATGAAACCTTGGAAGAAAAATTTACAGGGAAAGCAAAATCCCAGGCTCGTCGGGACTATGTAGACCAAAGAAAGGTCACCCCGTTGGGTCAACCAATGGAGGAAATCCTGCAGATGTTGAAGGGAAGATCACATCACTGCTACCCCCAATCAATCCACGTTCTAAGAGATTTTATGTTACTCGGGTTTGTCAATACCACTCCAATACTCAGGCTCATAGCACTAAAAGCTGTCGGGCACTTCGTCATCTCATCCAGAATATGATTGACAGCGGTGACTTGCAAATGGCAAATAATGATACTGTGCCGCCTGAGAAAGAGAAGATATTTCTTTTAAGAACACAAAGATGGAGGGAAGTTATAACAGTCATATCCTCTGAAGGAGATTTGTCTACAATCAAGGAATAAAGGTCAAAGTAGTAAAGAACCCTTTGAAGGTGGCTGCACCAGAACCATTGGTATTGTCATTCAGACCACATTATCCTATCATCATCCTGAAAAGAGTCCTATAGAACTATGGGAAAGATGAGGGATCAACTTCAAATAAAACTACTGCTATATTAATGGAAAACCCGCTGTACCTACCTCAGCGAGTAATGAAGCCAATTATTAAATCCAAGGGGAAAGTGGCCAAGGAGAAAGTTGAAGAATTCCTCTACAAGATGGGGCATAACGAAGCCAAGGTGGTGCAAAGCTTGAAACAAGCACCCCAACAGATATCCATTCTGGACTTAGTATTCTCCTCTGAAGATCATCACAAGATCTTAGTGAAAGTACTAGAAGAATCTCACCTGCCAAAGACAGTGGACACTGAAAAGTTTTATCATTTGGTAGATTACATTTTTAACAGCAATGTGATATCTTTCATTGATGATGACATACCACCCGAAGGGACAGGCCATTGTAAGCCACTGAACATAGCAGTGACTTCTTCAGGATATGTAGTCGGAGGTGTGTTAATAGATGGAGGATCTTCCTTGAACATCTGTCCCTACGCCACATTAGAAAGAATGAAGATCAATCCCAATCTAATTCGAAGTAGCGACATATTCATAAGAGCTTTTGATGGCTCTTGACAAAATGCTGTAGGAGAAATTGAACTGCCAGTGGAGATCGCTTCATATACTTTTTACCACAGGATATAATCTATTGTTGGGAAGGCCATGGATCCATATGGCAGGATCAGTTCCATCTACCCTTCATCAACAGGTCAAATACATCATCAACGGTAATATGGTAACTATTAATGCTGAACCAGAATATCATGTTCATATGCAAAGTGATATGCCTTTAATCAATCTTAATGAAAGAGTCAAGCCTGCTAGTTTTCAAGCCCTTGAAGTGAGCAACGCTCGATATCAACCTATTGGGTCCCCAGCTTTGAAGCCGAGAGTTTCCACCGAAGTAATGTCTGCTAGTCAGGAAATGATATCCTTGGGTTTCCAGCCTGGGCAAGGATTAGGAAAAAATCAGCAAGGAATCAAAACTCCAGTTCAAATTCCTAGCCAGACAGGGAAGGCTGGATTAGGCTATTCTTCTAGATCAGATCATTGGAACCCGCACAAGCATCCATCGGTTCTTTCCTCTACAATTTTACTACCTAATCTTACAGATGTAGGATTTATAAAGCCTCTAAGGAAAATTCTTGTTTTCGTGGTGGGTATGCTGATTCCTAGGCCCAAGCCGGCTAGTGGAAAAGAAGTCCTAATTCTGGATCCAGAAAATGAGGAAAAGAATCAGAAATTCAAATAAGAAATGAAAAACCGGTTATCAAAGATGTACTTTCTGGTACATACTAAGGGTATGAACGATGATATCCCAGATGATGACTGCTCAAAAGATCAAATCCTGATCCCTCGCATAAATAGGGCTGAGGAAAACCGGTAAAAGGGAAATACTGACCCTGATATGAATTCAGTCATGACCATGATCAAGGAGGAGGAGGATATCAACTATCCCTGCATCACAGTTGTCCAGAAAGACTTGACCTTAAACAATTGGAGCAGCACTCCTTGCATATGCCAAAAAGGGTAAAGAGGGCATAAAATCCCTCTGTCATGCTATGTAGATATTATTAACTGCTGACTTTTATTTCACAGTACTAACAGTTACTTTTGTCATGCTTTTGATATCACTTTGTATGATCAAACAATCTCATATATTGAGTGAAAGCATTTTGTTTTCAGGACTCCAGAGTTGGGTTTGTCTAGCCTTGCTAATGGAATGCCAAATCTCCACAATGACTACAACTTTGATGTAGAGTTGGACTTTGACTTGATGGGGATTGAGAAAGAAGAGATATAGGACTATGAGGTGCCTAAGGAGTTCAAAGAATGGGTCAAAATAAACCCCGTTTAGCCCAGATACCATAGATCAACTATTAAAGAGTACTATTGTACCATACTTAAATATAACTTTTTATTCTTAACTTCTTTATCATTCTCTTCTTATAGACATTGTCTATTTATTATCACCTTATATCCTTATTATTAGAGTTGGGTAACCCCACATTCATATTCCTTATAATTCTGTGAGATTCTTCTTTGAATCCTCTCACGCATGCTTTAATCCATTCTTTATAAATTTCTTAAATTACTTCTTATTGTTCAAACTCTATTTGAGCTTATTCGTTCATTATCTTCACCTCTCTTCTCTAAGGTTATAACCTAAGGTACTCTTACCTAAGGTTTCTAACCTATCATCTTTCGATACCAACTGTAACGACCCCAAAATTCATACAATTCAACTATCAACGTCTAACTTTTGATTTTACATCATTATTCGATGTTAACTTAATAAAATACAGAATAATTTAAACTTTTCTATCTTCTTACTTTAATTCCCTGAATCAAAACCTTTATCATATACACATCTCTGAATCAAGTTATTGTATGATTCGCTTCATCAAAGTTATTATATAGAATCTTACATTTCAATCCAATAACCTTTACATATCAGATAACTCAAACTTTATAGTTTATTATTACATAATTATTGTGATTTATCAAGTACATTTCTCAAAACTTTTATCTTTACCTACCTTTGAACCATACTTAGCTTATTACTCACCTTATTAGAGTTAATAAATAAAACTTACATCCATGTTCAATACCCTTTCATACAATATATAAAACTTAAACTTTATAACTCAACATCTATTAAACATCATACATTATTTGAAACCTTAAACATGGTTCAAATAATAATAATTCTGCCAAAGTGCATAAATATTCAAGTATTGCATCTGATTCATGTCTTTCAAGTAGCACATAACTTTACCTTGGATCT
This sequence comes from Panax quinquefolius, assembly GCA_020205615.1. Lineage (NCBI taxonomy): Eukaryota > Viridiplantae > Streptophyta > Magnoliopsida > Apiales > Araliaceae > Panax > Panax quinquefolius. The sequence goes on along the minus strand of CM035155.1, from coordinate 104,758,923 downwards.
TTAACCTGCAAAAGTGGTTATTTGCAAGGTTGAGCTCGACAACCCAGCAAAATCTAACAGTTTTCATGCATCACATAGCACATAATAACATGCTCAACATACATCTCATAAATATTGGACTAACATAACATACATGCTAACTCAAATAATCTCCAATCCAATTATTTTAACAACTCCTTTACTATATGATACATATGTCACACTTCATTTTATTGTTAAACTATTTAGCCACATTAAGTAATTACACAATTATAACATGTATAATTACTACACTATAAATTATGAAATTACCTTTGTAACTAAAATAAACATCTTTGATAAAATAAATATTTCCATTAAAATAGTTAATATTTATTCCACTAATTATTTTAGTTAACTCAAATGAATTATATAATCATTTCATTCCTTTTTCTTGCATAAATTGTCTCAAAGACAATTTATTTAATCCATACATCTAATCACCACTTAATTATTAATTCAAATTATTAATCTCTAACCAATAATTATTTATAGGTATATTGGTATTTCTTCTCTCACCATCAATTTATATTTTATTAACATAATTCAAGATACTAAACCTTTTCATATATTACCATGACATGTAATATATATTAAGAATACCAAATTTAATTAGCAAAATTCATATATTAACTCACTATTTTAATTAAGTGAATTAACCCTTTTATCCACTTTACTACAACAAAGACCATCAAGTAAGGTTTAAATATTCAAACAATATTATTCCATAATATAGTTTTAACTTAATTTAAATGACCCAATATTTATAGGGTTAATTTTCCTTGCCACCAAATTCCTTATCGTGACTAATTTCTTTTATTTCCTTTAATAGTTTAATCAACTATTAAATCTCATAAAAATTTAATTTCTTCACATCAAAACACATAATTCAAAATATATACACCTCATAATAAGAATTTTAATTATTAAATTTTTATTTTAATAATTTATGAAAATTCAGGTTGTCACACTTACAACCTCCCCTTCTTATGAAATTTCTTCCTCGAAATTAGTGTACGTACCTTATATGACGAAGATGTGAGGATACCTTGATTTCATTTCAGATTCTAACTCCCAGGTCATTTTCTCAACATTGTGGTTTTTCCACAAAACTTTGCCTTGAGGTATAACCTTGGAGCGTAGAATATGTTCCTTCTTATCCAAGATTTTAACAGGTACCTTTTTATACGTTAAATCTTTCGCTATCTCATCTGGTTCTAATTTACTAATGTGGTTCGGGTCTTCGACATATTTATGTAACATAGATATATGAAAAACGTTATGAACACAAGACATACTTGGCGGTAAGGCGAGTCTATAGGCCATAGTTCGTACTCGGTCAAGGATTTCAAATGTGCCAATGAATCGAGGATTGAGCTTTCCTCTCTTTCTAAATCTCGAAACTCCTTTCCATGGAGCAACACGTAACAACACATGATCTCCAACATTGAATTCCACGTCCCTTCGATGAAGATCAGTATAACTCTTTTGTCGATCTTGTGAGGCTTTTATACGTTGTCGGATCATTTGAATATTTTCCATTGTCATGCGTACCAAAGGGTACCTATTTTTGATGGTGATATGATTCAACTCCAGATAATCAATACAAATTCGCATACTCCCAAGGAGACGTATTAGAATGAATGAAATCGATGTTTAACAATTCCTGCAGTTAGGTTTTTAACTCCTGAAGTTCAATAGGAGCCATTCGATATAGGACTTTTGAAATGGGTTTTGTACCGGATTCAAGGTCAATAAAAAATTTAATTTCACGCTTTGGGGTAGGCCAAGAAGTTCTTCAAGGAATACGTCAAGAAATTTATTAACAATAGAAATATCATTCAAATCTGACGTATTTTTGTTTAAATTCGTGACATGGTTTAAGAAAGCCTGACATCTGCTTTTCAATAAACGAATAGCTTTGTGGCTTGATATGCCAGTGATTAACTTTAGTGGTTTGGTTGCTTAAATTCGCATATTAGGTTGGTTAGGAATATAAAAGCTAACAACCTTACGAAAACAATCAATTTTTGCATGATGAGTAGTTAACCAATCAATCCCTAAAATCACATCAAATGCAAGTATTTTCAAAGAGATAAGATCGAAAGGTAATGTGAGGGTGCCGATTTGAATCAAACAAGAATTATAAACAGTGGATGTAATGAAGGTTTCTCCCAACGGAGTTTCAACAGATAAGTCAAAGTCTAATTTCTCCGGAGTCAAATTTAAACGTTGAATGTAAGTAGGAGAAATAAAAGATTGGGTAGAACCGATATCAAATAAGGTATAGACTTCACAAGAGTTTATGATTAGCTTACCCGTGATAACTTCGTCCGGGTTTCTCACTTTTTGAGAGGTCACGACAAATGCTCTCCCTTGAACTACCAACTTTGACTTGTTTAGGACGACCTTTGGTGTTTCCATCCCAGCTGTACTTGACTTTACTGCACAAAAAAATTGGGCTAGGTGGCCTTCTCTTCTGCAATTATAACATGCTTTGGACTGATGCGTACAGTTTGGATTGATGTGTCCCCCCCTCCACATTTGTAACATATGATTGGTGGTCGTTCTCCTTCCTTAACAACGGGTGCTGGTGCTAACGTCTTTCCATCATTATTGAATCTCCTCTTCTTGAAATTTCCACTTATATTATCTTAGCCAGGATTTCCATCGAAGTGGTTACCATTTCTAGCATGTTGATTTCCTCCACATTTGTTGTCACTGCTTCGATGACTGCTACCACTGGTATTATCATTTTGCCGGCTGCTCTCTCTTGGTTGGGTTAACTCATTATCGCGCTCCAATAACTGAGCCCTATTCAAAACATCTGAATACAAGCAAAGTTTGTGAGAAATAAGGTATTGATGTATTTTGGGTTTCATACCTCTTAGAAACATCCACGTCATACGCTTCTCATTATCTACCAAATAGGACGCAAACCGAGTTAACTTCACAAATTTAGCCTCGTACTGCGATACGGTCATATTGTTTTTGTGACGCCCCCAAATTCGTGTAACATCGATTACAGGACATGGTGCTCACGATATATATACATAACCATCAAACTACATAAACTCTGAAAATAATAATAATAATAATAATAATATCTATTACATATCTATTTAAATAAACTCCCAAGTCTTTACAACCTTAAATAAACTGAAACTTTAACTTAGCGTTTATCGTTACATTACATCATATGAGGAAATATAACTTATTACATAAATAACTCTCATCATTTCATCTTAGACTTTCCCTTGTCCTTTCCCGAGCCCTCAGCGTTATCAGCCTTAACTAAAAGGTTTTAGCAAGAATGAGCACAAATTTCCCAGCAAGTATATAAAGTAGTTTGAGAACATACATCAGAAGTAAAAGCATTAGTATGAATATTTCTCAACAGATGAAATAATTATCAAGAGATAAACTAGAATATGAAGATAAGAGTTCTGGAATTCTCAATAGCATACTAAGGGGTGTTAGATACCCTGAACATTACTTTTTTTCGTCGAAAACCATCAAACGGTTTAACAATCAAATAGATTATAAATAGTCTCTACAAGTACTCCAGGTGATCAGCCTATTGTACCCTACATTGTGCACAAGTATAAAGTTTAACTGCATAAGCATAAATGGGACTATATGCCCGACATCTGTTTGCCCGATTATTCGGGTTGTTCATCTTAGTATTCATGCGGGACCTCACCAAAGCAATTTTGATTGGTAAACATTAAATAGCTTCAAAGGATTTGAATTGTTCAAATGTTATATCATTTATCATCAATAATATCTAGCCGAAACAAAAAGCCAAAAAACATCCTTGGAAACAGTTCGTTAAAGAAGTAGAACTTTAAAGTATAGCAATTGTAATAATAACTGAGTAATCATCAATAACGCTTGCAAAGAAATTGCTGTTATATAACTTTACGACAAAGAAACTTGTACGAAAAAGTAAATAGCACAAGTCCGTTACTAACCCTCACTACAATAACAATGAGTAAGGATTGAATAATTGCTCAATAGAACTTAGGTTTAGGAAACTTGCCTAATACGTCTTCTACAATTTACTGTTATCTACTAGCCCTCACGTAACCTATTCATATGTGTCACGTTAAGCAATTTGGTTCTCGAACAACACTTCGAAGTGTAATGGTTCCCTTTTATTTTAATAAGAAGCTTAAACTCGCACGTATTCAAATACAATTCAATTACATAACATGTTTCTACGTATAGGCCACGTGGTTAAATAAAAGAATCTGGGAAACATAAATTTCTGACATTTTATGGACCAAAACCTCCATAAAAAATCTGCATAAAACATGCTTAGAGGTCTCAAGTCGAAAAACCTTATTTTCCTTATTTTTGACATCACATATTTAATTAAACTCATTTATCCATATAACATCATTTATATGAAAAATACCAAATCAGTCTCAAAAGTATTTCTTTTCTCGAATTTTGCAGACTCTAGTCCCACATTGAACATATATTTTTTTTGAAAATTTTAAAATCCATCTACTATTTTTAAATAGTCCATAATAGCCAAATATTCTCAAATTTTTCATAAATCGAGATTAGCTCCAAAATTCTAAAATTTTCAGGATTAGCTCCTGTTATATACATGTACTTTCAGTAAAAGTTTCGTAATATTTGGACTTATACACAGAGAGTTATTTGGGTATCTTTTCAAATAGTGTCCTTAGCCGTAAAATCCATAACTCTCAAACTGCATGGCCAAAAATTCTCAAATTTTTCCAGGACCTTCATATCTTCTTATATTAATACTCCCAATTTTTCCAGAATTTTTAAAATACAAAACTTTGGATGAAAATGCCCCCGAGACAGACTGATCCAAAATAGTCCCAAGAAAGACATCAAATTTTTGTTTCTTGCAGCCACTTTTGCGATTTTATTCCCACTAATCTACAGATGATATCTATGATACTTGGACACAATAAACTTCATACAGCAAGGTATTTTACAAAAATATAACATTCATGAAACTAGCATGCTAAGAGCACAAACCAACTGCTTAAAAAAGCGTGCCAGCATTGGTTCTATACTTCGAAAAAATCAGGAAATTCCATATTTTCTACAGATTTTGATATGAACAATCTTGCTTACGATTTTCATAATTTGCTCATTATAACTCCGATTCTAACAAAATTTGAGACAGATTAGACTTCATACTATATACTATTTTATAAAATTATTACATACACTAATCGAGTCATATAAACCACGAATCCAAGGCTCCGAAAAACCCAAAATGTCACAGATTTTAATTTAGTTCAATTCGATAAAACTCCACGTTTTCTATTCTAGCATGCAATGAAAAGGCTCCTACTGTCCAGAACTCATATACTAACATATATGCACGTAACCCAACAATCAACTTCACGAAATTAACATGATTTGAACAAATTGACATCTAAGAGGCATAATATCAAACACCTAGCATGCATACATGAATTCCTTGAATTTCTATTATTTTGAAACATGTAATATACCAAAAATTTTCTTTCTTAACCATCACATAACAGAAACCAACATTAGCATGGCATTACAACCTCAAAACAAAGCATTTCCCATGATTATTCATGTACTTTTCCACTAGTTTCTCAAAAACATAAAAAAAGACTACAAGGCTTACCTCCTTGATGAATTCTTCTTGTTTGAATACTTCTAATGATTCTTCTTTCTTTATTAATCCCCTATTAAAACTCCAGAATTCTCACAAACTCTCACACCCTCATTCTCACTATCTATTTGCTCTCTTGGGTGAAACTTTTAGGAAAAGGAAGAATGAGTTTAGATGGATTGCATATATAGAGGTTATAGTCTTTTGATTTACCATGGTCATCAACTCTCCGTGATCAGTTATACATCATAAGTATATTATATCAAAACAATTTAGTATGGAGTGGGGGTTAGAGAAATGGAAAAGTCTAGGTTTATTAAAGAGTATAACTCCCTCTCCCTCAACATATTGCAATACACGTGCATGCTCCCTCCTTGTCTCCATTTGATGGTCTCGTGGACCCTCCAGCTGCTGCAACTATTTAATTAAAATATTATTTTAATCATGTAATTAATTAATAATCCATTTTGACCCTTTTACCCTTCGTAACCGAACATGTTTGATACTTATATCGATTCCTACTAAAGTCGACATTCCGGACGTCGTGGAACTATCTGTTTCGTTAAAATCATCTTCGAAATTCGTAGTTGACTGGTTGACTTTGACCAAAAAGTCAACCATGACACATTTTCGAGGTTACAGTCTATTCTGACTACTTTCAACGTTCCGAACTCAAATACGCAGTCCGCGTTTCTAAATTTCACTCAGAACTCAAGCTCATGCTTTAAAGGCATCCCACGAAATTAATAGAATTAATTCCATAATTAAATCAAATAGTTAAATAAAACTAAGCAAACCATTTAAATACATCTCATCACATATCTTAAAATATCACATATACGTATACCACATATACATCTAATAAATGAAGTCACACCAGAGTTTCACATAAGTTCGTCTATTGATAACTATTAAATTACATAAAAACTCGAATATTACAGTTTTGCTCTAGCTTGATGAATTCCACCTCATTCATGTGATGAATACTTTTGGGAAATTACTTGTTGCTGAATAATTCTTGGAACTTCTCCCAAGACATCTTGAGTGCGGTAGGCTGAGTACGTTTTACAGATTCCCATTAGTAATCTTCCTCTCCTCGCAATATAAAGGTGGCAAAGAGAACCTTTTGCTCCTCGGAGCATCCCAAGACATCAAATATCTTGGCGATCTGCTTAATTCACGTCTCCGCCTTAAGTAGTTTTGGCGTTCCCAAAAACACTGGTGGACCCAGCTCCTTGAACTGCTTAGCGGTGACCATCTGAGAGTTGCCAATGTTTCCACCTGTAATTTGAACATAAGTCTTTCTCGTCTGATGTTGCATAAATTGCATAAAGCTTCTGAACATCCCATCGTTCATCATTTGGTCGGTGTTGTTATTTACCTGAGGATTATTGCCTTTCTAATGCACATTATCCTGGGTATTGATCAGCGGTGACTCAACGGTCTCATGTGCTCTATTGCTTAACTCGACATTTTTAGATGCCATTTTCAAACACTGCCACAAAACAAGGGTTAATTGACATGCCACATAATACTCCTATATTCTGACCGACCAATTAAATAACAAATAAACTTAGGTAGGTCACACTAGTAAAGGATTTACCCGTCTCTCCCCTCCTAGTTCTGGCCTCACATCTCAGCCAGGGATCATATCCCCAAGCTTTGATACAAACTGTGACGCCCCCAAAATAGGTATATAGAACCCATTCTGAGTCGCAAAATACATGGTACAGAAATCAAATAGAAACTTAATTATATACATGTCGTGTAAAATACGACAAAACATAGCTGAGAGTTTCAACATAAATATTATCTCGTAGATAATATCCAAACTCAAATGAAGTCCTCATTACATTTATTATCCCACTATTTCATAGAATAGTGAGGACTACTATAACCACCATCCTGGACCATCACTCTATTCCCCAACTCATCGCAGCTATATTCTTATTTCCTGAAGAGAATAATGAAAGCAAAGGGTGAGCTCAACTAGCCCAGTAAAGAATATTATAACTAAGATAATGCAGAATAAATTATCGTTAGCCTTCAATAGTGTTAAACTGATAGAATACAATAGACAACAAGTTTAACTGCAGCAGAACAAGCAATCCATTAGAAGAGTCAAGTAGAGTATGATATCTACTATCTTCTATGATTTAAAAGTTTATCATCAATTTTATCGCTGAGACTCAGCTCAATAAATAATCCACATCACTGAATTATCCCTGAACTACGGGCCAAAGATATTCATTATTATCACATCCACGGATCATCCATGCACTACGAGCTAAGGATATTAGTATTATCACCAGTGGTCATGATCGTGCCAACAACTGTCAATTAATGCACTATGGGCCAATAATTACTTTTACCGAATCATTTGTAACATTACAGGCCATGATTATACCGATATATAGTCATAATCATACCAATCAACAGTCCATCTATGCACTACGGGCCAAAAATGACTTTCATCACAATATAAGCACGAGGATGATGACAATGATATAAGAATTCAATTAAATGAGAGCAAAGATAAATTTTAAAGATTTATAATTTAATTTATCCAGAATTCAATAATGTCCAAATTGTCAACATGATACTTCTTTGTGGAGTAAAATTCAAGAATAATATTGTATCAAAAATAATTTGGACAAAAAAAATCAATTTTTGTCATGAATAGTGCTCCGGGTGAATAGTACCCGAGTGAATAGTACCCCATGAACAGTACTTCAGGAATAATACCCCGTAAATAGTACCCCGACACTAAAAGATTAAAAATTATCAAGAATGTTCAGAATAATATTTTCGTGAAAAGATACTAGATGAAGCGCAAATTTCAAGGATATTTTACTAATTTCACGGAGTATAGAAGCAATACTTAACAAAATGAGTGTAGAATTCAGAATCTGAAAGGAACATACTATAGAGTATGGAAGAAAATATTATTTCATACGAATATTGAACAAAAATAATATCCTTTAACATAAAAAGAGAGTAATTCTAACTGGTATAGCGGGGATATTCTTGAAAAAAACTTGCACTATTTTCTACACTCCAAGCTTTCTTAAACTCTAAAGAAATACGCTCAATATTATAGAAGAAGAATTCTCTGATTCTGGTGTGATTTTTAATTCTAAACTAAGCATCCTATTTATAGGAGAATGAAATGATACTATTTGGATGCCATGATGAGAAAAAAAACACTAACGCATGAAGAACTTATTCATGAATTTACGGCTTAATTTTGATTTTACTATACAAACACTATGCATAATAAAAAATAATATATTCTAATTTACATAAAAAAACAAAACTTATTATAATATATATATATATATATATATAATATATAAAAACAAAATTGAGATAACTTTCTACCGATAATTTTAAAAAATGGGTAAGTGGGGGTCTATATAATAAGCCAAATTTACAAAAAATACTTCATAAAAATCCAATTTATATATCTCAACTCACTTGGCTTCATAAAACACATTTTTAATAACATTCATCATTAATATTATAACTTGCAATATTAACAACCAGATCATTTCCAGGAAAGAGGGGGTTTTCGATAAGGATTTCTCCCTATTGGCACACAATTAGGTGACCAAACCCCTTTCCTCGACAGAACTTTCTAGACATTATCAATAATGCAAATAATAATATGAATAACTTTGTCGTCTCAATTATTGATTTAATAATATAAAATATTGTGACAATAATTGAATCAATAACGTGAGATACTATGCAACAATTACTGTAGAAATAATTGAGTATAACTGTGTGACTTCTCACGTAAGCATCAATAATTAATACTGTGTGCTGCTATGCAACGCGTATTACTGTACTTTTATCACCGGGTATTTCAACAGTTAACGGCAAACCTTTTGCCGTTATTTTTATAAAAAGTTATTTCTATAGTTTTCTAACCCCGACAATAATTCCATTGTGGGGTCCAGCAATGATTGTGTCGTCGTACGAATATTCTCTGATAAAACGAATATTCCCCGACCAATCGAATATTTTATGACAACTTGCTTACTTTACAAAACTTGTAAATATTACCCATAACTATAACATTATAACAAATTTGCACCTTAATATTCAAAAATGATATTTAGAGAAAAATTTATATTTATTCATAAAAATCGGGGTTTTACCTGCTCCCATTTCCACTTTGATATTTTTAGCGGTTGAAGTAAACCACTTGGCTTCTGGTTCTCTTCTTTTACTCGTTGACAGGTAAGACACCTACTGACATGCTCCGCAACTTCTCGTTTCATATTGGGCCAGCAAAAATGATGTTGAAGATCCCGGTACATTTTTGTTCTTTCTGGGTGAACAAAATATGTTGAATTATATGCATTGTGCAAAATTTCCTCTCTCAATTTAGTGATGGATGGCACCCATTCTTGATCTTTAAATCACAAGATACCATCCTTATCTATCCTGAACCATTCCTCTTCATCTTCTGATATCCTTTTCTACATTCTCTCATATTTTTCATCTTTCTCCTGTGATTCCTTCACTTTATCCAACAATGCCGGACACGCTCCTGTTTCAAATAACTTTCTCTCGGACTTTCTGGGTCCCTTCACCTCTATTTCTAATTTTTCCATTTCTCTTATTAGCTTCTCCTAGGCTATCAACATGAATAATTTCTCCTTTTCTTTTCTACTTAATGCGTCGGCTACTACGTTTTTCTTACCCGGGTGATAAAGAATTTCGTAGTTGTAATCTTTAATAAATTCCAACCACCTCCTTTGTCTCATATTTAACTCCTTTTGGGTGAAGATATATTTTAGACTTTTTTGGTCCGTATATATCTCATATATCTCTCTATACAAATAATGTCTCCGAATATTTAATGCAAAAACTACCATCGCCAACTCCAAGGCATGGGTAGGGTATCGTTTCTCATAATCTTTCAACTGTCGTGATGCATACGTAATGACCTCACCATGTTGCATCAGCACACAACCAAGACCTTTGTGTGATGCATCATTGTACACCACAAAACCTCCTGTATCATATGGTAATGATAATACAGGCACCTTACTCAACCTCTTCTTCAACTCCCTAAAACTTTCTTCGCACTTTCTGTCCAAACAAACTTCACCGTCTTCCTAGTTAAATTGGTTAACGGTGTCATTATCTTTGAAAAATCTTGGATAAATATTCAATAGTACCTAACTAACCCTAAGAAACTTTGCAGCTCCATCGACGTCTTCGGTTGTTCCCAGTAACTCACCGCTTCCACCTTCACAGGATCTACTGAAATTCCCTCTTTATCTATCACATGCCCTAAGAACTGGACCTTCCCCATCCAAAATTTGAACTTAGAAAATTTTGCATATAACTTCTCCCTTCTCAGTGCTTCTAATACCATCTTCAGATGTTCGACATACTCTTCCTTGGTTTTTGAATAAATTAGAATGTCATCAATGAAAACTACCACGAACTTATCCAAATATGGCTTAAAAAATCAGTTCATCAAATCCATAAATGTTGTTGGGGTGTTAGTCAAACTAAATGACATTACTAAGAATTCATAATGTCTATATCGGGTTCAAAACGCTGTCTTCGGCATGTCTTCCTTCCGTACCTTCAACTGATGATAACTGTAGATCTATCTTTGAAAAACACTTTGCTCCCTTCAATTGATAGAAAAGGTCATCGATTCTCGATAACAGATATCTATTCTTAATCGTTACTCTGTTTAACTGTCGATAGTCGATACGGGGATAAATTTCAACCTTACCTCCCTTATACTCATTTTTAGGTTGATGAATAAATTTATCCCCGTAGTGAAGATGCAACTGACAAATTACACTCATTCTGTGAAAACGTAAAAAATATAAAAATAAATAAAATTTATTATTTATTTACCAACAACAATAGTGGGAAATATAGATTAATAGAAGATCATTAATTTCTAATAACCCAACTATGTATACAGACAATGTACAAAACATGGGGGGGGGGGGGGACCGAAGAAGACAACAATGGAAAAAATAAACCCCATGGACAACATGTCGGATCAAGAAATATGGAGAAAATATAAAGACAAACAACATAGATACTGTTAGGTTTGTATATAGCGCGATCATGCAATCAAATTACATAAAAGGTGCGGCAGCGCGATAAAATAGAGTTTAAAATTTTTTCATACAAACCATCACCATGGTCATACTTTGTGCATAATTATCAATCAATAGAAAATAGAAGGAGATCAGATTCATACCTTATAGAAAATAGTTTCCTCGGGTACAAGTTCACCTCCAAATCCTTTCACGTTCAACTTGAATTCACCAGATTTTATTCCTTCCTTTGATCAACGTTTGCCACCCAACTGTTTGGCCTCTAGAGGTGATCCACCAGGGAAGAACAAATATTCAAGAAGATGAGTGTTTGACAAAATCCTAGATTCTATTTCTATATAATTATGTGTACTCTCCCAACTCTTGAAATGAAGTGTCTAATGTGACGCCCCCAAAATAGGTCCACACAACCCATTCTGAGTCGCCAAATACATAGTATAGAAAACAACTACAACTTTATTATTATAATTGTTGTGCAAAATACGACAACACATATGTTGTGAGTTTAAATATAAATATTATCTTCTAGACAATATCCAAACTCAAATAAGTCCTCATTATAATTATTGATATACTATTTTACAAAATAGTGAGGACTGCTAAACAACTTTCTAGAACCATCATTCTATACCCCGACTAGTTCCCGCTATGTTCTCGCCTCCAGTGAAGAAAAATGGAACAAAAAGGAAAAGGGTGAGCTCAACTAGCCCAGTAAAGAATATTATAACTAAGATAATGAAAAATAAATTATCGTTAGCCTTAAATACATCAGATAAAATATAATGGACAACAAGTTTTAGATCAATATTCGCAACGGAAATAACAATTCATTAGATGAGTTAAGTAGAGAATGAAGTTTACTATCTTCTATGATTTAAAAGTCCATCATCAATATTTTATCCCTGTGACATCAATCAATATACATCTTGAACCAAATATTCATCTTTGCACTATGGGCCAAAGATATTCATTTATAACACCAGTTGGTCATGTTCATCTCAACTCTTGTCCATCTTTGCACTACGGGCCAAAGATATTCATCAGGTAATCATTCATCTTTGCACTACAGGCCAAAGTTATTAAGTTATATCACCATTTAGGACTGAGAATGATAAAATTTTTTAAAGAAAACGAATCCAGTGCGATAAAAGAACAAGATTAGGGATTCGTACTTTAGTTTATCCAAGTTCAAAATACTCCATAATAATCAATTGTGGAGCAAAATTCAAGAATGAAGATCAAAACATAGATCCAATCAAAGATAGTAACCATAATAGACAACTTGTACAAAGAGAAGAAAATTTAATTTTTCTGTGAATAGTGCCATATACATGAATAGTGCCGTATACGTGAATAGCGCCGTATACGTGAATAGTAACCCCGACATGAAAAGGTAAAAATTCCACAAGAAAAATCATACTTTGTGAATAGTACTCGTGAATAGTGTCGTATACGTAAATAGTAACCTCGACATGAAAAGGTAAAAATTTTATAATAAAATTCATACCAATATTTCGGTATAATGATATTGAAAGAGATAATATCATTATTAAAAAAGTAACATCCCTTACCTCAAAAGAATAGTACTTCTGGCTAAAATATTGGATATAATGCTGAAGGAAATTTGCATTGAATAACAACACTCAAGATATCTAAATACTCACAAAAATACGCTCGATATTATAGAGAGAGAAAACTTCAGATTCTGGTGTGATTTTCAATTCTAACCTAAGCACCCTATTTATAGGAAAATGCTTAGAACACCAAAGCAAAAAATTTAATAAAATAATATTATTTATAAAAAAATTATACGCATACTTTGAAATCTGATTTTAGCATTTACAACATGTCAAAGGACATGTGTGGGGCCCACCTTCTAGAAATCTCCAAAAAATATTTTAAATCATTTAAAAATTCAGAAACTTCAATAATTCATAATAAATAGCCCTTTTATCAGAAAAATTCGAATCTTATGTCCATTCCATAGGAAATTTAATTCTCTAAAACTTTGTAGAAGAAAGTTTTTCCAAATTCCGCCTCTATTATAGAGAAAAAGGCTTACCGAAATTTCCGCTACAATAATTTCTGAATCAGTCACCTCTTAAAATTCATAACAAATCATACGTTAATTTTTAATAATTCAAAATTTGTGGACATATACTTAACTTATATATGTATAACATATCCAAAATTCACAACAATTCAACGGTCGCATTAAAAATTATAACTCACACAATAGAGCTTAAGAACACTGATTTTTTTTTTCAGACTATGAGTCCTTCGTACCAGTTTCACTCAAACAGTCACCACGAAAAATCCACAAAGAATTTTTGGGTGATTCTAATTTCTACGTTTAGCTTACGTCCAGGACTTTCTTTTGATATATGTCTCATCTCCTAACTCATTATACACAAAGAGTTATGGATTTTACAAAATTAAGTAATAAACTAATTTTTTTGAAAATCTCCATATTTTGTTCTACTTTTGATTTCTAGATTTCTCTCATTAGATTCATGCACCGTGAATTTAGTGTAAAAATATCATCATTATTATATTCGTATATTATCACACTATATATTTATAATGTAATATAATAATATATTTGAATGAATTATTTTATCAGAAAAGATAAAACATCAATTTTTAACAATTTTCACTTTTCTAAAAATTCCTTCATTTATATCCACATAAAATAAATATTTTCTTATCATGTTTGTGAATAATTAATTATTCACAAATAATATTATAAAATCACAATAATGATAACCAGGTCATTCCCAGAAAAAAGGGGGCTTTTCGATAAGGATTTCTCCTTACTGGCATGCAATTAGGTGACCAAACCCCTTTCATAGACAGAAATTCCTTAGACATTACCAATAATGCTATCTAATAATATTATTCAAATAATATGAATTATTGATCCGATAATGGAAATATCGTGCGGTGACAATTATTATCAATCAATAATATAAAATATCAACGTAGCAATTATTGAAACAATAAAATAAAATATTGAGCGAATTATTCGTAACAATTATTGAGTAGTGACTTCTTACGTAAGAATCAATAATTGGTGCAATATCGTAGTGCCATCTTGCAACAACACCAGCGTATTCTTGTATTTTAACCACCGGGTATTCCAACGATGATAATTCATAATGCTTACATTGTTATTTAAAAAAAACTCATTTTTGTCGTTTTCTTCATCTGACAATTTTCCGTTATGGGGCCCATAAATGGCTGCGCCGTCGTACGAATATTCCTCGACAGCAAGAATATTCCACGACCAAATGAATATTCCCCGACAACAATGAGTATTTTATAACCACTTGCTTACTTTGAAAAATTTACATATATCACCCTTAACTTTAAACTTTTATCAATCTAACTATTTACTAAATAAAAAAATTAAATATTTTTATTTCATAAAATTTGGGGTCTTACATCTAACCTTAATAGTAATAATAATAAAACTCCTCTTATTAATTTATATTTATTATTTTCAAAATATTAAATAATAAATATTAAGTTATTTAATTTATTCTATCATCATATAGATTAAATTAAATATACTTAACTTATTATTACGATTATGTCATTTTCTTCTTAAATAAATAATTTTCTTTTATGGTGTGACCCTTTAGGTTGTCCATATTAAACATGTTGTGAATTAATCAATTAGAAAAATTATAATCTTAACTAAATAAATAAATTAAACAATTTAATTCATTTAAATAAATAATATTTATACTACAATAAGGATAAGTCTTCTTAGCGATCAACGACTTTCTAGATAATATATATTTCAACATTAATCATAAAAGAACCTTTGAGTGAATAGTTACCATGCAATTTACTCATTCCATCATACAATGTCCCAATTAAATATAAGATATGAAATTAATATCAAGTCTGGTTTTATTTAATTTTATGTATTTTGATTCTCAAATGCACAACTCCAAATAATGTAAATTAGAAACTCCTTTCTAATTTTATTCTGCCTTGGCCAAGGGCTACTGGTTTGTCATTTATCGAATCACATAAGACATTCCCTTCTTTTACTATAAGCGATAGATTCTTTGTTGACCATTTATTATGTCCATATACAACTTATTACACCCAAACATACCCTTTGATATACCCTAAGGGTCTTAAGGGATATGTCAAAGCATAGCTCATCATACACAAGACACTATGATGATCTCAAGTCTAAGGATCACTTGTACTACTATCACTACATGAATTCCTATTGACATGCAATTAAAACTCCATTAGGTATTCCTTAGCGAGCCACGTTCAGTAAACTTATTCTCCAATAAGCACCTATATACTTGATTTAGTGTCTCCACACAAATGATCATGATATCAATCATCCTCATCCAATGAGAAAGCAACATATGTACCAATCTATCCGGATTTACTAATCCTTTTTTTAGTAATCCAACGATTGTGAACTATTTTAGTTTTTAAGATATATAATAATTTAGATCTCATTAGCAAGATCATCATCATGATTCTAAAAGCATTTTTTAAAACTATGGGTTTATCACATATTATATAACAACACCATGTAGATAAATTAAAGCCTTTAATAAATGAATACTTTTATTAATAAATGAATAAGATTGTTATAAAGTATATGCTTTATCATATCAAATATGATTGGCATGTGTGCATACTACTTTCAATCTCCCACTTGCACTAAAGCAAATCACCATGGTATCTCATACTAATAAGTGCATAATATTAATGATTTTTTGATTCCTTTATGTTTGGTTTTATTGTATATTATGTGATGTAAATGGAATTATTACCGTGTTTATTAATTTCAGGAGTAATTAGAGCTGATGAGATGAAAACGGGACAAAACGGAGCTAAAAGGCCAAGTTGTTACTGATCAAGGTTAGGCGTAGTCGCGCATGTACCCAATCTGAAAAAGTAATACCTGTGCCATACTACAGCAGAATCTTAGAAAATCGGCATGCCACCCCTACGACATTTTAGCTTGAAAAACCACCTTTGTTGGGTAACTCTCTATCCGAAGCTGCCCCAACGCGTTTAAAAGCCACCTCGACCTGCTCCTCTCTGTAAAAGCCTACCCCGGTGGGCCCAACAGGCATACAAGTCCTCCCTAGTAGGTCTTGGATGCGGCCACGCAGTTCCCCAGTACAAATAGAGCGTGACCGCGCTAGGTCAGGAAAGTTGAAGGATTTTTGGAAACTTTTGAAGAGCAGATTCTTGCATACTTCTACATGGATTGGATTTATGTTTCTATTAGACTTAGGATATCTTTAGACTGAGATTCACTTTCTATATTAGATTATATTTCTTTATGGAAACTAGTTATGTTTTGTAATTCCTTTTAGGATTTGACTTTCTACTTCTCATAGGATTTAGGGATTGATCTAACACTATAAATACATGGTATTGCTGGTAGATTCATTCATTCAATCATCATCTCTCCTCTATACCATTGAAGTGCAGATCTAGAAGCATGTCAGGCTAGATCTCTATTCTGTTTTAAAGAGAGGTGGAACCTTGTTTACAAGTAATTAATTAATTGAGTTTTATTATTTATTCCTTCTTGTGTGAAACTTCTTCTGATAATCTATTTTTTTGATTGCATGTTAATTGGTCTAATTAATTTGATATGGCCAGTTAAGTTGATTTGATCATTATCATCTGCTAGATTAGGATTGGTATTACGTGTAATTGATATCACTCTTCATCATAAGTAGCAACTTGATAATACTAATTATGGACAAACTTTTGTGTATTGCTAAGATTATCAGAAAAAAAGTTAAATAAATTGAGTTTATGTGTTTGTTGCTTATTATGTGTTTGTTGCTTAGATTAGCCTAATTCTCTATTTCATAATGCTTTTGTCATATTAAATCTAGAGAGTTTATTCTAGGTTATATGATAGTTAGAATCATGTGAAGAGCTTATTTCATATAGTGACAATCTAAGGAGAATTTTGGATAACAGAGCTTATTGCTATCTAGGGCTAATAGTTTCATTGAAGGATAAATAATAACAACTTGATTACTTGATTGTTGTAACTTGGTGAAACTGAACTGCAGAACCGAAGTTTTTACATATTTGGTTAATTTCATCATTTAATTATGTTTTTCTTAGTTTTAAAACAAATTTCAAAACCCCCATCTTTATTTTCGGTTTAAATAATAGAATAAATCTAAAAAAATCACTCTGTGTGAGATCGATCATTGGTTACTACTGTGCTAATCATTTGAATTTATGAAGTGAATGTGAGGTTAATTTTGGAGTGTCAACGACAGCTCCCACATACCCTTCTTCTCTAAGTGACGATCATCTTGTTGTTGGATAAGCTTCAGTAAATGGATATGTAATGTTATTCTTGAGATTCCACTATCTCTATAGTGACCTCTTATCTTTCAATGATTCTCTAATCAAATGAAAGTGCCATAACATATGTTTAGATCCAAGATGAGACTTAAAAACTATTCTTAGTTCTGTAATGAACTTTTCATCCAAATAATCAACTTCTAGCTTTATTTACAGCTATATACATTGTCTTTATCACTAAATTAATAACTTTTTGTTGTTTGAAACTTTTCCAATTTGATGTAGCAACGTTTAAGGCAATGATTTACCCTAAAATGGATTTGTTGTCGTCTTAGTCAGTCTGAAAATCTTGAGTATGTTTAGCCCTCTAGTTTTAATTTAGACCCACTATGAATTTTGATCACATCCTTAGTGTTAGTTAAGAACCTTAAGATATTTTTCACTATCTTACAGTGATCGTCTCCAGAATATGACTGATCAACATCAGGTCTCGTACATTTCATTGCATATATGATAATGACTCATGCGATCTCTCTTTTATTGGGAGTCTATAGGGACTATTAAGAGAGATACACTTCATAACTCATGAACATGAGACATCTTTTGAAGTTTGCCATGCTAAACGCCTTTAGCATCGAATGAACATAGGTTCCTTGGGTTAAGTCGAGCATCCTTTTAAATATATATATATATATATATTTATATTACCAATTAAGTGTATGTTCTTCCCAAATCATTCATGGAGAAATGTTTACACAACATTTATATTTAATGATTGTAGCACTGGTATGCCATTCCTTGTAGTATATTAATATATAATACTAGGAATGTCACAGCGCTCCCATTGACCCTTTTGTACACACTAGGTTCGTTCTTATTTTTTTATTATAATATCAAACTCTTTTGATTGTCTCATCAAAACGAATGTTACATCTTTGAGAAGGTTGCTGCAATCCATAAATGGGTTGTTGTTGCTCATATACATGATTTTCTTCAACCATTAAAACATATCCATCTAACTATATCATACATACATTCTCCTCCATTATTTTTATTGAGGAAGGGCATTTACACGCCTATTTGCCAGATTTAGTAATAATAAGCTTCAATCGTAAGTAAATCTAAATGTACTTGAGCATTACTATCGATAATAAGGTTTTATCGCATTCAACTCCTTGACTTTATTTAAAACCTTTTTCAAACTAGTCTGGTCTTATAGGTCTCTACCTTGTCATTTGCTCTAAAGATACATATTGGATTTCATGGTCATCTGACATTCCCTGAGTGTCTACAACTCTTAGCCTCATCGTATGTAACTGGAGCATCATCTTTTATGATGTGTATCTCATCATCATCATCATCATCATCTATAATGAATCCATACCACCTAGGTATCTTCGGTACTTTTTCAGATTTACGATTCAGTTGTTGTACAATAGGTCTATCTATAAGTTTCTCTTTTTGACTTATAATGCTTTGTGGATCTTGAACACTTTAAGATCTATTATCCTTCCACTAGCCCCTTTAATGATAAACACCTTTATATTAGAAGTCAGCGTGTTTCACAACAAATACCTTTTGCTAAGTAGAATTATAGAACATATACCCTAAACTTACTTTAGGATGTAACACAAATCTGCACTTATCAAATTTTATCCGAAGTTTATCCTTTTGAAATATTTTCACATAAGCTGGACAACCCCTTATCTTAACATACTTAATATTAGGAATTCTCCCTGTCCATAACTATTATGGAGTCTTGGGGCCAGATTTTGAGGTTACCTTATCTCGTAGATATGCAGCCATTTCTAGGGCATTACCATAGAAGGATACTAGAATGTTGGTAAAATCATTATGGACCACATCATGTCCAATATGGTACAATTTTTCCTTTTAGATACACTAATCAATTATTGTGTATCATGAGGCATCCATTATGAGAAAACCATTTAAGATGATCTAGAAACTTATTGCACAAATATTTCTTCCTCGATTCGATCGAAGAATCTTAATACTTTGCCAATTTGTTTCTGAATTCTTTAAAACTTTCAAATGATTCAGACTTGTATTTCATCAAATACATATTCAACTCTTTGAATGATTATCTCCTTTTCTTATACTTCAATTTACAAAATAATTTTCATTTAAGTCAAGTATACAAAGTCCATTAAGTAATATTTCAGTTCTATACAAAACATTATTATTATAAAAAAAAATTGTTCCTAAATATAATACCTAAAAATTTTATTGTCCAACAACAAAATGGAAATAATGTTTTTAACGAGAACTGGAATACAATAACAACTTATTGACTTAATAGACTTGCTCGTAGGCTACGCTAAACTATAAGTCCCTATGGCTAATGCAACAACCTTTGTTTCGTTTCCCACTTATAAGATTACTTATCTTTTGTTTAGCTTTTTACTTCTGCTCGGTCCCTTCATAAATCTATATTTATGAGAATCAAAGTCAGTATCCAATACCCAAGTAGAACCTTAACTTATAGAAAGATTTATTTCAATTATGAACAAACATGTATCTGTAACCGAAGCTTCACTAAGCTGCTTTTGGTTAGCCTCTACAAGATTCTTCTTGCATTTTTCTTTCCAGTGTCCTGACTTATTGCAGTGGAAGCAAACTCCTTTGCTATTTGTATCAATTTTGTTCTTATTACCCTTTGTTTTTGCCTTTTCTATTTACTTTCTTTGAATTGTTCTTCTTTTCAGAAGATCATTTGGCCCCTACTAGTAAGACTTGGTCTTTCTCGGTTGGAAAGTGACTCTCAATAGTTTTCAACATATTAAGCAAATCAGCATGGCTGACATCTAGCTTGTTTATTTGAAAATTCACAACAATTGTGAGAAGGAGTCCGGGAGTGACTACAAGATCAAATCTTGGCTCAACTCTCTATCCATGACAAAAACTCTATTGTCCTAATTGTTTAATCACATTGATCATTTTGAGGACATTTATATGTACTGTAGTGTCATCGGTCATTTAGATCAGAAGAGCTCCTTAGATATCTGATATCTAGTAGTCTTATTTCCCTCACTATCAACTACTTGATGTGAAGGAATATATTAGGAGCATCCATAGTTTCATGTTGACGTTGAAGCTCGTTACTAATGGATGTGATCATGATGCATTGAGCCAACTGTGCATCTTGCCACTTTCTAAAAGTAGCAATCTCTTCCTCAGAGGCATTGTCTGCAACCATTGCAGGGATAGGCATATTAAGGACATAAGATAGCTTTTCAGACTTGAGAACTATTCTCAAATTTCTTAACCAATCCATGTAATTCGATCCGATTAATTAACATCTAATATGCTCCGCAGTAATAATAAATTAGACATTTGTAAAATTCTGTAAATGAATTTCTAATTTAACAACATTATAGCATACATTCATTTTATTAATTACTAAAATAAATTAGGTCTTGTTTTAAATTGGTATCTTCCACTATTTTCTTCAAACTATATTAGTCTCACTTATATAGTTCGGTAAAATCTAATTAAATATTTGATAGTGAGAATAAGGATCTCATTTCAAATATATATAGTCTTGTGGTGACATAACAAACTATATTTAAATAAATAGGTAGACAACTCTTATCAATTACATCAACATGTAACTCATTTTATTTTGTCTTTTAGATTACTTTGATCAAGTGGTGACACATCCAAATCAAAATTATCCAAGTTAAGTCAAACCTAGCACTTCCATATATTCAAAGAGAAAAACACTGTCCTTGTGGTGACACAAAAAACAACATCGTTCAATTTCTTTATAAGCATCAAATGTGATAAAAATAATATCTCAAAAAATTAAGATTATCCTTGTGGTGACACAACAAACTTATAGTAATTTATCGATACTCTATTATTTTTATCATGCTAGATGGTGACGTTCGATAATCTAAATATCTTTAAATGCTTCAGATTTAATATAATTTCTTTGAGAGGTTTATTATTATTTGTCTCATCTTGTTTAGCGTGCATGCACACACACACACACACACACACATATATATATTAGTATAAGCATGCACATATAGAATACAACGTTCTACCCGAATTGATTATGGACTTTACTCTAGTTTGGTTCACTAAAGTCACCAAGTGAACCAAGAGGTCAAACCTAGGGTGCAAGAACTGAATTTAAATATAACTATTACATTTAAACCCGTGCTCCATTACAAACGGGTCTTCAAGCGCTCATTTCTCCTTTGTCTCAAATTCTTTAAGTAATTCTAACTATTCCTATTACATAAATTATTTACATTAAATAGAAACCTTGATCAACATTCAAGGGGAAGTAAATAAGAGTGAGATGGAAATTACATCAAGAAAAACTAGAGAATACGAGGTACGCATAATCTATTTATAAAACACATACATTCATGTATCCAACTAAAATAAAATTCAATCACATTGGTTAATAGTCCATAATCAAACCCATTTATTATCATATATATCAACATATGCATCAATAAATAACATTCATCATAAGAATAATAAATTCATTCCATATATGCATTGATATCATTTAATGGGCAATTAAAAGTTTACTAGAAATCCAATTTTGAAACAAAATAAACTCCATTTATTTTAATCAAAATTTAAATCATAATAAACTTCTTTATTTTATTTTATCCAATTTTGAATAAAATAAACTCCTTTATTTTTAATCAAATTCCAAATCAAAATAAACTCCTTTATTTTAAATAACATAGAATCCAATTTCAAGTACAAAATAAACTCCTTTATTTTAACTTAAAATTCTTTGGAAAAATAAATATGTTGAATCATATTCCTTATCAAAATTAAACATCTTTAATTTTAAGAAATATGGAATCTAATCCTTATCAAAATTAAACATCTTTAATTTTAGAAAGTATATAATCATATTCCATATGTGAACAAAATCCTTTATTCTAGGAAACATGGAATCATATTCCTTATCAAAATAAATATTTTTAATTTTAGGAAACATGTAATCCTATTCCATATATAAATAAACTTCTTTATTCAAGTTAACGTGGAATCTAATTCCGTTAAAAGTAAACGTTTATTTTTAAAACATATTCTAATTAAAAATAAACCTTTTATCTTAATTGAAATAAATAAATAAAAATAAAAATAAAATTTAAAATCTATAGAGAGGCGCGACCGTGCCCATAATGAACTGGGATGCGGCGCTGCTACGCAGAATGAGAAATTTTTTTATTTTGCCCAAAAAATTGATATAATCGCATACCATATGTACATGGAATCATCAAGATCGATATTTAGCACAAACATGGCTCTGATACCACTGTTAGGTTCGTATATAGCGCGATCATGCAATCAAATTACATATAAGATTTGGAAACGCGATAAAATAAATTTTAAATTTTTTCATACAAATCATCACCATGATCATACTTTGTGCATATTATCAACAATAAAAAAGAGAATGAGATCAGATTCATACCATTGTAGAAACTAACTTCCTCAGGTACAAGTTCACCTACAATTCCTTTCATGTTAAACTTGAATTCACCGGATTTTATTCCTTCCTTTGATCAACGTGAGCCACCCAAGTGTTTAGCCTCTAGCGGTGATCCACTAAGGAAGAACAAATATTCAAGAAGATGAGTTTTTGACAAAACCCTAGATTTTATCTCTATAGAATTATATGTTGTGACGCCCCAAAATATGTCCACACAACTCATTTTGAATTGCCAAATACACACTACTAAATCCAAATACAAATCTTCCTATTTACAACTATTAAGCTGTCGTGAAAAATACGACAACACATAAGTTGTGAGTTTTAATACAAATAATAGTACTCACACTCCAAACCAATGATACTTTACATAAAATATACAATCGATAACTGTTTTAGGAATTAAAATATTTGAAAAATGCTCAAGGAAACCTTCATATAGGGGAGGTCATGCATCTAAGTTATAATAGATATCATAGGACTTGTGAATTAACCTTGGTTGACCCAATAGACTCCAAAGAAGAACGAGAAGACTACTATCCTGTTCATTCCAATGATGTGTGTGACACCCCCAAATCTGGGTTTCCTAACCTCAAGTTTGGTGCTCACGATCTATCATACATATCGCATCTAACTACCCATTCAATTATTTATTTCATCATTCATTACGTTACCTTAATAAAAAATATACATTAAAACATAATTATACCATTGTTATCCCAGGTTAACTAACCTTAACCTTTCATGTCTATTAATATAAAAGATGTGAGACCCCAAATTTTATGAATAAAGATTTAAATTTCTCAAAATATTTTTTTTTGTGAATATTATGGTGTGGATTTGATATAATGTTATAGTTGTGGGTAATATTTATAAATTTTACAAAGTATGCAAGTTGTTATATAATATTCGATTAGTTGAGGAATATTCTTTTTGTTGGGGAATATCCGTACGACGACACAATCATTGGTGGACCCCATAATGGTTTAATGATTTAATGAATATCCTTGGCCATTAATGATTTAATGAATATCCTTGGCCCGTAGTGCAGGGATGATTCAATGATGTGGTTTATTTATTAAGCTGAGTCTCAGCGATAAAAATTGATGAAAACATTTTAAATCATAGAAGATAGTAGATATCATGCTCTACTTGACTCTTCTAATGGATTACTTGTTCCGCTGTAGTTAAACTTGATGTTTGTTATATTGTATCAGTTTAACACTGTTGAAGGCTAACGATAATTTATTTTGTATTACCTTAGCCATAATATTTCTTACTGGGCTAGTTGAGCTCACCCTTTTGCTTTCATTGTTCTCTTCAGAAAATGAGAACGTAGCAGGGACTAGTCGGGGAATGGAGTGACGGTCCAGATGATAGCATTAGTAGTCCTCATTATTCTATGAAATAGTGTGATAATAAATGTAATGAGGACTCCATTGAGTGTGAATATTGTCTAAATGACAATATTTGTATTAAAACTCATAGCATATGTTTTGTCGTATTTTACACGACAGTTGTATAATTAAGTTTTTATTTGTATTTTGTACCATGTATTTGGCGACTCAAGATGGGTGATGTATACCTATTTTGGGGGCGTCACAAAAGACTTAAACAAAATTATAATATAA
Source organism: Panax quinquefolius (assembly GCA_020205615.1). NCBI lineage: Eukaryota > Viridiplantae > Streptophyta > Magnoliopsida > Apiales > Araliaceae > Panax > Panax quinquefolius. Next base: position 104,733,714 of record CM035155.1, on the reverse strand, counting down.
TAATCATTTAATAACTTGATACTACTCGGTCACCTTCGCTTTGCTTTTGTCCTTATTAGAACCTTCTGCTACCTCGACTTTAGCTGAAATATTTTATTTAAGTAAGGGTGAGCAACGAGTTTGCTCCGCAAGTTAAAGCGTACAATAAAAGATATAGAAGAATTTAACTTTCTATAATTTCAACGATATTCGAACGATTTCAAAATAGCTGAATGATAAATCATTTTCATTAACAAGGATTTTCTTAAGTTTCTTACTGAATATCATTCCAAGGATGAAAGAGTAAAATTCTATCGAAGGTTCAATAATATTCAATTAATTAAGAAGAATTATCAATACTACAACAATATTCAACAAAGTAGGATATTCCCAGATTTCATGTTGAGTGATCACAAATGGATCAAGAACTACTCGAGGAATCATCAGTAATTAAAGCTGAATTACCTCAAGAATATAAGTTAGTTATAAAAACTAATTATACTCTTCTGCAAGTACATGAAGTGATCAGCTCCATTGTTAAACTCAAAAATCGTGCATGGGTCGTTTTACGACAATAAATTTCCCCCTTTTATAAGGGTTATTCTTCTCAGTCTTACATCATGAGTTCGTACTATGACAATATGGTTTGGATTGAATTCAAAGAAGTGCTATGAATTTATCATATAATATCAATGTTGATCTAACCGAAGTAAATGGCATAAATTAACTCATAATAAATAGAATGTTTCATGCTTTATCAAATATTAGTCTCGCCAAAAAAAAATAGCTGAGACACAGCTCATAAACAGTTCATGGATAAAAGAACTTTAAATTATTTCACAGTTCAAGTAATAGATCAAGAAATCAGATGCACTAGGTGCGAATAACAATAATCATTATGGATGTGAATAACCAACAATAATTATTCACTAATCATACTTTAAAAACAATAACTCGAGTTTGAGTTAGAGAAACTGTCTTGTCTGTAGTCTACTGCTATGAAAATACATATATCCGGTTAGCAGTCTATCTACCTTCCTTCGAAAGACCTATAATTGACCTCTCGATTAGCAAATCATATACTTATTCATAATATCATTATTTTATATTAAATTGCCTAATATTTAGTCACACAATTAAATATTAGTTATTACATTAATTCCTTAGTAACATTATTATCTCTTGATAATATTACTATTACGTAAACATTATCTTCACTCATCCTTTAATAATACTTTACTTACTCCTTAGTATTATTAATCAACTAATAATACTTTATTGACTTACTAATATTATTACCCTCTTAATAATATTTTATTCATTTACTAATATTATTAACCTTTTAATTTTATTAATATATTAGTATTTACGTAAGATCCCGATTTTTATGAAATAAAAGTCTAATTTAATTTATGATTATTATTTTAAAATTATAAAATGTTAAATTGATAAATGGTCAAATGAACAATTAATCAGATAAAAGAGTAAAGGAAATAATTTTTTGATAGTAGCCCATGTGGGGGCTGAAATATGAAGAAAAAGTAATGAATTGTGGGAGAGGGAATTGAGGGGGAAACATGTGGGGGACGAAGAAAAGAAAAGAAGAAAAAGAGGGAGAAAGAAGGAAAGAGAATAAAAGAAAATAATTCACCCATTTCATTTGATTCACGGGGGGACTCATTTCAGTGGAGAATAGAGAAGAGAGAGAAAGAGAGAGAAAGAAAAAGAAGAAGAAGAAGAAGAAGAAGAAGAAGAAGATAAAGAGGAAATTAAAAGAGTATTTTTAAAATCTTTGATTCATTATTAGATTTATGGATTTTATGAGTACATATTTATGTATGTGCTTGCTGGAATGATCTAAACTTGTATAAACATGAATCAAATGAGAGAAATCAAGAAATCAAATGACAAACGAAATTTGAAAATTTTCAGAAAAATTAGTTTACTACTTGATTTTATAAAATCCATAACTCTTTGTGTATAATGAGTTCGGAGATGAGCAATATATCAAAAGAAAGCCCTAAAAGTAAGCTAAACGCAGAAATTAGAATCACCCAAAAGTTCGTTGCTAATTTTTCGTGGTCACTGTTTGAAGGAAACTGGTCCGAAGGACTCATAGTCCGAAAAATCAGTGTTTTTAAGCCTTATTGCGTGAGTTATAATTTTTAATCCGACCGTTGGATCATTGTAATTTTTGGATATGTCAGACATATATAATTTGAGTATATGTTCACAAATTTTGAACCGTTAAAGATTAACGTATGATTTGTTATGAATTTTAAGAGGTGACTGATTTAGAAATTTTTGTAGCAGAATTTTCGGTAAGCCTTTCTCTCTATGTTAGAGTCAGAATTTGGGAAAATTTAATTCTACAAAGTTGTAGAGAATTAAATTTTAAATGGAAAGGTCATAAGATCCATATTTTTCTAATAAAATGGCTAATTGTTATTATTATTAAAGTTTTTGAATATTAAAATTTATAATTAAATTATCGGAAAAATTATTTGATGCGAAATATTTTTACAAAATTCTTAGAATATCATCTAGAATTTTTGTAAATTTTTGATGAATTATTGAAAATCGAAGTAATTATTGTATTTTAAACTATTTATAGTTAATTTGAAAATAGAAGAAATTCATAGAAAATTCTATGAATGATGAAAAATTATAAAACTTAAAAAAAATCTTATAATATTATTTTATAATTTATGGATAGTTTTGAAAATTATTGAATAATATAAATATTTATTGTATTTTTAAGCTATTTATAGTTAGTTTAAAATAGATGAAATTCATAGAAAATTCTATGAATGGTGGAAAATTATGAAATTTCTTTGAAAATATTATAATAATATAAGATTAATATTGATGTTGTTTTAAAGATATAAAAGTATGTGAAGTTAGTATTTCTATTTTGAAGCTATTAAGTGATAGTTTTTATAAATAGAAATAATTATAGAAAATTATCGGATAATTCGAAAAATGTGAAAAATATATAAAGTGAACAGTTGTTATAAAATATTCGTTTGATCAGGGAATATTCTTTTTGTCGGGGAATATTCGTATGACGGTGCCGAATTAAACAATCATTGGTGGGTGTGACGCCCCCAAAATTAGGTATACATCACCCATCTTGGGTAGTCAGATACATGGTACAGAATTTAAATACAACTTACTAATATAAGCGTAGGTATGCAATCTGACATAAATCGTGAGTTTGAATACAAATATTGTCTACTAGATATTATACAAACTCAAAAGGAGTCCTCATTACAATTATTATCACACTATTTCACGAGAATAGTGAGGACTACTAATGCTATCCTCTCGACCATTACTCCGCTCCCCGACTCGTCCCAAATATATTCTCATTTTCGAAGAGAACGGTGAAAGAAAGGGTGAGCTCAACTAGCTCAAGAAGAAATATTATGACTAAGATAATGCGAGAATAAATTATCATTAGCCTTCTGTGTGTTTAAACCGATAAGATATAATGAACATCAAGTTTAACTACTACATGGAACCAACAATCCATTAAAAGAGTCAAGTAGAAAATAAAATCTACTATCTTTTATGATTTTAAAAGGTTTTTCATCATCATTATAAATTTGAGACTCAACTTTAATAAATATTCCACATCATCGAATCACCCTCGCACTACTGACCAAGGATATTCTTTAGTATCACGACCACAATTATTCATGCACTACGGGCCAAGAATAGTTGTGTATTCATTAATAATCATGATCATGCCAACAATCATCCATCAATGCACTACTGACCAATTGAGGATTTTTATCACATCATTTGTAACATTACGGTAATGATTACACCGAATAGTCTCAGGTCATAATCATACCAAGTCCATCTATGCACTATACTGCCACGATGACTTTCATCACATCATTTGTAACATTACGGTCATGATTACACCGAATAGTCTCGGTTATAATCATACCAAGTCCATCTATGCACTACTGAGCCACAGATGACTTTCAACATAATATAAACATGAGGATGATGACAATGATATAAGAATTGAATAAAACAAGATCAAGAATTATTTTATCCGGGAATTATTAACGTCCAAATTGTCAACATGATCTTTGTCTTGTAGAGTAAAAATTCAAGAATGATCGGAAGAATATTTCCATGAAAAGATCTTCGGATGAAACGCAAATATCAAGGATATTCTACTAATTTCATGGAGTATAGAAGTCAAAGTTTTAACTAACTGGGTATAATAAAGAATGGAATAACAAAAGAAATCACCATGCATGCGATAGATCCGCACAAAGCAAAAGTTATTCCAACAGAATAATAATAATAAACTAGGTCGGGTGAAATTCACACCGAAGTGATGTTCCAACGTAATAATAAATGCGAATAATAAATGATGGAACCAGTCCCATATATACAGATGTGATATTCCGGCGAGAATAATAAAGACAGAATAATAAAAATGGAACCAGTGTCGGTGTAAAACACATGCATGGATACTCCAACAGAATAATAATAAAAAGATTTAACCAAGTCCGTGTAAAACACACGATGGGATGTTCCAACAGAATAATAGAAGAATGTCACCAAGTATAGGGTAAACCACGATGATACAAAGTTATTCCAACAGAATAATAAGAAATGGAATAACAACAGTTCTCTTCATGAATAAGAAAGAATAACACCCCTTACTGGTACAACAAATAATATTCCCTACCTTAGAAGAACTGAATATTGGAAAAGTGAAGTAGCAGAATACTTTTCTTCTTTCTCTCTATAGTTTCTCACTCTAGAGTTTCAATGAATTCGTAAGAAATAATGAAGGAATGAGCTTTCTATTTATAGAAAAACTGAGGGTGGCTCTTGGTCTTAACGAAGGGTCAAAATGACTCTTGGTAATATTGAAGAGACAACTACTATTTGTGAAGGGGTAATTAACCTTTGGAACACTGAAGAGGCAGTTAACTCTTGGTAATATTGAAGGGACAACTACTATTTGCGAAGGGGTAATTACTATTGACGAATGTAATTACTATTGACGAAGGTAAATACTATTGAAGAAGGTAATTACTATTCACAAAGGTAATTACTATTCACAAAGGTAATTACTATTGACAAAGAGACTCTTAGATGATGACATATGGGCCCCCCATAAAATAATCAAACTTACCACAAACGTCTCATAACAGACTCTTTATATACATCAAGGATTGAATAAATATTACCACAAATCATTTTATTTTTAATCAACACATTTTTAATCTTTCAACAATTATTAATCATTTATAACTTGTCGTCTCAATTAATAATATAACATATTATACAGATGATACTGTGACAATAATTGAATCAATAATATAAGAGATATGATGCGTGAATTCTTTGTAGCAATAATTGAGTATAGCTAAGTGACTTCTCACGTAAGCATCAATAATCAATACTGTATGCTACTATGCAACCACGCGTATTACTGTACTTTTACCACCGGGTAGTTCAACAGCTTTAACGGTAACACCTCCTATAGATATTTTTATAGAAAGATAATTTTGTCGTTTTCTAACTACGACAATACTTCCGTTAATGGGGTCCACCAATGATTGAGCCATCGTCTTTAATATTCCCCGACAAAAAAAATATTCCCCAATTAAACGAATATTTTATAACAACTTTTTACTTTGCAAAATTTATAAATATTACCCACAACTATAACATTATATCAAATTTATTCCATAATATTCAAAAATAATATTTATAGAAAATTCATCTTTATTTATAAAAGTTGGGGTCTTACAGTGGGCCCTATAACGGAATAACTGTCGGATATAGAAAGCGACAGAAATAACCTTTTTATAAAAAAATGATGACAAAACTTTTACCGTTAAATTGTTAAAATACCCGATGATAAAAATACAGTAATACGCGTGATTCCATAGTAGTACACGGTATTGCACAGTAGCACACGGTATTGCACAATAATTTATATTATTGATTCTTACGTAAGAAGTCACTCAATCTTTTATTCAATAATTGTCACAGTAGTTATTACACAGTAACTCATATTTTTTGATATGATATAATTATACCAGTTGGAAGTATTATGAGTCTATGTTAATAATTGTTGAAAGATTGAAAATGTGTAAATAATTAATGAATAAAAGGTATTGATTAAAGATAAGTATGATTGTGACGCCCCCAAAACAGATATACATCACCCATCTTGGGTCGCTAAATACATGGTACAAAATTCAAATACAACTTAATAATACATCTGTCGTGTAAAATACGACAAACCATAATCTAAGAGTTTAAACAAGAATATTTCCTTCTAGACAATATCCACTCTCAATGGAGTCTTCATTACATTTATTTTTATACTATTTTATAGAATAGTGGGGACTACTATGACACCATCTCGGACCATCACTTCATTCCCCGACTATTCCCGGTTACGTTCTCATTTCCTGAAGAGAACAATGAAAGCAAAAGGGTGAGCTCAACTAGCCCAGTAAGAAATATTATGACTAAGATAGTGCAGAATAAATTATCCTTAGCCTTCAACGGTATAACAACTGATAGAATACAATAGACAACAAGTTTTAGATCAACAACTACATCGGAATAAGTAATCCATTAGAAGAGTCAAGTAGAGCATAAAATCTACTATCTTCTATGATTTAGAAAGATTTTCATCAACTTTATCGCTGAGACTCAATTTAATAAATAAACCACATCATCGAATCATCCCTGCACCACGGCTAAGGATATTCATGTAATCATCAATGGTCATGATTATACCGAATAATCCCTGATCATAATCATACCAACAACTGTCCATCAATGAACTACAGGCCAATGAGGATTTTTACCACATCATTTGTTACATTACGGTCATGATTACCGAATAATCCCTATTCATAATCATACCAAGTCAATCTATGCACGTAAGCCAAAGATGACTTTCATCACAATATAAGCATGAGGATGTTGACCATGACATAATAATTCAATAAAACAAGTTCAAGGATAAATTTTAAAGATTTATAATTAAATTTACCAGAATTCAATAACGTTCAAATGGTCAACATGATACTACTTTGTGGAGTAAAATTCAAGAATGTTCAGAAGAATATTTCCATGAAAAGATACTGGATGAAGTGCAAATATCAAGGATATTCTACTAATTTCATGGAGTATAGAAGCCAAAACTTTAACTAAATGATCATAATAGAATATATGAAACTACAAATGGATTTTCACACGCCATGCGATAATCCACGTAGACAGATCATTTCCATAATTTAATAAGGAATGAATACGAAGGGTCATTCACCATGCATGCGGTAGTCCAGCGTGATGCATTATTCCAAATGTAATAATAAAGAATGGAATAACAAAAGAATTCACCATGCATGCGGTAATCTGCGTAGACAGGTTATTCCAACAGAATAATAAAGAATGGAATAACAGAAGAATTCAACATGAATGCGGTAGTCCGCGTAGACAGGTTATTCCAACAGAATAATAAAGAATGGAATAACAAAAGAATTCACCATGCATGCGGTAATCCGCGTAGACAGGTTATTCCAATAGAATAATAAAGAATGGAATAACGTAAGAATTCACCATGCATGCATTAGTCCACGTAGATAAGTTATTCCAATGTAATAATAAAGAATGGAATAATGTAAGAATTCACCATGCATGCGGTGAGTCCAAGCGTGAGACAAAAGTTATTCTAACAGAATAATAAAAATGGAATAATGTAAGAATTTACCATGCATGCGGTGAGTCCAGCGTGAGCGAGTTATTCTAATAATAATAATAAAGAATGGAATAACAGAAGAATTCACCATGCATGCGGTAGTCCGCGTAGATAGGTTATTCCAACAGAATAATAAAGAATGGAATAACAACCCTTACGAGTATTGAAAGAAAATAACTCTCTTCATGAATACGAAAAAAAAATACCCTTACCTTAGAAGAAAAGCGGATCTTTGGAATAGTGAGGTAATGTACTTCTCTTCTTCTTTCTCTCTATAATTTCTATAATAATAATTGCTCTTGTGAGACTTAGTGAATTGGTGAAAAATGAAGGAAGAATGAGATTCTATTTATAGGAAAATATAGTTTCAATAATTACACATTTTGGGGCTCGAAATATTACAGTATAATACCTTCCTCTTTTTCTTCATTTTTAATTTAGTCCTGCAAGTATTATCCAACTTCCACAACCTCCCCTAATAGAAAATCATGTGAATTAATAGTTCATTCATGTGACTCATGCAAGACCTCAACTTATTATAAATGAAATTAAATTTCCTCTATTTATTATTTTGAAATAGTAAGGGTTGATTTGATTAATGTGGTTAGTTATGTGTAAAATGCACAAATATTTCAAATAAGTAAGTGGTTATAAAATATTCATTTTATCGGAGAATATTCGTTTGGTCGTGGAATATTCTTACTGTCGGGGAATATTAAATGCGACGGTAGTTGATTTTGTGTGGGCCTCATAACGAAAAGCGATTGGATGAAGAAAACAACAAATATAAGTTGTTTATAAATAACCAGAAGTAGTTATTCTGTATATCTTGTTGAAATACTCGATTGGTTAAAACACGAGAGCACACATTATTGCACAAATTATTGATTCTTACGTAAGAAGGCATTACTTAATAATTGTTACAATAATTCTTTGCTCAATATTTTATTTTATTGATTCAATAATTGTTACGTTGATATTTTATATTATTGTTGTTTGAATAATTGTCACTTTGCACGAAGATTTTCCTTTATCAAATCAATAATTCATATTATTTGAATAATATTATTAGATAGTATTATTGGCAATGTCTAGAAAGTTCTGTCTAAGGAGAGGCTTGGTCACTTGAATTGCGGCCAAGAAAAGAGAAATCCTTATTGGAAAGCCCCCTCTTTCTGGGAACTACCGGTTGTCGATATTGTGATTCTGTAATATTATTTATGAATAATTAATTATTGATTTATATGATAAGAAAAATATTCATTTTATGTGGATATAGATGTAGAAATTTTTAAAGCGACAATTGTTGAAAAATTGATATTTTATCTTTTCTGATAAAATAATTCATTTAAATATATTATTATATTTTAATAATATAATAATGGTGATATTTTTATAATGAATGTGGGATATATGAATATATGAGGAGGTAGAGTATTTTTGTTGCAAAAGTTTTGAAAACATGTTAAACATGTCTGTGGGCCCATTTCTTGACTGAAATTTGATGATAGCCTGTAAAATCGTCCTTTTGTGGATTTCGGTCAACTTCTGTTTGGAATTTGAAAAAACTTTCTTCTACGAAGTTGTAGAGAATTAAATTTCCTATGGAATGGATATAAGATTTGAATTTTTCTGATAAAAGGGCTATTTATTATGAATTATTGAAGTTCCGAAGTTCTGGAATAATTGATTTTTGGAAGTTTTAATTATTTTTATTAATAAAAACGTTTTTTACATTTTGTGGGCCTCATTAAACATGTGCAAAGTGTTGAAATTAGGTGATTCAAAGTGGGTGTAAGAAAATTTAATTATATATTAATATTTTATTAAATTTTCTGCTTTGGTGTTCTAAGCAATTTCTTATAAATAGAGTGCTTAGGTTAGAATTGAAAATCACACCAAAAATTGAAGTTTTCTCTCTCTATATTATCAAGCGTATTCTTGTGAGTATTTTGATATTTTTAGTGTTGCTATATGGTGCAAGTTCCTTTAGCACTATATCTAGTATTCTAGTCAGAAATACTGTCTTTTCGATGTAAGGGATGTTATTTTTTTTAAAATGATATTATTTCTTCTAATATCATTATGCCGGAATGTTGATAAGATTTTTCTTGTTCTTGTCTTTTAGTGTCAGGGTTACTATTCACGTATACGGCACTATTCACGTATATGACACTATTCACGAATACGACACTATTCATAGAAAAATTAAATTTTTATTTTTTTTCCAAAATATCTATTATGGATACTAGCTTTGATTGTATCCGTGTTTTGATCATTCTTGAATTTTACTCCACTATGTTTATTTATAATGTATTTTTGAACTCGGATTGTTTAAAGTACGAATCCTTAATATTTGTTCTTTTGTTTCACTGGATTCGTTTTCTTTAAAATATTTTTCATCATCCTCAATCCTAAATGATGATATTATCAATATCTTTGGCCCAGTAGTGCAAGATGAATGAATTTTGATGAATATCTTTGGCACAGAGTGCAAAGATGTACATGTGTTGAGATGAACATAACCGATCGATGAATATCTTTGGCCCAGAGTAGTGCAAAGATGAATATTTGATTCAAGATGAATATTGATTGACGTTACAGGGATAAAATATTGATGATGGACTTTTAAATTCATAGATTATAGTAGATTTCATTCTCTACGTAACTCATCTATGAATTATTATTTTCGCTGCGAATATTGATCTGAAACTTGTTGTCTATTGTATTTTATCAGATTTTTCCCTATTGAAGACTAACGATAATTTGTTCTATGTTATCTTAGTCATAATATTCTTTACTAGGCTAGTTGAGCTCACCCTTTTCCTTTTTGTTCCATTTTTCTTCTTAGGAGGCGAGAATGTAGCGAGTTCTAGTCGGGGTGTGGAATGATGGTTCTTAGAAAGTTATTTTAGTAGTCCTCACCATTTTTGTAAATTAATATATCAATAATTGTAATGAGGACTTATTTGAGTGTTGATATTGTCTAGAAGACAATATTTGTATTTAAACTCACAGTTTTTATGTTGTATTAATAAAGTTGTAGTTGTTTCTGTACCATGTTATTGACAACTCAGACTGAGTGTTATATACCTATTTTGGGGGCGTCACAATTGGTATCAGAGCTTAGGGATATGATCTCTGACGGAGATCAGAGCTAGTGTGTCTTACCTAAGCTTATTTGTTGGTTGGTCAGTATGAAGGGATATTATGTGATATGTTGATTTCTTTAATTAACCCTTGTTTTATGGCAGTATTTGAGAATGTCGACTGAGAATGTTAACATTGGAGTAAATGAGACCATGGAGACACCTTTACTTACCAATGAGGAGAACATGCAACAGGCTGGCAATGTTCCTCCTGTGAACAACACCACTGAGCAGATGATGAACGACGGGATGTTTAGAAGCTTTTTGCAGTTCATGTAAAATCAGATGAGGGAGACTCGTGCACAAAATACAGGAGGAAATGATAACAACGTACGGTTTGTCATAGCCAAGCAGTTCAAAGAGTTGGGACCACCTGAATTTTGGGGAAAGCCGGATCCGATTAAGGCAGAAACGTGGGTCAAACAAATCACCAAGATATTCGATGTCTTGGGATGCACGGAGGAATAGAAGGTTCCATTCGCCACCTTTATGTTTCGTAATGAGGCAGATTACTGGTGGGAATCTGTGAAGCGTACCCATCCAGCCGCACTCAACATGTCTTGGGAGAAGTTTCAGAAACTGTTCAATGACAAGTACTTTCCTGAAAGTATTCGTCATATGAAGGAAGTGGAGTTTATTAGATTGGAACAAAACAACATGACGGTGTCCAGTACGAGGCGAAGTTTGCAGAGTTATCCAGGTTTGCACTTCATTTGGTGGAGAATGAGGAACGTATGATGCGGATGTTTCTGAGAGGTTTGAAACCCGACATACATCAATATCTAATTTCTCATGAATTTTCTCTCTATTCAGATGTTGTCAACAGGTCTCAATTATTAGAGCGAGATAACAAGTACGTTCAACCAAGGGACCACAACCAATATCATACCGGTGACAGCAGTCATCAGAACAACGATAACCAGCGGAGAAAGAAAAATACGGACAAAAGCGGTAACCACTCTGGTTGTAATCATGGCCATGAAAATAAAAGAAGCGAATCGGGGGGAGATTTTAAAAAGAGGATATTCAACAATGACCATGTGAAGACGTCAGCACAGCAACAACTGGTTCTAAGGGAGGAGAACGACCACCGGTCGTATGCTATAAATGTGGAAAAGATGGACATATTAGCCCAAACTATCCACAAAAATTCAAGGTATGCTATAATTGTGGAAAGGAAGGACATATTGCTCGAGATTGTACGATAGCGAAATCAAGTCCAGCGGGGATGGTGACTCAAAAGGCTGTCCCAGAAAAGTCAAAGTCAACGGTTCCTGGAAGAGCGTTTGTCGTGATTGGTCAAAATGCGAGGAACCCAAACGAGATGATCACGGGTAAGCTAATCATAAATTCTTGTGAAGTTTATACCTTACTAGATACCGGTGCTACCCATTCATTTATCTCTCCTGCTTGTGCTCAACGTTTAAACTTGACTCCGGAGAAATTAGACTTTGATTTATCTGTGGAGACTCCGTTAGGAGAAACTTTCATCACATCCACTGTTTATAAATCTTGTTTGATCCAAGTTAGCACCATCACATTACCTGTTGACCTTATCTCTTTAAAGATACTTGCTTTTGATGTGATTTTAGGAATTGATTGGTTAACTACTCATCATGCCAAAATTGATTATTTTCGTAAGGTTGTTAGTTTTCATATTCCTAACCAACCCGCTTGTTATGCAATTCAAGCAACTAAACCATTAAAATTAATCACTTTGTCATATCAAGTCATAAAGCTATTCGCTTTATTAAAACCGGATGTCAAGCTTTCTTAGCCCATGTTATGGATTTGAATAAAGACACGCCGATTTGAATAATATTCCCGTTGTTAGTAAATTTCCGACGATTTCACAAGAACTTCCTGGTCTACCCCACAACGTGAAGTTGAATTCTTTATTGATCTTGAACCCGGTACAAAGCCCATTTCTAAAACCTCATATCAAATGGCTCCTATTAAACTTCGAGGTTAAAATTCGTCAAACTACGAGAGTTGTTATAGACACGCCGGTTTCATTCGCTTCTAGTACATCTCCTTGGGGTGCTCCTATTTTATTTGTAAAGAAGAAAGACGGGAGTATGCGACTTTGTATTGACTATCGGGAATTGAACCATGTCACCATCAAGAATAGGTATCCGCTACCTCGTATTGATGACCTATTTGACCAGTTGTAAGGAGCACAATTCTTTTCAAAGATCGATCTTCGTTCCAGATATCATCAGCTGAAGATTAGAACTGAGAATATTCCAAAGACTGCCTTCAGAACTCGGTACGGGCATTATGAATTCATTTTGGATGGACTAATGCTCCTGCGGCTTTCATGGATATGATGAACCGGATATTCAAGGAATATTTGGATCAGTTCGTTGTTGTCTTTATTGATGACATCCTCATATATTCCAAAAGCTGTGAAGATCATGAGCACCATTTGAAGCTGGTACTCCAAAGGCTTCGTGAAAACAAGCTTTATGCTAAGTTGAAGAAATGTGAGTTCTAGCTTGAAGAAGTAGCATTCCTTGGGCACGTGGTGTCAAAACATGGAGTATCTGTTGACCCAGTGAAGATCGAAGCAATACAAAGTTGGGAGCAATCGAAGACGGTGACCGAAGTACGTACCTTTATGGGCTTAGCTGGTTATTATCGTAGATTTGTGGAAGAATTTTCTCGAATCGCTACTTCGTTAACTCAGCTGACTCAGAAAGATAAAAAATTTGTATGGAGCGAGGAATGCGAGAAGAGTTTTCAAGAGCTTAAGAGAAGACTCATTTCGGCACCTGTTCTGACAATACCATCTGGTTCGGATGGATTTGTTATCTACAGTGATGCTTCGGGCAAAGGGTTAGGATGTGTTCTCATGCAACATGGGAAAGTCATAGCCTATGCCTCGCGACAACTTAAAGAATATGAGAGGAATTATCCTACTCATGATCTAGAGTTGGCAACAGTCGTTTTCACGCTAAAGATCTGGAGGCACTATCTATATGGAGAGAAAGTGGAGATATATTCAGACCATAAAAGCCTTAAATATTTCTTCACCCAAAAGGAACTCAACATGCGGCAACGACGTTGGCTCGAGCTGTTAAAAGATTATGACCACACCATTCAATACCATCCTGGAAAAGCAAACGTGGTAGCTGACGCGTTGAGTAGAAGATTATATGTAGGATCAAGTGCGATGATGTCAAGTATACGCATAGAACCAACTTTAATCGATGAAGTTAAAGTTGCTCAAGCCACAGACTCGGAGCTGATGCGTATAAAGAAGAAAGTACAAGAGGGTGCTATTCTAGAAGCAAGAATCGATGAAGAAGGAATACTTCGAGTCCACTCTAGACTTTGTGTTCCTAACGATTCTGATTTAAAGAACAAGATCATGATGGAGGCACACAATACACCATTTGCAATCCATCCTGGAAGTACCAAAATGTATCGTGATCTTCGACATATATTTTGGTGGAACAATATAAAGAGAGATTGCAAAGTTTATCTCGAGGTGTTTAACTTGTCAACGTAAAGGCGAGCATCAAGTGCCTAAGGGTCCATTGCAACTACTTGAGATTCCAAATAGAAGTGGGAACACATTACCATGGATTTCAAGCACGGGTCTTCCCACGCTTTCTCAAGGCATAAATGCTATTTGGGTTATTGTTGATAGATTAACCAAGTCTCTGTTTCATTTCTTGCCGATACGGAGACTTATTCCCTTGAACGTCTTGCTCATATTTATGTAAATGAGATTGTGAGATTACATAGCATGCCAGTATCCATAGTTTCGGATCGTGACCCAAGATTCACTTCACAATTTTGGGTTAGCTTGCAAAAAGCTATGGGCACGGATTTATTTATCTGATTCGATTATATAGATCTTCAAACCACGGACAATCAGAGAGGACTATTCAAACTCTTGAAGATCTATTAAGATTCTGTGTCCTAGATTTCAAAGGGAGTTGGGATAAGTATTTACCATTGGTGGAATACTCCTATAACAACAGTTATCATGCGAGTATAGGTGTGGCTCCATTCGAAGCATTGTATGGACGAAAGTGCCGCTCTCCATTATGTTGGGATGAGGTGGGTGAAGCAACATTGTTGGAACCCAAGTTGGTACGTATGACTACAGAAAAAATTCAAATGATTCGATAACGTATACAAACGACACAGGATCGACAAAAGAGTTATGCGGATCTTCATCAAAAGGACGTGGAATTTAGTATTGGGGATCATGTATTGTTGCATGTTGCTCTATGGAAGGGAGTTACAAGATTTGGGAAGAGAGGAAAGCTCAATCCATGATTTATTGGTCCATTTCAAATTCTTGACCGAGTAGGAAATGTAGCCTATAGACTCGCGTTACCTCCAAGTATGTCTCGTGTTCATAATGTTTTTCACATATCTGTGCTACGTAAATATGTGAAAGACCCGAACCACGTTATTGAGTTAGAACTGGAAGAGATAGCCGAAGACTTAACGTATGAAGAGGTACCTGTCAAGATCTTGGATAGGAAGGAGCATGTCCTACGCACAAAGGTCATACCACAAGTCAAAGTTTTGCGGAGGAACCATGCTATTGAGGAAATGACCTGGGAGTTGGAAACGAAAATGAAAGCGAGGTATCCTCACCTTTTCGAAACACCAGGTACGTATGTCAATTTAGAGGACGATATTTCATAAGGAGTGGAGGTTGTAAGATCCCAACTTATTATAAATGAAATTAAATTTCCTCTATTTATTATTTTGAAATAGTAAGGGTTGATTTGATTAATGTGGTTAGTTATGGGTAAAATGCGCAAATATTTCAAATAAGCAAGTGGTTATAAAATATTCATTTTTATCGGAGAATATTCGTTTGGTCGCGAAATATTCTTACTGTCGGGGAATATTCGCATTTACCACAAGCAAATTTCGTATGGGCCCCATAACGAAAAGCGATTGGATGAAGAAAACGACAAATATAAGTTGTTTATAAATAATGACGTAGTTGTTATCGTTAATACTGTTGAAATACTCGGTGTTTAAAATACAGTAGCACACGGTATTGCACAAATTATTGATTCTTACGTAAGAATGAACTACTCAATAATTGTTACAGTAATTACTGTTCAATATTTTATTTTATTGATTCAATAATTGCTACGTTGATATTTTATATTATTGTTGTTTCAATAATTGTCACTGCACAGTATTTTCCTTTATCGAATCAATAATTCATATTATTTGAATAATATTATTAGATAGTATTATTGGCAATGTCTATAAAGTTCTGTTTAAGGAGAGGCTTGGTCACCTAATCATGCTACCAAAGAAGGAGAAATCCTTATTGAAAGCCCCTCTTCCTGAAACTACCGGTCATTTTATATTGTGATTCTCGTAATATTATTTATGAATAATTAATTATTGATTTATATGATAAGGAAAATATTCATTTTATGTGGATATAGATGGAGAAAATTTTAAAGTGACAATTGTTGAAAAATTGATATTTTATCTTTTCTAATAAAATAATTCATTTAAATATATTATTATATTTTAATAATATAATAATGGTGATATTTTTATAATGAATGTGGGATATATGAATAAATGAGGAGGAAGCGTATTTTTGTTGCAAAAGTTATTTAAAACATGTTAAACATGTCTGTGGGCCCATTTCTTGACTGAAATTTGATGATAAACAGAAAATCGTCTGTTTGTGGATTTCTGTCCAACTTCTTGTTGAATTTGAAAAACTTTCTTCTTACTGAAGTTGTAGAGAATTAAATTTCCTATGGAATGGACATAAGATTTGAATTTTTCTGATAAAAGGGCTATTTATTATGAATGATTGAAGTTTCGAAGTTCTAGAATAATTGATTTTTGGAAGTTTTAATTATTTTTATTAATAAAAACGTTTTTTACATTTTGTGGGCCTCATTAAACATGTGCAAAGTGCTGAAATTAGGTGATTCAAAGTGGGCGTAAGAAAATTTAATTATATATTAATAATTTATTAAATTTTCTACTTTGGTGTTCTAAGCAATTTCCTATAAATAGGGTGCTTAGGTTAGAATTGAAAATCACACCAGAAACTGAAGTTTTCTCTATCTATATTATCGAGCTTATTCTTGTGAATATTTTGATACTTTTAGTGTTGCTATACGGTGCAAGTTCCTTCAGCACTATATCTAGTATTCCAGTCAGAAGTATTGTCTTTTCGATGTAAGGGATGTTATTTTTTTTTAAATGATATTATTTCTTCTAATATCATTATGTCGGAATGTTGGTAAGATTTTTCTTGTGAAATTCTTGTCTTTTAGTGTCGGGATTACTATTCACGTATACGACACTATTCACGTATTCGGCACTATTCACGAATACAACACTATTCACAGAAAAATTAAATTTTTGTTTTTTGTCCAAAATATCTATTATGGATACTAGCTTTGATTGTATCCATGTTTTGATCATTCTTGAATTTTACTCCACTATGTTTATTTATGAAGTATTTTTGAACTCGGATTGTTTAAAGTACGAATCCTTAATATTTGTTCTTTTGTTTCACTGGATTCGTTTTCTTTAAAATATTTTTCATCATCCTCAGTCCTAAATGATGATATTAGTGAATATCTTTGGCCTGTAGTGCAAAGATGAATGAATTTTTGATGAATATCTTTGGCCTGTAGTGCAAAGATGTACAGGTGTTGAGATGAACATGACCATCTGATGAATATCTTTGGCCTGTAATGCAAAAATGAATATTTGATTCAAGATGAATATTGATTGACGTTACAGGGATAAAATATTGATGATTGACTTTTAAATTCATAGATTATAGTAGATTTTATTCTCTACGTAACTCATCTATAAATTATTATTTTCATTGCGCGGTATTAATCAAAACTTGTTGTCTATTGTATTTTATTAGATTTTTTTCTATTGAAGACTAACGATAATTTTGTTCTATGTTATCTTAGTCATAATATTCTTTACTGGGCTAGTTGAGCTCACCCTTTTCCTTTTTGTTCCATTTTTCTTCTCAGGAGGCGAGAATGTAGCGAGTTCTAGTCGGGGTGTGGAATGATGGTTCTTAGAAAGTTGTTTTAGTAGTCCTCACCATTTTTGTAAATTAATATATCAATAATTATAATGAGGACTTATTTGAGTGTTGATATTGTCTAGAAGACAATATTTGTATTTAAACTCACAGTTTTTATGTTGTATTAATAAAGTTGTAGTTGTTTCTGTACCATGTTATTGACGACTCAGAATGGTTGTTGTATACCTATTTTGGGGGCGTCACAACTCAATAGTATAATCATGTGAAAAAACTAATTATAGTATAGTACCTTCATCTATACCTCCATTTTTAATTTAGTCTTGCAAGTATTATCAATCTTGCACCAATTCTCCTAATAGTAAATCATGTGAATCAATAGTACAAATATGTGAACACATATTTATAAGCATGTGAATTAATAGCAATTAATTACTCACTTATCCGATTAATTACCCGATTAGTCAATATAACTTTCAGACATCAATTATTATCGAAATAAATGTCGATTTCCACTAACACTAATAATTCCCACATAATGGAACTATCAATTTCATCTTTAATCAACACGAACTTATTCATCATTAATATTATAACTCATAATATTTAACAACCAGTGTCGCTCCTGTGAAAGAGGGGGCTTTTCGATAAGGATTTCTCTTTATTGACACGCAATTAGGTGACCAAACCTCTCATTGACAGAACTTCTAGACATTGTCAATATTGAAAATAATAATATGAATAACTTTGTCATCTCAATTATTGATTTAATAATATAAAATATTGATACTGTGATAATAATTGAATCAATAATATGAGAGATATGATACAAAGAATTATCGTGTAATAATTGAGTATAACGAAAGTGACTTCTTACGTAAGCATCAATAATCAATACCGCATTGTAAACTACTATGCAACCACGCCAGACATCGCATTTTTTACTACCGGGTAGGTCAACAGCTTTTAATGGTAACACTTTCGTAGTTATTTTTATAAAAAGATAATTACATGCTTTTCTAACTACGATAATACTTGGTTAGGGGTCCACTTAATGATTGTGTCGTCGCATTTAATATTCCCCGATAAAAAGAATATTCCCCGACCAAACGAATATTTTATAACAACTTGCTTAATTTGCAAAAAATTTCACATATCACCCTTAACTTTAACCTTTTATGAATTTAACAATTTACGAAATAAAATAATAATTATAAGAAAATTGAATACTTTTATTTCATAAAATTCGGGGTCTTACAATGATATACAGATGTTTGTTCAATTATTTTCTTTTTACAAAAGTAAGTCTGGCATGACATGTCGACACTTTACTTTTTCTAAAGCAGTCTGGATCACAACTCAATTATTTTTAAAACATGTACAAGTTGGTTCAATTTTCTCTGTGGGATCATAAATTCCACTACCATTATTATATACCTCTTTTGGTTATTTTGTCAAAGCAGGTGTTCTAGTTGTTTACTAAATTTTCAGTATAAATAGGTTGCCCGGTTGAGCAACTAAACACACACCATCACTACACTAAAAATATAAAATTCTTTTACTACAATATTATGAGTATAATATTGTGAGTATTTCTGTTGAGTGTAATGTTACTCCAAGTGTAGATAAGGAATTAAAATATTGTTTAAGTTGATCAATTTCACAGAAAGCATAATCAAGTCAAATGTTAAGGTAAGAGATATCATTATTATGGTAAGGGGTATCATTATTTCTAATATGGTAAAGGAATATTATTTTCTTTCACAATTCATATTTGAGCAAGGAACTTTACATTCACTTGAACTTTATATTTTATCAAGAATTTTAATCAATTTTCTGGATATCATGTTTGCAATTTGGACTCTGGATAATTATGTTGAAAATCACTAAGATCTATTTTATCTTATTATTCTGATTATTTCTGTCCATTCATCATATATATCATTGTTATAATCATTGTGGTAAAATTTCTCTTCAGTCAAGGGTGCAAAGATGAAATGTTGATTGGTATGATCATGACCATAGGTTCTCTTTGGCCAAGGGTGCAAAGATGAATTCTTGATTGATAAGATCATGACCATTAGTTTTACAGTTGTATGTCTTTGTCCTATAATACAAAGATGGACTGTTGATTATTGGTTTTACAGTTGTATATCTCTGGCTTACGTGCAAAGATGGACTGTTGATTATTGATTTTACAGTTGTATATCTTTGGCTTACGTACAAAGATGGACTGTTGATTATTGGTTTTACAGTTGTATATCTTTGGCTTACGTTCAAAGATGGACTGTTGATTATTCGTTTTACAGTTGTATATCTTTGGCTTACGTTCAAAGATGGACTATTGATTATTGGTTTTACATTTGTATATGTGGCGCCCCCAAAATAGGTTCACACAACCCATTCTGAGTCGCCAAATACATGGTACAGAAAATAACTACAACTTCATTATTATAATTGTCGTGCAAAATACGACAACACATATGTTGTGAGTTTAAATATAAATATTGTCTTCTAGACAATATCCAAACTCAAATAAGTCCTCATTATAATTATTGATAAACTATTTTACAAAATAGTGAGGACTGCTAAAATAACTATCTTGACCCATTACTCCACACCTCGACTACTTCTCGCTATATTCTCGCCTCCTGAGAAGAAAAATGGAACAAAAAAGAAAATGATGATTTCAACTAGCCCAGTAAAGAATATTATGACTAAGATATTGAAAAACAAATTATCGTTAGCTTTCAATAAATCAGCTAAAATATAATGGACAACAAGTTTTAGATCAATATTCGCATCGGAAATAACAATTCATTAGAAGAGTTAAGTAGAATGACATCTACTATATTTTATGATTTAAAAGTCCATCATCAATATTTTATCCCTGCAAAATCAATCAATATACATCTTGAATCAAATATTCATCTTTGTACTATGGTACAAAGATATTCATTCGTATCACCAGTTGGTCATGTTCATCTCAACATTTGTCTATATTTGCACTACGGCCAAAAATATTCATCAGGTAATCATTCATCTTTGCACTACATGCCAAAGATATTTAGTTATATCACCATTTAGGACTGAGGACGATAAAAATATTTTAAAGAACAGGAATCCAGTGAGATAAACGAATAAAGATTAGAGATTCGTACTTTAGTTTATCTAAGTTCAAAAATACTCCATAATAATCAATTGTGGAACAAAATTCAAGAATGAAGATCAAAACATGGATACAATCAAAGATAGTAACCATAATAGACAACTTGGACAAAGAAAAGAAAATTTAATTTTTCTATGAATAGTGTCGTATACGTGAATAGTGTCATATACATGAATAGTAATCCTGACATGAAAAGGTAAAAATTTCACAAGAAAAATCATACTTCGTGAATAGTACTCGTGAATAGTATCGTATACGTGAATAATGCCGTATACGTGAATAGTAACCTCGACATAAAAAGGTAAATATTTCATAATAAAATTCATACCAATATTTTGGTATAATGATATTGAAAGAAATAATATCATTTATGAAAGAAATAACATCCCTTACCTCAAAAGAATAGTACTTCTTGCTGGAATATCGGATATAATGCTGAAGGAAACTTGCACTGTATATCAATACTCAAGATATCTAAATACTCACAAAAATACGCTCGATATTATAGAGAGAAAACTTTAAATTCTGGTGTGATTTCCAATTCTAACCTAAACATCCTATTTAAGAAAAATGCTTAGAACACCAAAGTAGAAAATTTAATAAAATATTATTAAATTTATTATTATTTTTCTTAGCACACCACATCACAATCTTAGCACTCCACAAGTGGGTCCCACCATCTTAAAAATATTTTTGTAAAAAAAATATTTATAACCCCAAAAATCAATTATTTCAGAACTTCAATAATTCATAATAAATAGCTCTTTTATCAGAAAAATTTGAATCTTATGTCCATTCCATAGGAAATTTAATTCTATACAACTTTGTAGAAGAAAGTTTTTCCAAATTCCAAATAAGAAATGACCGAAATCCACATACGGATGATTTTTAACACCTTCATTCTGACAAAATACTGATAAAATACCTTAGCATTAATTCCTTCATTTATATTTACATAAAATAAATATTTCCTTATCATTTTTATCAATGAATAATTATTCACAAATAATATTACAGAATCACAATAAAGACAACCAGATCGTTCCAAGAAAGAAGGGGCTTTTCGATAAGGATTTCTCCTTACTGGCGCGCAATTAGGTGACCAAACCCCTTTCCTAGACAGAGTTTCCTTAGACATTGCCAATAATGCTATCTAATAATATTATTCAAATAATATGAATTATTGATTTGATAATGGAGAATACTGTGCAATGACAATTATTGAATCAATAATATAAAATATCAGCGTAGTAATTATTGAAACAATAAAATAAAATATTGAATAAGAATTATCAGTAATAATTATTGAGTAGTGACTTCTTAAGTAAGAATCAATAATTTGTGCAATACCGTAGCTACCGCAAACACCACAGACATTCATCAGATTTTAACCACCGGGTATTCCAACAGTGTTAACGGTAACAACTACACCGTTATTTATTAAAAAACTCATACTTGTCATTTTCTTTATCCGACAATTTTCTCAAGATAGGCCCATAAATGGTCAAGCTACTAAATTGCATTTAATATTCCCCGACAACAAGAATATTTCACAACCAAATGAATATTCCCTGACAACAATGAGTATTTTATAATAACTTGCTTAAAAATATTTATGCATTTTATCCATCACTAACCACATTAATCGAATCAACCCCTTACTATTTCAAAATAATAAATAGAGAAAATTCCATTTTATTCATAAAAGTTAGGGTCTTACAACCTCTCCTCATAAAATTTCATCCTCGAAATTGACGTACATACCTGGTGTTTCAAAAAGGTGAGGATACCTCATTTTCATTTCTGATTCCAACTCCAGGTCATTTCCTCAATAACATGGTTCCTCCACAAAACTTTGACTTGTGGTATAACAGTTGTGCGTAGGACATGCTCCTTCCTATCCAAGATCTTGACAAGTACCTCCTTGTACGTTAAATCTTCGGCTACCTCGTCTGGTTCCAACTCAATAATGTGATTTGGGTCTTTCACATATTTACGATGTAAGACCCCAACTTTTATGAATAAAGATAAGTTTTCTATAATTATCATTTTTAAAAAATTATGGAATGAATTTGATATAATGTTATAGTTGTGGGTAATATTTATAAATTTTGCAAAGTACACGAGTTGTTATATAATATTTGATTGGTCGGAGAATATTCGTTTTAACAGGGAATATTCGTATCGAATCAAGACAATCATCATGTGGACCCCACAAATGTAATTATTGCCTTTGGATTGAGAAAACGATAAAAATATTTTTATGAAAATAACGGCGGAAGTTTTACCGTTAATTGTTGAAACACCCGGTGTTAAAAGTACAGGAATACGCGTGGTTGCATAGTAGCACACGATATTAATTATTGATGCTTACATGAGAAGTCACTCAGTTTTGTTTAATTATTGCCACAGTAATTGTTGAATAGTATCTTATGTTATTTGATTCAATTATTGTCGATATTTTATATATTATTAAACCAATAATTGAGATGACATAGTTATTAATATTATTATTTGCAATATTAACGATGTCTAGAAGTTCTGCCAATGAGAGGTTTGGTCACCTAATTGCACGCCAATAGGGAGAAATGCTTATTGGAAAGCCCCCTCTTTCCTGGGAATGACCTGGTCGATTAATATTGTGAATTATAATAATTATGATAAATGTTGTTAAAATATTGAGGTGTTTTTATGAAGTAATTATTGTAATTTTTGACGTATTTTATGGACCCCCATTTACCCAATTTTCAAAATAATCATTCGGCATATATATATATATATATATATATATATATATATATATTATATATATATAAGTGGTGGGGGAATGAAAGGATTCTTTTAGTGGGGGAATGAAAGGATTCTTTTAGTGGGGGAATGAAAGGATTCTTTGGTGGAGGAATTCCACCCATAAATTGGGTGGAATGTGGAATGGTGGAATAATATATATATATATATATATATATATATATATATATATATATATATATTGTCCCTTGGTGAATCAAAAGTCATTGAATTGGAAGAGTTTGTCGGGTGGGAGCAATTAATTCAAACAAACATGTGTGGTTTATATATATATGTATTATATTTTTTCTTTATTCTTATTGGTTGGATGATTGACAAATTGCATCTGTAGGTTACAAAAATAATTCATCTCAGGAAATCATTCTAAGATATACTGGATTAAATAGTGTCCCTTCAATTCTTCTATAAATAGGATGCTTAGTTAGAATAGAAACCACACCAGAAATTCAGAGAATTCTTATTCTACAATCTTGAGCGTATTTTTTTAGAGTTTTAAGAAGCTATGAGCGTAAAAAGCAGTATAAGTTTTCTTCAAGAAAATCCTCACCCTACCAGTCGGAGTACTCTTCTTTTACGGTAAGGGGTATTATTTCTTTTGTATTCATGAAGAGAACTTCATTATTCCATTATTAATTATTCTGTTGAATAACTCAGATACGCTGCCACCCTATACTTGGTGAAATTCTTCTGTTATTCCATTCTTTATTATTCTGTTGGAATAACTTGTATACGCGGTCTACCCTATACTTGGTGATTTCTGTTGTTATTTCATTCGTTATTATTCTGTTGGAATATCTTGTCATGCGTATGCTTTTATGCCGGACTCGGTTCTCTTTTTTTATTATTCTTTGAATATCCTATCCGTATGCTTTTACGCAGGACTCGATTCCGTTATTTATTATTCTGCTGAATAACCTCGCCTATCTGGCACCGCATGCATGGTGATTTCTGTTGTTATTCCATTCTTTATTATTCTATTGAAATATCCTGTCAGTGCGTATTACGCCTGACCTGGTATCGTTTTTTATTATTCTTTTGGAATAACTTGTCTATGCGAAGTACTACATACATGGTGATTTCTTTTGTTATTCCATTTTTTATTATACTCAGTTGGTTAAAGTTTTGACTTCTATACTCCATGAAATTAGTGGAATATCCTTGATATTTGCACTTCATCCAGTATCTTTTCGTGGAAATATATTCTTCTGAGCATTCTTTAATTTTACTCTACAAAGAAGTATCATGTTGACAATTTGGACGTTATTAGTTCCTGGATAAATTAATTCTTGAACTTGTTTTTATTGAATTCTTATATCATTGTCATCATCCTCATATTTATATTTTGTTGAAAGTCATCTGTGGCCTGTAGTGCATAGATGGGCTTGGTATGATTATGACCAAGGATTATTCGGTGTAATCATGACCGTAATATTACAAATGATGTGGTAAAAGTCCTCATTGGCCCGTAGTGCATTTATGGATAGTTGTTGGCATGATCATGACCATTAATGAATACACGAATATCCTTGGCCCGTAGTGCATGGATAATTTGTGATTGTCATACTAATGAATATCCTTGGCCGTAGTGGATGGATGATGTGGATTATTTATTGTCGAGTCCCAAATGATAAAAATGATGAAAACCTTTTAAATCATAAAAAATAGTAGATTTTATTCTCTACTTGACTCTTTTAATGGATCAGATAGTTCACCGCAGCTTAAACTTGATGTCTATTGTATTTTATCAGTTTAACTTTGTTGAAGACTAATGATAATTTATTATGCATTATCTTAGTCATAATATTTCTTACTGGGCTAGTTGAGCTCACCCTTTCTTTCACTGTTCTCTTCAGGAAATGAGAACGTAGCCGGGACTAGTCGAGGAACGGAGTGACGGTCCGAGATAATAGTATTAGTAGTCCTCACTATTCTGTTAAATAGTGTGACAATAAATGTAATGAGGACTTATTCTGATAGTGGATATTGTCTAAAAGACAATAATTGTATTAAAACTCACAGCTCTCTTATTGTATATTAAAGATTATATTTGCATTCTGTCCCATGTATTTGGCGACTCAGAATAGGTGATGTATACCTATTTTGGGGGCGTCACAGTTGGTATCAAAGCTTAGGGATATGATCCCTGGCTGAGATGTGAGACAAGAACTAGGAGGGGAGAGACGGGGAATTCCTTCGCTAGTATTACCTACCTAAGTTTATTTGGTATTTAGTTGGTTGGTCAGAGTATTGGGATAATATGTGATATGTTAATTAACCCTTGTTTTGTGGCAGTGTTTGAAAATGGCATCCGAGAATGTTGAGAACATCAATAGAGCACAGGAGACCGTTGAGTCTCCACAGATCAATAATCAGGATAATGTGCATCGTGAAGGCAACAATCCTCGTGCAAAACAACAACACCGACTGTATGATGATGAATAATGGAATGTTCCGAGGCTTCATGCAATTCATGCAACATCAAAGCGAGAGCGGTTTCATTCAAAATGCGTGGAAACACCGGCAACTCTCGGACGGTCACCACTAAACAGTTCAAGGAGCTGGGACCACCGGAGTTTTTTGGAGAGCCAAAACCACTTAAGGCGGAGATGTGGATAAAGCAAATCAACAAGATATTTGATGTCTTGGGTTGCTTCGAGGAGCAAAAGGTTCCCTTTGCCACCTTCATGTTACGGGCAGAGGCAGACATCGGTGGGAATCAAGAAGCGTACTCAACTCGCCGACCAAGATGTCTTCTTGGGAGAAGTTCCAAGAACTGTTCAACGACAAGTACTTTCCCGAAAGTATTCATCACATGAAAGAGGTAGAGTTCATTAAACTGGAGCAAAACAACATGACCGTGTCGCAGTACGATTCCAAGTTTGCCGAGCTGTCCTGGTTTACGTCTCATTTGGTTGATAATGAGGAGAGAATGACACGAATGTTTCTAAGAGGTTTGAAACCCGAGATACGTCAATATCTTATCTCTCATAAACTATGTTTGTATTCAGATGTTGTTAATATGGCTCAGTTATTGGAGCGTGATAATGAGTCAACCCAACTAAAAGAGAGCAAAACGCAAAAATGATAATACCAAAGGAAAGCAACCATCGAAATCTAAGATAACAAGCATGGAGGGAATCAACAGCCGTAAATGGTAACCACTTCTATGGTAATCGTACAAAAAACAATAAGAATGGACATTTCAAGAAGAGGAAATTCAACAATGATGGAAAGACGTCAACACCAGTACCTGTTGTTAAGGAAGGAGATCGACCACCTATCATATGTTTCAAATGCGGAGGGGAGGGACATATCAGTCCAAACTGCGCGAAGCCATCCAAAACATGTTATAATTGTGGAAGAGAGGGTCACCTAGCTCGATTTTGTCGTTCACCGAAGACAAGTTCAGCTAGGATGGAGGCACCAAAGGCCGTCCCAGAAAAGTCAAAACCGGTAGTGCAAGGGAGAGCGTTTGTCGTGACCTCTCAGAAAGCAAAGAACCCGAACGAAGTCATCACGGGTAAGCTTATCATAAACTCTAGCAAAGTATATACCTTATTTGATACCGGTTCTATCTATTCTTTTATTTCTCCTACTTGCGCTCAACGTTTAAATTTGACTCCAGAGAAATTGGACTTTGACTTATCTGTTGAAACTCCATTGGGAGAAACCTTCATTACATCCATTGTTTATAAGTCTTGTTTGGTTCAAATCGGTACCCTCACATTACCTGTCGATCTTATTTCATTGAAAATACTTGCATTTGACGTAATTCTAGGGATTGATTGGTTAACCACTCATCATGCAAAAATTAATTATTTTCGTAAGGTTGTTAGCTTTCATATTCCTAACCAACCTATTATGCAAATTCAAGCAACCAAACCATTAAAATCAATCACTGTCATCTCAAGCCATAAAGCTATTCGTTTATTGAAAAATGAATGTCAAGCTTTCTTAGCTCATGTCACGGATCTAAACAAAAATGCGTTAGTTTTGAATGATATTTCTATTGTTAATGAATTTCCTGATGTATTCCCTGAAGAACTTCCTGGCCTACCCCCAGAGCGTGAAATTAAATTTTGTATCAACCTTGAACCTGGTACAAAACCCATTTCCAATGCCCCATATCGAATGGCTCCTATTGAACTTCAGGAGTTAAAGACCCAACTGCAGGAATTGTTAGACATCGCTTTATTCGCCCCTAGTACTTCTCCTTAGGGTGCTCCTGTTCTATTCCTGAAGAAGAAAGATGGGAGTATGCGACTATGTATTGATTATCGGGAGTTGAATCATGTCACCATCAAAAATAGGTACCCATTACCACGTATTGATGACCTGTTTAACCAGTTACAAGGTGCCAAATTCTTTTCAAAGATTGATCTTCGTTCCAGATATCACCAATTGAAGATTAGAACCGATGACATTCCAAAGACAGCTTTCAGAACTCGGTACGGACATTATAAATTCCTAGTCATGTCTTTTAGATTGACTAATGCTCCTACTGCCTTCATGGATAAGATGAACCGAGTATTCAAGGAATATTTGGATCACTTTGTGGTTGTCTTTATTGATGACATCCTTATTTATTCCAAAAGCCGTGAAGATCATGAGCAATACTTGAGGCTGATACTCCAAAAGCTTCGTGAATATAAGCTTTATGCCAAGTTGAAGAAATGCGAGTTCTGGCTTGAGGAAGTAGCATTTCTTGGGCACGTGGTATCATGTCATTGAATATCTGTTGACCCGACAAAGATTGAAGCCATTCAAAGCTGGGAACAACCTAAATCAAATGATCAAAGTATGTAGCTTTCTGGCTTAGCCGGTTATTATCGAGATTCATAGAATGGTTTTCTCAAATCGCTACTCCATTAACTCAAATTTACTTTGAAAGATACAAAATTCGGTTGAACGAGGAATGTGAGAAGAGTTTTCAAGAACTCAAGAGAAGACTCATTTCAAAGACTGCTCGCTCACAATACCATCCGATTCGGAGGATTTGTCATCTACAAAGTGATGCTTCGTGCAAAGGGTTAGGATGTGTTCTCATGCAACACGGGAAAGTCATAGCCTATGCCTTCATCGAAAACTCAAAGAATATGAGAGGAATTATCCTACTCATGATCTAGAGTTAAGCAAATGTTGTCTTCGCACTTAAAATTTGGAGGCATTACTTGTATGGGAGAAAGTGGAGATCTTTACGGATCATAAAAGCCTCAAATATTTCTTCACTCAAAAGGAACTCAACATTCGACAGCGACGTTGGCTTGAACTATTGAAAGATTATGATCATACCATCAAATACCATCTTGGAAAAGCGAACGTGGTAGCTGACGCATTGAGTAGAAGATCATATGCAAGTACGAGTGCGGATATTGTCAACGCAAAGGCCCATTTTGTGTGACTTGCAAAGGATGGAATAGAGTTAAAGACTCTAGGGACCCATGTGATGATGGCGAATATACGAGTAGAACCGACTTTAATCGATAAAATTAAAGTCGCTTTCAAGCTACGCACTGGAGCCGATGCGTATGAGGAAGAAAGTACAAGAAGGTGCTATGCCGGAAGCAAGAATCGATAAAGAAGGAATACTTCGAGTCAACTCCAGACTTTGTGTTCCTAACAACCCTGATTTAAAGTATAAAATCATGATGGAGGCGCATAACACACCATTTGCAATCCATCCTGGGAGTACCAAAATGTCTCATGATCTTCGTCATACATTTTAGTGGAGCAATATGAAGAGAGAGATAGCATTGTTTATCTCAAGGTGTCTAATTTGTCAACGAGTCAAGGCGGAGCATCAAGTACCAAAAGGTCCATTGCAACCACTTGAAATTCTAGAATGAAAGTGGGAGCACATTACCATGGATTTCATTACATGTCTTCCCAAGGTTTCTCAAGGCATTGATGCAATTTGGGTCATTGTTGATAGATTGACCAAGTCTGCTCATTTCTTACCTATACGAGAAACTTATACACTTGAACGTCTTGCTCGTATATACATAAACGAGGTTGTAAGATTGCATGGTATGCCAATATCCATAGTTTCTGATCGAGACCCAAGATTTACTTCAAGATTTTTGGTTAGTTTGCAAAAAGCTATGGGCACGATTATTTACGATTTAGTTCGGATATCATCCTCGCATGCATCGACAATCGAGAGAGACTATTCAAACTCTTGAAGATTTATTAAGACTCGTGTCCTCGACTTCAAGGGAAGTTGGGACAAGTTCTTACCATCGGTGGAGTTTTCTTCCAACAATAGTTATCAAACAAGTATCAAGCGTGCTCCATTCGAGGCGTTAGATGGAAGAAAGTGTCATTCTCCAAAGATGTTTGGGATGAGGTGGGTGAAGCAACATTGTTGGGACCGGAGTTAAGTACGTATGACTACTTAAAAGATTCAAACGATCCGACAACGATAAAAACCTCACAAGACCGATAAAAGAGTTATGCCGATCTTCATCGAAAGGACGTGAAATTCGATATCGAGATCAGAGTTGTCGTGTATTATGGAAAGTGTTGCTCCATGGAAAGAGAGGAAAACTCAATCCTCGATTCATTGGCCCATTTTTAATCCTCGATCGAGTAGGGACTGTAGCATATAGACTTGCTTTACCGCCAAGTATGTCTCATGTTCATAACATTTTCATATATCCATCCTACGTAAATATGTGAAATACCCAACCACATTATCGAAGTTAGAACCATTTAAATAGCGGAAGATTTAACGTATGAAGAGGTTCCTGTTCAAATCTTAGATAAGAAGGAACATATTCAACGCTCCAAGGTTATACCTCAAGTCAAAGTTTTATGGTGGAACCACGATGTTGAGGAAATGACTTGGGAGTTAGAATCTGAAATGAAATCAAGGTATCCTTACCTCTTCGACATACCAGGTACATACCCTAATTTCGAGGGCGAAATTTCATAAGAAGGGGAGATTGTAAGACCCCAACTTTTATGAATAAAGATGAATTTTCTATAATTATCATTTAAAAAATTATGGAATGAACTTGATATAATGTTATAGTTGTAGGTAATATTTATAAATTTTGCAAAGTACGCGAGTTGTTATATAATATTCGATTGGTCGAGGAATATTCGCTTTAACAGGAATATTCGCGATTTACAAGACAATCATTGTGGACCCCACAACGGAATTATTGGCTTGATTGAGAAAAACGACAAAAATATTTTTATGAAAAAATAACAAATGGAAGTTTTACTCGATAACTATTGAAACATCCTGTTAAAAGTACATGAATACGCTGGGTTGCATAGAGCACACACCAGTATTAATTATTGATGCTTACGTGAGAAGTCACTCGCTTTTGTTTAATTATTGCCACAAGAATTGTTGAATAAGATCTCACGTTATTTGATTCAATTATTGTCTATATTTTATATATTATTAAACCAATAATTGAGATGATCGAGTTATTAATATTATTATTTGCAATATTAATGATGTCTAGAAGTTCTCGCCAACGAGAGGTTTGGTCACCTAATCATGCCGCCAATAGGAGAGAAACTTATTGAAAGCCCCTCTTTCCTCGGGAACGACCGGTCGATTAATATTGTGAATTATAATAATGATGATAAATGTTGTTAAAAATATTGAGGTGTTTTTATGAAGTAATTATTGTAATTTTGACGTATTTTATGGGCCCCATTTACCTATTTTTCAAAATAATCATTCTAAGATATATATATATATATATATATATATTTTAAATAATATATATATATATATATATATATATATATATATATATATATATATATATATATATATATATATAAGTGGTGGGGAATGAAAGGATTCTTTTAGTGGGGGAATGAAAGGATTCTTTGGTGGGAGGAATTCCACCCGTAAATTGGGTGGAATGTGGGAATGGTGGAGTAGTATATATATATAATATTAACGTGGGTGTATGTATGTTATATATTTATATATATATATATATATATATATATATATATATTATCCTTTAATGAATCAAAAGTCATTGAATTGGAAGAGTTTGTTTGGTGGGGGAGCAATTAATTCAAACAAACATGTGTGGTTTATATATATATGTATTATATTTTTTCTTTATTCTTATTGGTTGGATGATTGACAAATTGCATCTGTAGGTTACAAAAATAATTCATCTGTGAAATCATTCGGTACACACGGATTAAATAGTGTCCCTTCAATTCTTCTATAAATAGGATGCTTAGTTAGAATAGAAACCACACCAGAAATTCTGAGAATTCTTATTCTACAATCTTGAGCGTATTTTTTTAGAGTTTTAAGAAGCTTTGAGCGTAGAAATCAGTATAAGTTTTCTTCAAGAAAATCCTCGCCCTACCAGTCGGAGTACTCTTCTTTACTTGGTAAGGGTATTATTTTTTTCAGTATTCATGAAGAGAACTTCATTATTCCATTATTTATTATTCTTTGAATAACTCAGATACGCTGAGCTACCCTATACTTGGTGAAATTCTTCTGTTATTCCATTCTTTATTATTCTATTGGAATAACCTGTATACGCGGTCTAGCCTATACTTGGTGATTTCTGTTGTTATTCCATTCGTTATTATTCTGTTAGAACATCTTGTCTGTGCATTTTACGCCTTTAGACCGGTTCCGCTTTTTATTATTCTCACCGGAATTTCCCGTCTCAGACGCTTTTACGCCGGGACCGATTCCGTTATTTATTATTCTGTTGAAATAACCTGTCTATGTTAAGTACCGCATGCATGGTGATTTCTGTTGTTATTCCATTCTTTATTATTCTATTGAATATACTCTGCAAGGTATTACGCCTTTGACCGGTTCCGTTATTTAATATTCTCGCTGAATAACTCGCTCATGCTAAGTACTACATGCATGGTGATTTCTTTTGTTATTCCATTCTTTATTATACTCAACTTGTTAAAGTTTTGACTTCTATACTCCATGAAATTAGTGGAATATCCTCGATATTTGCACTTCATCCAAAGATATTTTCGTGAAAATATTCTTCCGAGCATTCTTGAATTTTACTCTACAAAGAAGTATCATGTTGATAATTTAGACGTTATTAGTTCCTCGGATAAATTAATTCTTGAACTTGTTTTATTGAATTCTTATATCATTATCATCATCCTCATATTTATATTTTGTTGAAAAAGTCATCTATGGCCCAGTAGTATATAGATGGACTTGGTATGATTATGACGAGGGATTATTCTTGCAGTAATCATGACCGTAATGTTACAAATGATGTGGTAAAAGTCCTCATCGCCCGTAGTGCATTGATGGACAAATTGTTGGCATGATCATGACCATCGATGAATACACGAATATCCTCGGCCCGTAGTGCATGGATAATTTGTGGTTGTCATACTAATGAATATCCTCGGCAGAAAAGTGGATGATGTGGATTATTTATTGTCGAGTCCCAAATGATAAAAATGATGAAATACCTTTTAAATCATAAAAGATAGTAGATTTTATTCTCTACTGACTCTTTTTTAATGGATCAGTATGTTCCATCAGTAGTTAAAATTGATGTCTATTGTATTTTATCGCTTTAACATTGTTGAAGACTAATGATAATTTATTCTCGCATTATCTTAGTCATAATATTTCTTCTTGGGCTAGTTGAGCTCACCTTTTCTTTCACCGCTTCTCTTTAGGAAATGAGAACGAGCCTTTGACTAGTCTGGGAACGGAGTGACTGGCCCGAGATGATGGTATTAGTAGTCCTCACTATTCTGCTAAATAAAGGTGACAATAAATGTAATGAGGACTTATTCTGAGAGTGGATATTGTCTAAAAGACAATAATTATATTAAAACTCACAGCTCTCTTGTTGTATATTAAAGATTGTATTTGTATTCTGTCCAATGTATTTGGCGACTCAGAATAGGTGATGTGTACCTATTTTGGGGGTGTCACATACGAAGCACAGATATGTGAAAAACATTATGAACACGAGACATGATTAGATGTAATGTGAGTCTATAGGCCACATTTCCTACTCGATCAAGAATCTCAAATAGACCAACAAATCGTGGATTGAGCTTTCCTCTCTTCCTGAATCTTGTAACTCCCTTCCATGGAGCAACACGTAACAATACATGATCCCCAATATTTGTAACGCCCGAGAAAATCGGATTTATATGAGAATTAAATTTTTATTTGATTATGTGAATTAAATGAATTTAATCGATTATTTATGTGAGTAAGCTATGTGAAGGTCATTCTATGACCTAGAATGTGCGGATGTGGTTAGTATTCTGGCTATGTGCTAGAATTAATTGTATTGAATTTCCAAGACAACAATAAAAGTTTTCTGAGAAATTTCCTTAAAAGCACTATTCATCCGTTTCTACTCGGGAATTAAGTTTGAAATTCTGAGAAACACGTAATGATAGAATATGAAGACGAGATGGAATATTTAATAATATTTCATTTATGGCAAATGAAGTTTGCGCCTGCGGACTGAAAACCTAAGGGTTAAGAAGAATGATTTCCGGGATGGAAGTGAGATTCATATAATGAATTACGATAATGATTATGTGTACGTTATACGAGTGTGATATGATTATCGTACGAGTATTATACGAAGAGATTACGTAAATGTTACGTGTAGAATACGATTGGTGTAATGGACTTAGAGTTTAGGACTTAGTATAATCCAATTGTATTGGATTATATCAAGATCAAGTAATTGAGTAATTAATCCCAAGGAATTATGTGTCTAAGCCCAAGTTAAGGCCCAACGTTATGTTTAATTAAGCCCGATCCAAGAAACTGAACCGTGGATCGAACCGATGGGTAATCGAATGGGTAAAACCCATGGGGCAAACCATAGGGATGACCCATGGGCAGATGTAAACCCGACACTTGGTGGCTGGTAAAGTGAACTACTTGATCACCAGGTATTTTACTTGGTGATGAAGTAGTGAATAGTAAGGAGGTGAGGAGAAATGACCAAAAAGCCCTCCATTTGAATTAGCGATAAATAGAAGGCTTAAGTTGGCCATTTGTGATTTTTCCAAGAGTTATTCAACTTATATTGAGAGAGAGAAAGAGCTAGAAACAAGAAATCATCTCACTTTGAAGAAAAACATTAGAGATTTTAGCAAGAATACAAAGATCAAAAAGGTAATATTCCATTAATATTAGTTTTCCATCCTTTTGATTTCTTTGTTATGAAGAATCATAAATTGGTGGAGCATACCTCTTATGGAGGAATAAGGATGGCTTGTAATATGTAAAACAATTATAAGTCATGTATAAAATGCAAATCGTAAGGGTTTACCTAAGTTTAAACCGTAGGAAATATTAATTTATGAACTTGGTTGTTGATGGAGAAATTGAACACCATCACTATTAGAATAAGTGCATCTTTCTTGGTTAGGATGTAGATATGAAATCAATGGAGTGTTCCATTTGATTTGGCATATTTAACACTAGTAACGAAGTTATGGCGAATTTTACGGAATTAGACGTTAAACGTTAAAAACGTAGAAATTCCAGATTAGTAGTCGAAAGTTGTTGTGAGACTTGAAAACATTGGTTTTCAATGTCAACACGTGAGATATGGTATTTAAGAGTCGTGGGCTCAAGAATCGTTGGATTCTGACTTAAAACAAAGAAAACGAGTATTGAACGCTCGAAAGCGTTTAACGAACTCTCGATAATGAACTTAGAAGTGAATTTTGAGTTAACAGATACAGAATTGTAAAATTCTTATATGAATGCCTATAGTATGTAAAATGGGAGTTGTAGGCTTTTGAACGGACCAAATCGAACTTATAACAAAGAAGTTATGAAGCCGGGAAGTTCACTAAAATTTTTATCTGTCAAAAATTTTCTGAGTCTAAGGTCCGCGCCGCAAACACCGACATAGACATAGCTATAAGTGTCAGTCGCCAAATACCATACACAAAGATAAATGACTTCATCAAGAGTGGCATCGCAACGCCATTCACAGGT
Organism: Panax quinquefolius; assembly: GCA_020205615.1. Classification (NCBI taxonomy): domain Eukaryota; kingdom Viridiplantae; phylum Streptophyta; class Magnoliopsida; order Apiales; family Araliaceae; genus Panax; species Panax quinquefolius. Next base: position 104,697,840 of record CM035155.1, on the reverse strand, counting down.
ATAGGTTTCAAGTCGCAGATCTTGAGACCGTGGCTTAGGTATCAGAACCCAAATGCAAATACTTAGTGTTCTCAGATAGAGGCCATACCATGCTACCGGTAGGCGGCATTTGTTAGACAAGTTAGGTTTAAACTCCAATTATTTCAAGACCAATATGAGATAAGTTTATATAATTAATGAACATACTAAAACTATTCCTATGTTACATATACTAGTGTATATGGTGATGAACTTAGGAATTGAACGCGAGTTGTCAGTATGGTAACGAAGAACACAAAGTGTTAATAAATAAACCATGAACGGTAATTGACATTGGTACTTCACCAATGGTGATCGAGTCCGGTTAATAACGTAAGATCGTTAACAAGCCGCGATGAAGGGTAGTAAGATGAATTGACCTTATTAATGAAATAAAGTCAACTAAGACATAAAAGAGAAAGAAGTTGGTAGAAATAATGTAATTGATTGTTTGGTAGCTAATTACAGTGTGCTATGTGAATATATCATGTAGATTTTGTAAAGGTTGAGAACAGTCAAATAAATTATTTGAAGACGCTTGAAGACAAGTTTTCTTAAACGCTTATCTATCCTTTGTGTTAGTCGAGTTTTCTGTGATTCATTGTAATGAGTTGTATGAATGATTTTAAAGAAAGGGTCAATGCCAGTTTTAACTCGGCTAGACTATTCGTAAGAGATAGATTGATTTGTATATATATCTTTCTATATAGAAATGATAACGCTATCCTATGCCAAGTATTTGGTACGGATTTAAAGGTAAGGTTTGTCTATGAATAAACAAAAGTATTTTTCATCATTTATACGATGGGCACGAGAGTTTGCAAAAACTTAAACGTAAATACGTTTAACGGATGAATGTTGATCAACATAGAGTACTATAGGTTGATCACCTAGAAGTGCTCGTAAGAATGCTGGATGTACAGCCTTAGTGCTGTGATGTCCTTTTCAAGTATAAAAATAGAAAGATACTGTTCATGGTCTTTCGACCAGTTCAGAATTCCTAAACTAGTATATACTTTGGGAATTGATGTTATGAATTGTTAAGTATTAATGTTTCGTAATACTTCATGACTATTTGTTCAGTTATGGAAGATTTTCATATAATTCACGAATGTGGTATTGATATTATTCTTTGTTAAACTTGCTGAGCTATTTGTGCTCACTTCTTGCATGAATTATATGAATGCAGTTAAAGCCAAGCATACAGAGAATGCTAAGAGAAATAAAGATGGATAGTTAACCATCTTGTAATAGAGTAGTATGATTGTATGTATTATACTTACGAACAACGAATGATGTAATCGGTTTATGAACCTGGGAAATGATTTCACTTTGATTGTAATAAGAAGATAGTAATTACATTCATTATATTGTGTTTTCAATGGAATGATTGTATAGTTATGAGTACCATGTAGCACCATATGTCAGGTTGGAAGATACCCGAATTTTGGGGCGTCACAGGTTGGTATCAAAGCATTAAGTTATAAAACTTAAGGGGGGAAAAAACCTTAGGCTAATAACCTCGCAAGGAAGGTAAAGTCCGAAGAAAGAAATTCGAGTCAAATGAAATAATAAAGTATTGAGAAAACTCAGTACCGAAAGATTTAAAAGATGGAAATTAATCCTAAATAAATTAAATGTGATTTGTGATTATACTATTGTGTATTATGTACTAATCAACGTGTTATGTATTTTGTAGATGTCAAACGATAGCTTGACGTATAGAGACATTCACGTGGTGAGTGAAGAGTCAGTGAACCAAGTGGAGATAGTACCTATGCCAGTGGCGGAGGTACCGGTAGTGGTTCTAGAAGATTCTTATCGAGAAGAGTACATTTCTGGGGAGGATTACTTTGAGGAAACAATGGGAATAACATCATATCTGAATATGATGATAGATGTGGAGGAGGATATGGAGGTAACATCGATTAATATGGTGGTACCTACTCAAGAGTCAACACCTCTAGATGCAATAAGATCATTATACCTGGCTGTGCTTGATAGGAATGTGCATCTGCGCACTGTGGTGCAGACACAAAACGAGGAGATTACCGCCTATATGAGGCAAAGGAGTCTGTAGAGGCAGATTTTGAGTAGGAGCACGATGAGAAAGTGCTGATGACGGATAAGGCGAGGGATTATAAGGAAGAGGCTGTAGAGCTTCGAAAGAAACTGGTTGAAAAAGACCAGAAGATTGCTAGGATGTCGTACATCCATGAATGTGCTCATGAGGATTTTAAGCTGAAAATCACTTGTTATTCTATTGAGTCAGGGCAGACTCGACATACGATTAGTCGAGATATTGTTTCGATTTTAGCAAATCAGAAACATGAGAATTCCGTAAGGCAGTGTTAGTAGATCACTAGATCTTTTTGTATATGTGTAGTGACGTAAAACCCTCTTTTGTATAATTAAAGGGTAGTCTTTTTGTAAATCCAAATTTTTGTAGAAGTCAATCGCAGGATAGTAATGTATTAGCTTTTTGGCTATGGAAGCAAAGTGTAAATAGTTTTGGCTATGAAAGCATATTAACATAAGAAAGTTTTTATTTAATGTGCTTGTTGTGGTATGAGTTGTTATTTGGGAATGATAACTAAGTAGTTAAATAGAGAATAATAAAACTTTATTTATTTAATCAGAATTATGCCGCCAAGAAGGAGACAACGTAACCAAGAGGCTAAGTCACATAATGAAAATCAAGGGGGTCCTAATAACCCTATGCAAGAGTTCGTTAATTTATTAACGGCACCATTTAACCAAGTTGGGGGAGGAATTCCCGTAGCACCTAGGGTAGCTATAACAACTACCTTTAAAGAATTTAAAAGTGTGGGTCCTTCGGAGTTCCGAGGAACGACGGACCCATTAGAGGCCCAGACATGGGTGAAAGAGATATAGAAGGCATTTGTTATCACAAACGTGGGTAAGGCGCAAAAGACTTCTTTTGCGACTTACATGATGAAAGGGGAAGCCAACTACTGGTGGGAGGCTCACCAGGGTGGGGCTAGAACGGAGGCAGTTACATGGGAACAGTTTAAGAAGGTATTCTTTGAGAACTACTTCCCTACTAGCATGCAAGGTAGAATGGAGATTAAGTTCTTGGAAATTAAACAAGGGGACATGACGGTGCCCCAATACGCAACCAAATTCAATGAATTGGCGAGATTTGCTCCATATCAAATGGACATAGAAGAGAGGAAGGCTTGTAAGTTTGAGCAGGGCTTGAAACCCTGGTTCTACAGTAGGATTTCAGTGTTTCAGAGTGCTTCTTACGGGACGATTCTGGAAAAAGCAATTATAGCCGAAGGTGGTGGTGAGGCATTGTCTCAGTACCACAAGGAAAGGAAGAATAAGAATAAAGTAGAGGGAGGAAATAAGGCAGAGGTTGTCAGCAGTAGTGGCAGTATACCAAAGAGGAAAAGTTTTAATCCTGGGAATACTGGGGTGAATCAAGGAGATCCTAAGCATAGGATGGAGGCATGCAAGACATGCGAAAAGACTCATTTGGGATTCTGTTTAAAGGGGAAATCAGTTTTTTTATAACTGTGGGCAGGAGGGACATTTATCACCCAACTGTCCTAACCTTAAGAAAAATCATGGTTGTTTTGTTTGTGGATCGTTGGACCACATGGCAAGATATTGACCGAAGAAGGGGTTAGAGGGAAATAAGGGTTCTGGTAGTGGTAAATTATCCACTACTGGACCAACACCATCTGTGGGTAGACCTCAGCCCATATGTTTAATATGACTGTCCAGGATGCGGTTGCATCATCGGATGTAGTAGCAGCTATCATTCCAGTCAATGAAATAAATGCTTATGTGTTATTTGACTCGAGCGCTACTTGTTCTTTTATAGCATGTGAATTTGCTAAGCGATTAGGTTTAATCACTGAAAAGTTAGCAATACCTTTAGATGTTAAGGTAGCAAACGAAGAGATAATCCCCATTGAACATATTCATAAGGATTATTGCGTAAATATTAGAGGGAATACGTTATTAGTAGATTTAGTACCGATAAGGTTAAAAGAATTCGATATAATTCTTGGTATGGAATGGTTGATTAATCACAAGGCTATAATAGATTGCCATAAGAAAAGTGTGAACCTTTGGCTATCTAAGAAAACTAAGGTAGTGTTCTTCGGTAGTAAATCACCGAGACGCTCGTGTTGTCTATCGATGACACAAGCCAGGAAGATATTGAGAATGGGGTGTGTAGGTTATCTATGCCATGTTGTGGATACCCAAAGAGTGGGAGCATCCTTAGACCAGATACCTATAGTTCAAGAGTTCGAGGATGTATTTTCGGAGGATGTAAATATTATATGATTGCAGTTAAAGCCGAGCATACTGAGAATGCTAAGAGAAATAAAGATGGATAGTTAACCATCTTGTAATAGAGTAGTATGATTGTATGTATTATACTTACGAACAACGAATGATGTAATCGGTTTATGAACCTTGGAAAGGATTTCACTTTGATTGTAATAAGAAGATAGTAATTACATTCATTATATTGTGTTTTCAATGGAATGATTGTATAGTTATGAGTACCGTGTAGCACCATATGTCGGGTTGGAAGATACCTGAATTTGGGGGCGTCATAGGTTGGTATCAAAACATTAGGTTATAAAACTTAAGGGGGGAAGAACCTTAGGCTAATAACCTCGTAAGGAAGGTAAAGTCCGAAGAAAGAAATTCGAGTCGAATGAATTAATAAAGTATTGAGAAAACTCAGTACCGAAAGATTTAAAAGATGGAAATTAATCCTAAATAAATTAAATGTGATTTTACTTATACTATTGTGTATTATGTACTAATCAACGTGTTATGTGTTTTGTAGATGTCAAACGATAGCTTGATGTATAGAGACATTCACGTGGTGAGTAAAGAGTCAGTGAACCAAGTGGAGATAGTACCTATGCCAGTGGCAGAGGTACCAGTAGTGGTTCTAGAAGATTCTGATCCAGAAGAGTATATTTCTGGGGAGGATTACTCTGAGGAAACAATGGTTATAACATCATATCTGAATATGAGTATTACTCTGGTCCCAATAATGTTGCTTCACCCACCTCATCCCAACATACTGGGGAGCTAAACTTTCATCCATACAATGCTTCAAATGGAGCCACACCTATACTTGCCTGATAAATGTTGTTGTAGGAGAATTCCACCAATGGTAAGTACTTATCCCAACTCCTTTTGAAGTCTAGAACACAAAGTCTCAACAGATCTTTAAGAGTTTGAATAGTCCTTTTTGATTGCCCGTCCGTTTGAGGATGGTATGCCGAACTAAATTGTAAATCCGTGCCTATAGATTTCTGTAAGCTAACCCAAAATTGTGAAGTGAATCTTGGGTCTCTATCAGAAACTATGGATACTGGCATACCATGCAACCTCATAATCTCAATCACGTACATACGAGCAAGACGTTCAAGGGAATAAGTCTCCCGTATCGGCAAGAAATGAGCAGACTTGGTTAACCTATCAACAATAACCCAAATTGCATCTATGCCTTGAGAAACCTTGGGAAGACCCATAACGAAATCCATGTTAATGTGATCCCACTTCCATTCTAGAATCTCAAGTGGTTGCAATGGACCTTTTGGTACTTGATGCTCTGCCTTGACACGTTGACAAGTTAAACATCTTGAGATAAACTCCGCGATCTCTCTCTTCATATTGCTCCACCAAAATGTATGTCGAAGATCACGATACATTTTAGTACTTCCAGGATGGATTACAAACGGTGTGTTGTGTTCCTCCATCATGATTTTGTACTTCAAATCAGAGTCGTTAAGAACATAAAATCTGAAGTTAACTCGAAGTATTCCTTCTTCATCGATTCTTGCTTCTGGAATAACACCTTCTTGTACTTTCTTCTTCATATGCATCAGCTCTGGGTCTATGGCTTGAGCAACTTTAACTTTATAGATTAAATTTGGTTCTACGTGTATACTTGAAATCATCGCATGGGTCCCCGGAGTCTTGAACTCTATCGTCATCTTTTGTAAATCACACAAAATGGGCCTTTGTGTTGACAGCATCGCACTCGTTCCTGCATATGATCTTCTACTCAATGCGTCAGCTACCACGTTCGCTTTTCCAGGATGGTATTGAATGGTATGGTCATAATTTTTCAACAGCTCGAGCCAACGTCATTGGCACATATTGAGCTCCTTTTGGGTGAAGAAATATTTAAGGCTTTTATGATGAAATATTCATCTTTGCACTACGGGCCAAAGATATCCATTCGTATCACCAGTTGGTTATGTTTATCTCAACACCTGTCCATCTTTGCACTACGACCAAAGATATTCATCAGGTAATCATTCATCTTTGCACTATAGGCCAAAGATATTAAGTTATATCACCATTTAAGACTGATGATGATAAAAATATTTTAAAGAAAACGAATCCAGTGAGATAAACGAACAAAGATTAGGGATTCGTACTTTAGTTTATCCAAGTTCAAAAATACTCCATAATAATCAATTGTGGAGAAAAATTCAAGAATGAAGATCAAAACATGGATACAATCAAAGATAGTAACCATAATAGACAACTTGGACAAAGAAAATTTAATTTTTTTGTGAATAGTGTCATATTTGTGAATAGTGTCGTATACGTAAATAGTGTCGTATACGTGAATAGTAACCCCAACATGAAAAGGTAAAAATTTTATAAAAAAAATCATACTTTGTGAATTGTACTCGTGAATAGTACTATATACGTGAATAGTGTCGTATACGTGAATAGTTACCTCGATATAAAAAGATAAAAATTTCATAATAAAATTTATACCAATATTTCGGTATAATGATATTGGAAGAAATAATATCATTTACGAAAAAAATAACATCCCTTACCTCAAAAGAATAATACTTCTGACTGGAATATAGGATATAATGCTGAAGGAAACTTGCAATGTATAGCAATACTCAAGATATCTAAATACTCACAAAATTATGCTCGATATTATAGAGAGAAAACTTCAGATTCTGGTGTGATTACCAATTCTAACCTAAGCACCTTATTTATAGGAAAATACTTAGAACGCCAAAGCAGAAAATTTAATAAAATATTATTAAATTTATTATTTTTTTCTTAGCACACCGCATCATAATCTCAGCACTCCACGAGTGGGTCCCACAATATTAAAAACGTTTTTTGTAAAAAAAATATTTATAACCCCAAAAATTAATTATTCCAGAACTTCAATAATTCATAATAAATAGCTCTTTTATCAAAAAAATTCGAATCTTATGTCCATTCCATAGGAAATTTAATTCTCTACAACTTTGTAGAAGAATTTTTTTCCAAATTTCAAATGAAAAATGACCGAAATCCACATACGAATGATTTTCAACACCTTCATTCCGACAAAATACTGATAAAATACCTCAGCATTAATTCCTTCATTTATATCCACATAAAATAAATATCTCCTTATCATTTTTATCAATAATTAATTATTCATAAATAATATTACAGAATCACAATAATGACAACCAATGTCGCTCCTGTGAAAGAGGGGCTTTCCGATAAGAATTTTTTCATCATGCCGCAATTAGGTGACTAAACCCTTTTCTGCATGTAACTTCCTTAGACATTACCAATAATGCTATCTAATAATATTATTCAAATAATATGAATTATTGATCTGATAATGGAAAATACTGTGCAGTGATAATTATTGAATCAATAACATAAAATACCAACGTAGCAATTATTGAAATAATAAAATAAAATATTGAACAGTAATTACTATAACATTATTGAGTAGTGACTTCTTACGTAAGAATCAATAATTTGTGCAATACCGTGTGCTACTGTGCAACACCGCATATTACTGTATTTTAACCACCGGGTATTCCAACAGTGTTAACGATAACAACTACGCCGTTATTTATTAAAAAACTCATACTTGTCATTTATTTTCATCCGACAGTTTTCCGTTACAAATGATTACGTCGTCGTACGAATATTCCTTGACAGCAAGAATATTCCACGATCAAACAAATATTCCCTGACAATAATGAGTATTTTATAACCACTTGCTTAAAAATATTTGCGCATTTCACCCATAACTAACCCCATTAATCGAATCAATCCCTTACTATTTCAAAATAATAAATAGAAAAAATTCCATTTTATTCTTAAAAGTTGGGGTCTTACAGTATATCTTTTGCTTACGTGCAAAGATGGACTGTTGATTATTGGTTTACAGTTGAATATATTTGGTCTGAAGTGCAAAGATGAATTTAATGACATAATTATAAACATGAACTGTGATTTGGTATAACCATGAGCTTTGTGTTTTAGGTTAAAACATGTGGTGAAAGTTCTCTTTGTCTTGGGTACAATGAATAACTTTTGATTAGTGTTACAAGAATAAAATATTGATGATAGACTTTTAATTTAGAGAAGATAGTAAACATTACGTTCCACTTGACTCTTCTAATTATTGATTCCGCTGCTATTATGGTTGAAAACTTTTATCATCTACTATATGTTCTAAATATCTTATTTATTATTGATGAAGGATATTGATAATTTATTTATCTTAAGTTATGATATTCTTTACTAGGCTATTTGTGCTCAATCTTTTACTTCACCACTCCTTTCAGGTAATAAAAGTATAGCTGAGACTAGCAGAGAGAACATGGGTATAAAGTGGTGTTCCGATTTAGTCGCAATCCTAACCAAATTATGAAATGGTGTGGCATAATAATTATACTGAGAACTTAAAATGTGTGTGACATATTTTATACATCATTTAATAGTTATATTTGGTGAACCAAATAGGGGGATGCGAAATTGAATTTGAAAACGTCAAAATACACTCCATTAGAATGAGGAGGACAAAAATCTTATCGTATTACTTTGGAGACTTGAAATATTTATGTTGTACTTTATATGGCATTGTAATAATTTGAGTATGAATATTATCGTATTATATACGTTACAATATTTGTATTGAAACTCACAGTATATGTGTCGTCGTATTTTGCACGACAGTTCTATAATTGTCATAGAAAATTCACGTCAGTAGTTGTGTTTCTGGCGACCCAAGATGGGTTGTGTGGACCTATTTTAGGGGTATCACAATTTATTCGTTTACTAATGTTATTATATTTTAATAACATTTTATTTAATTAATTATTTAATAATATTTTAATCATCTAATAATAATTTAATCTAATATTATTAATTTTTTAATAATATTTTAATCTAATATTATTAATTATATTAATAATATTTTAATTAGTCATTAATAATATTTTAATCATTTATTAATGTTATAATCTAATATTATTAGTCATCTAATAATATCTAAAATAAAATTTTAATCTCAATATTTTTATTTATTTAAAATATCGATTCTAACATTATTAATATCATCATATTATTTTAATAATTTATTAGGCCAATAAACAATTTATTTTAATTGTTTACCCTTTATTAAACCACTTATTTAATACCCATAAAAGGTCATAAATAGTACTTCTCATCAATAATTATCAAAATACCTCTCCATGGTCAGAATATACTATATTAGGTGTATTCAAGCATTAAAAGACTATTTTCCTTATTTATGACATAATTTAACCATTTATTCTCTATTAGTCATAACTATAACATTTTTATGAAAAATAGCAAACTGATTCTAAAAATCCTTATCTTCTGTATCTGGACATTATATGACCCAAAAATGATCCCCAAATTTTTCTAAAATTTTAGAAAGTGATTTACTATTTTTAAAGTGCTTAAAATACTCGAATCACGCTATATTTTTCATAAATTGAGTTTTTCTCAGAAAATTCTGAAACTTTCAGGGTATACTCTCATAACATATATACACATACTATAAAAATTTCAAATTTTCCAAGTTATACACAGTGAGGAATCCGGGTAAGAATATTTTAGGAGTCCTTCACGGTAAAAGCCATTACACACAAACTATACATCGAAACGCGTCCGTTCTTTTTCCTACATGTAGATAACTTCTCAAGGTACTTCTATGATTTTTCCCAGATTTTTAAAAGGTCCATAACTAGCCGAAAAAGCCTAAGGAAAAATGGGGGCAGTAGCTTTTGTTAGGGTTAGGGTTCTTCAAGCTTCTTGTGGACTATTTTGGGGAAAACTGTGGCGCCCCCAAATCTGGGTATCTTTCAACCCGACAGATGGTGCTACACGGTGCTACAGTTCACACATCCATTCAATTAAAATGCTTCAAAAGAGTGAATATGTCTTCTATATATTACAAATTAATATTTCCTTTCCCAGGTTCTTTGTAACCATTATATATGTTCTTTGTCATAATATCAAATAAATACAAAGTTTATACTATGCTATTACAAAGATAATTTATTTGTCTGCCTTAGCCTTCCCTTTATCTTTACCAGATCCTTCAGTCCGTTCTGTCTTAGCTGCATCCATATGGTTCAAGCAAGAGTGAGCATAACTAGCTTAACAAGTATGACAATTTCATTTAAACAATAGGTTTGAATCATATGAATCGTATATCTTCTATAACTGAATCAATAGTTATGAAGTACTATAGATAATTCAAAATAGCACTTCTCTTTTCTTTCAAATGCTTACCCATACACAATATATGTTAAACATCAATTTTGGTCCAAGACCTTGAGCATTTCATTCTTTCTTTGAAAAGGACAACCCGGCACCAAGTCCATAAGTCTTACATATCTTAAGAGCACGTCTAGGTGATCAGCCTATAGTACTCTATGTTGTACAACACTACTTCATTAAACGTATCTACGTTTAAGTTTTGGCAACCTAACGTGCCTGTCGTTTGACGTCAAAAAATTTGCTTATTCATACTCAGTCTTTCTTTGAAATCCATACCAAAACAGTTGGCAAACGATAACAACATTGATAATATTTTGATAGATTATAAGGAAATCTACAAAACACATTAAGTTTAGCCGAAGAAATTGGCTTCGACTTCGTTATACATCAATTCATGCGTAAGATATATGAATCACAAAACTTGTCTAGAAGAACATAGACAAGGGTTTAGAACACTTGCCTTCAGCGTCTTCTACAGTTAATACACTTTCCTTTTGAGTCTTTAAGGATTCTACATTACATAAGTAAATAACATACCACATTAGGTCATAAACAATCAAGTAGGGTCATTAATCTATCTTCCCCTTCTTCTCAATCTAATAATTCATTAGATTGGTTAACATTCGTTACGGTTTATCATATTAGTTTGTATTTACGTTCAAGTAATCTTTTGTCAACCTTTAGTTATAATTCTTAAGGTTATTATCATCCTTAAGGACATTACTTTAAGTTTATTAAGGTTATAATTCACCTTCAATCAACTTACATTTCCTTTGCATTCATTTTCATTTATTACTATTTCTTTTTCTAGTAATCAGCTATTATTTCCAGCCTACCCTTATAAAGCTCACGCCGCTGTGAGTCAAAAGCAGTTCATATCTTGGCCTTGGCGTCATGCGGTGCAAAGTCCTTACTATGGGTCATGCATGCATTTTCACTTCACAAAGGTGCAAGGGTTTGTTCTGGCGCTACGACGCCAACCTTAGAATCTTGGGCGGCGCTGCGACGCCAACCTTGTGCCTCAAAAAATTTTCTAAGTTCTTTTCTTCTACAACTTTTACGGGCTCATAACTTATTCATTATAAGTCAGATTTGGCTCGTTCAAAAGCCGATAACTCACATATCACGTGCAATACGATTTTATTAGAAAATCTGACATTATTGAATCCATTAATACGGAATTCACTAATTAAGTTCTTTATTATGAATTCGTTAAACGTTCGTGAACGTTCATAGCTCGTTTCTTCGTTTTAAGTCAGAATTCAACCATTCTCGAGTCCGCAACTCTAAAATGCCAAGTTATACTATATGCCATCGAAAATCAAGGTTTCTGAGTTAAACGGTGACTTTTTGTGAGACCCCAAATTTTATGAATAAAGATTTAAATTTCTCAAAATATTTTTTTTGAATATTATGGTGTGGATTTGATATAATGTTATAGTTGTGGGTAATATTTATAAATTTTGCAAAGTAAGCAAGTTGTTAGAAAATATTTGTTTGGTCGGGGAATATTCTTTTTATCGGGGAATATCCGTACGACGGCACAATCATTGGTGGACCCCACAATGGAATTATTGCCGGATTAAGAAATTGACAAAAATATTTTATGAAAATAACGGCGGAAGTTTTACCGTTAACTGTTGAAACACCCTTGTTAAAAAGTAATGAATACGCGTGGTCGCATAAGAGCACACCAGATTGATTATTGATGCTTACGTGAGAAGTCACTCAATTTTGTTCAATTATTGCTACAATAATTGCTGCATAGTATCTCACGTTATTTGATTCAATTATTGTCAATATTTTATATATTATTAAATCAATAATTTAGACGACATAGTTATTAATATTATTATTTGCAATATTAATGATGTCTAGAAGTTCTGTCAAGGAGAGGTTTGGTCACCTAATTACACGCCAATAGGGAGAAATCCTTATTGGAAAGCCCCCTATTTCCTGGGAACAACCTGGTCTACTAATATTGTGAATTTATAATAAAGGTGATAAATGTTGTTAAAATTATTAAGGTGATTTTTATGAAGTTTTGCTTATTTTATGGAGCCCCATTTATCCATTTTTCAAAATAATCTAGAGAAATTTTTAAAGGTGGGCCCACATGTAAATTCCACGAAAGAAAAAAAATGGAGGGGGGGAATCTGGGAAGTCACTAAGTTTATATATATATATATATATATATAAATGTAATAAATGTAATAAAATGTAAAACTTTTTATATAAAAATGTAATACTTTTTTCTAAAGTTTTATTTTATTTGATTATAAATAGAATATATTATATTTTATTATGCATAGTGCTCATATAGTGTTTGCATAGTAAAAAATCTTTTTATATAAAATAGAATACTTTTTATAAAGTTTTGTTTTATTTGATTATAAATAGAATATATTATATTTTATTATGCATAGTGTTTGATAAAGGCTGCGTAGTGTTTTAGATAGTAAAATTTTTTTTATATAAAAGAGAATACTTTTATAAAGTTATTTATTTTATTAGATTTTAAATAATATATATATATATATTATAAATTTTGTTTTATTATATAATTATAAATAGAATATATTATATTTTATTACATAGTAACCTTTCCATTCTCCTATAAATAGGATGCTTAGTTAGAATTGAAAAACACATCAGAAATTCAGAGAATTCTTCTTCTATAATCTTGAGCGTATTTCTTTATAGTTTAAGAAAGCATTGAGCGTAGAAAATAGTGCAAGTTTCTTCAAGTATATCTCCGCCCTACCCGTTGGAATACTCTTCTTTTTAAGGTAAGGGGTATTATTCTATCGTATTCACGAAGAGAGTTATTTTCTTTCAATACTTGTAAGGGTTATTATTCCATTCTTTTATTATTATGTTGAATAACTCGTCTGCATGCGGTCTATCGCATACCCGGTGAATTCTTCTTGTTATTCCATTCTTTATTATTCTCATGGAACATCCATCGTCTGCAATGCGGATTACGCATTTTGACTTCGGTTCCATTCTTTATTATTCTATTGAACATCTTCGTCTGCAAGTGACTACGCATTTACCGGGTTCCATTCTTTATTATTCTATTGAAATATCCTATCTGTGTGGATTACGCATGACCTGGTTCCATTCTTTATTACTTTGTTGGAATAACCTGTCTATGTGGATTACCGTATGCATGGTGAATGATCCTTTGTATTCATTCCTTATTAACTTGTGGAAATGATCTGTCTACGTGCATTACCGCATGGCGGGCTAAAATCCATTTGCAGTTTCATATATTCTATTACACTCAGTTGGTTAAAGTTTTGACATCTATACTCCATGAAATTAGTAGAATATCCTGGAAATTTACGCTTCATCCAGTATCTTTTCATGGAAATATTCTTCTGAGCATTCTTGAATTTTTACTCCACAAAGCAGTATCATGTTGACAATTTGGACATTATTGGTTCCTGGATAAATTAATTTATAAATCTTTAAAATTTATTCTTGAACTTGTTTTATCGAATTATTATGTCATTGTCATCATCCTCATGTTTATATTATGTTGAAAGTCATCTGTGGCCCTGTAGAGTGCATGATGGACTTGGTATGATTCTCGACTGTGGATTATTCTTTATAATCATGACCGTAATGTTATAAATGATGTGGTAAAAGTCCTCATTGGCCCGTAGTGCATCAAGGACCGTTGTTGGTATAATCATGACCATCGATGAAAACACATCGAATATCATCGGCCGTGTAGTGCATGGATAATTTGTGATTGTGATATTAATGAATATCATTGGACGAAAAGTGGATGGATGATGTGGATTATTTATTGAGCTAAGTCTCAACGATAAAAGTGATGAAAACCTTTTAAATCATAGAAGATAGTAGATTTTATTCTCTACTGACTCTTCTAATTGATTGCTTGTTCCACCGCAGCTTAAACTTGATATTTGTTATATCAGATCGCTTTAACACTCGTTGAAGGTTAACGATAATTTATTCTACATTATTTTAATCATAATATTTCATCGGGCTAGTTGAGCTCACCCTTTTTTTTCATTGTTCTCTTCAGAAATGAGAACGTAAGTGGGACTAGTCGGGAACCAGAGTGACGGTCTCAGATGATAAAGATTAGTAGTCCTCATTATTCTATGAAATAGTGTGATTATAAATGTATTGAGGACTTATTTTGAGTTTGAATACCGCGCTCTAGAAGACAATATTTGTATTAAAACTCACAACTTTCATGTCAGATATTTAAGATTGTATTTGTATTCTATACCATGTATTTGGCGACTCAGAATAGGTGATGTATACCTGTTTTGCGGGCATCATAGTTGGTCTCAAAGCTTAGAGATATGATCCCTGGCTGAGATGTGAGACAAGAACTAGGAGAGGAGAGACGGGGAATTCCTTCGCTAGTATGACCTACCTAAGTTTATTTGGTATTTAATTGGTCGGTCAGAGTATAGGGATAATATGTGACATGTCAATTAACCCTTGTTTTGTGGCAGTATTTGAGAATGGCAGCTGAAAATGTTAACAATGGAGTGAATGAGATCGTGGAGACACCTCTAATCATTAACCATGATAATGTGATGTCAGATGAAGAAGGAATTAGAGATATCCATGTGGTGAGTGAAGAATTGATAGTTGCAATCTTTAGATAGTCGTAGAGGTAGAAAAATTTAGAGAGGAGGAAGAAGAGGAAGAAGAGAAACCTGAGTAGAATGTATTAGAAGAATTTTAAGATCAAAATTTAGAATTGCAAAATTGTATTCATGAGTTAGAAGAGCAGGCTGAAGAACGGCAGGCAATTGTGGAGCAAAATGATGCAACAATTCAAGCTTGTGGTTACCCGATATGTGACGCTGAATGTAAGCTTTTTCGCGAGTATAAGATGATAAAGTCGAATCTAAGTGAAAGAAGAAACAACCGAACGAGTGAGAATGAGTGATGTATGGGTAAAAGTCGCATCGACGCTGCTGATATTGTGGAAAGAGATGTCCGATCTAAGAAGGCTAAAATAGATGATATATATTTCTTTTTTGGACAAAGAATCGAGAGAACCCAACATCGAAGTTTTGAATTACCTTGACATCAGTGGTCAACCCCAATTCGATATGGATCAAAGATTAATGATTCAGATCATGAAATGCAGAGTACGATGAAGCAAATGAGGGTGGAATATGCCCTATAGAAAAGTCAATTTCAACGGTAGTGATGACACCAAATGCTGCCCCAAACAAGTCAAAGCCAGGTAGTTCAAGGGAGAGCGGTTTTCATGACTTCCCAACAAGTGAGGAACCTAAATGAAGTTATCACGGGTTAGTTAATTATAAATTCTAGCGAAGTTTATACTTTATTTGATACCGGTTCTACCCATTCTTTTATTTCTCTTACTTGCGATCAACGTTTAAATTTGACTCCGGAGAAATTAGACTTTGACTTATCGGTTGAAACTCCGTTAGGAGAAACCTTCATTACATCCACTGTTTATAGGTCTTGTTTGATTCAAATCGGTAACTGTACGTTACCTATCAATCTTATTTCTTTGAAAATACTTGCCTTTGATGTGATTTTAGGAATTGATTGGTTAACTACTCATCACGCCAAAATTGATTATTTTCGTAAGGTTGTTAGGTTTCATATTCCTAACCAACCTGTTATGCGAATTCATGAAACCAAACCACTAAAGTCAATCACTGTTATATCAAGCCATAAGTAAAGAGCCTCGAGCCTTTCGCTAGTGACTTCCAAGTCTTGGAATACACCGAAGCCAGACTATCTATAGGGGACATCATGAATAACAGTGGCAAGTTGATAAGTATCAATGTGACGTGCTATCCAAGTCTTGGATGAGAGTCACAGTTTTGAACGATATTTCAATTATTAACAAATTTCCTGATGTATTCCCTGAAAACTTCTTGACCTACCCAAGAGCGTTAAATCAAATTTTGTATTGACCCCAGTACAAAACCCATTTCTAAAACCCTTAAATATTTTTTCAACCAAAACAAACGTATAATGCGTCAAAGACGTTGGCTCGAGCTGTTGAAGGTTACGACTATACCATTCAATATCATCGTGGAAGAGCGAACGTGGTAGCTGACGTGTTGAGTAGAAGATCGTATGCGTTTACGAGTGCGATATTTTTAACGCAAAGACCCATTTTGTATGGCTTACAAATGATAAAGATAGAGTTATAGACTCTAAGGACCCACGTGAAGATAACGAATATATGAGTAGAATCGACTTTAATCTATAAAGTTAAAGTCGTGCAAGCTACATACTCAGAGCTGATGAATGTGAAAAAGAATGTTCAAAGGGCGTTATTCTAGAAGCAAGAATCGATGAAGAGAGGAAATCTCAACCCTCAATTTTAGTGTCCCATTTGAAATCCTTGATCAAGTAGGAACTGTGGCCTATAGACTCGTTTTATCGCCAAGTATGTCGCGTGTTCATAATGTTTTTTACGTATCAATGTTACGTAAATATGTGGATGACCCGAACAACGTTATCAAATTAGAACTAGATGAGATAGCAGAAGATTTAACGTATGAGGAGATACGTGTTAAAATCTTTGACAAGAAGGATCATATTCAACACTCAAAGGTTATACCTCAAGAGTTAGAATCAAATGAAGTCAAGGTATCCTCATCTCTTCTAAGATACTAGTACATATACGTAAATTTCGAGGGCTAAATTTCATAAGGAGGGAGATCAGTGAGACCCCAAATTTTATGAATAAAGATTTAAATTTCTCAAAATATTTTTTTTGAATATTATGGTGTGGATTTGATATAATGCTATAGTTGTGGGTAATATTTATAAATTTTGCAAAGTAAGTAAGTTGTTATAAAATATTCGTTTGGTCAGAGAATATTCTTTTTGTTGGAGAATATCCGCATAACGGCAAGACAATTATCGGTGGACCCCACAATGTAATTATTGTCGATTGAGAAAATGACAAAAAATATTTTATGAAAATAACGACGGAAGTTTTACCGTTAACTCGTTGAAACACCCAAAGTTAAAAGTACAAGAATACGCTGTGGTTGCATAAGTAGCACACGCGATATTGATTATTGATGCTTACGTGAGAAGTCACTCGCTTTTGTTCAATTATTGCTACAAAGAATTGCTGCGATAGTATATCACGTTATTTGATTCAATTATTGTCAATATTTTATATATTATTAAATCAATAATTGAGACGACAAAAAATTATTAATATTATTATTTGCAATATTAACGATGTCTAGTTCTCTCACAAGGAGAGGTTTGTCACCTAATCATGCGCTACCAATAGGGAGAAATCTTTATTGAAAGCCCCTATTTCCTCGAAACGATCCGGTCGATTAATATTGTGAATTATAATATTGATGATAAATATTGTTAAAAATATTGAGGTGTTTTTATGAATTAATTATTGTAATTTTTGACGTATTTTATGGACCCCATTTACCCATTTTTCAAAATAATCATTCTAAGATATATATATATATATATATATATATATATATATATATATATATATATAGTTGTGGGTAAAAGAAAGGATTCTTTTTAGTGGGGAATGAAAGGATTCTTTAGGGGGGGAATTCCACCCGTAAATCACTGGAATGTGGGAATGGTGGAGTAGTATATATATATATATAAAGGTGATAAATGTTGTGAATTATAATAAAGGTGATAAATGTTGTTAAAATTATTAAGGTGATTTTTATGAAGTTTTGCTTATTTTATGGACCCCATTTACCCATTTTTCAAAATAATATAGAAATTTCTTAAAAGGTGGGCCCACATGTAAATTATAAAGAAAATGGGGAGGGAAATCAGGGAAGTCACGAAAGTTTATATATATATAAAAATTTTGTTTTATTATTATTATAAATGTAATAAAATGTAATACTTTTATAAAGTTTTGCTTTTATTTGATTATAAATAGAATATATTATATTTTATTATGCATAGTGTTTGTGATAGTAAAATCTTTTTATATAAAAATGTAATACTTTTTATAAAGTTATTTGTTTTATTAGATTTTAAATAATATATATATATATTATAAATTTTGTTTTATTATATAATTATAAATAGAATATAATATATTTTATCAGATATAGATCCTTTCCATTCTCCTATAAATATGAGGCTTAGTTATAATTGAAAAACACACCGTAAATTCGTAGAATTCTTCTTCTATAATCTTGAGCGTATTTCTTTTTAGAGTTTAAGAAAGCTTTGAGCGTAGAAAATAAAGCAAGTTTTCTTCAAGTATATCCCCACCCTACCCGTCGTAATACTCTTCTTTTTAAGGTAAGGGGGTATTATTCTTTCGTATTCATGAAGAGAGTTATTTTTTTTCAATAGTCGTAAGGATTGTTATTCCATTCTTTATTATTCTATTGAATAACTCCGTCTGCAAAGCCTATCGCATGCACCGTGAATTCTTCATTGTTATTCCATTCTTTATTATTCTCGTGGAACATCCTGCCTTACGCGGATTACGCATTCTATTGACCGATTCCATTCTTTTTATTATTCGCTTGAATATCCTCTCTGTGTGCGATTAGGCATGACCGGTTCTATTCTTTATTACTCGTTGGAATAACTTTTCTTGTATGTGGATTACCGCATGCACGGTGAATGATCCTTTGTATTTCATTCCTTATTAACTTGTGGAAATGCTCTGCTCTACGTGATTACCACAAGGCGGGCAAAAAAATCCATTTGCGCTTCATATATTCTATTATACTCAAATGGTTAAAGTTTTGGCTTCTATACTCCATGAAATTAGTAGAATATCCTCGGATATTTATGCTTCATCCAAAGATCTTTTCATGGAAATATTCTTCCGAGCATTCTTGAATTTTTACTCCACAAAGCAAAGATCATGTCGACAATTTGGACGTTATCGGTTCCTCGGATAAATTAATTTATAAATCTTTAAAATTTATTCTTGAACTTGTTTTATTGAATTATTATGTCATCGTCATCATCCTCATGTTTATATTATGTTGAAAGTCATCTGTGGCCTGTAGGGCATAGATGAACTTGGTATGATTATGATCAGGGATTAGTCGGTATAATCATGACCGTAATGTTATAAATGGTGTGGTAAAAGTCCTCAATGACCCGTAGTGCATTGATGGACAGTTGTTGGCATGATCATGACCATTGATGAAAACACGAATATCCTTGGCCCGTAATGCATGGATAATTTGTGGTTGTGATACTAATGAATATCCTCGTCAGAGTGCGGATGATGATGTAGATTATTTATCGAAATGGGGTCTCAAAGGATAAAAGTGATGAAAAACCTTTTAAATCATAAAAGATAATAGATTTTATTCTCTAATTGATTCTTCTAATGGATTGCTTGTTCTACTGCAGTTAAACTTGATGTTTGTTATATTGTATTAGTTTAACACTGTTGAAGGCTAATGATAATTTATTCTGCATTATCTTAGTCATAATATTTCTTACTGGGCTAGTTGAACTCACCCTTTTGCTTTCATAGTTCTCTTCAGGAAATGAGAACGTAGCAGGGACTAGTCGGGGAACGGAGTGACGGTCCAGATGATAGTATTAGTAGTCCTCACTATTCTATGAAATAGTGTGATAATAAATGTATTGAGGACTTATTTTGAGTTTGAATACTGTCTAGAAGACAATATTTGTATTAAAACTCACAGCTCATGTTGTATATTTAAGATTGTATTTGTATTTTGTACCATGTATTTGGCGACCCAGAATAGGTAATGTATACCTGTTTTGGGGGCGTCACACTTTTGACTTTTATTCCGAGAATTTCACAATTTCGACGATTATCGTCTAATCTCGTAAATTTCGCCATAACTTCGTTACTTGAGATTTTTTTTACACCGTTCAAAATGGATTCATTCCATCATTTTATCGTCCTAACCAAACATATATCATCTAATCATATACACGATGGTTTTAAACTTGTCCATCAATAATAAATGATAATTTTCAAATGTTCTTCATTAGTTCATAACTTTTATGATTATGATTCCACTTGTAACATGGTTTATTAAAGTTTAAGTCCACTAATAGCCATCCTTGTTCCTCCTTATGATACATGCTCCACCAATATTCACTTCTCTATTAAACTATAATTGAAGAGATGAAGAATAATGGTCTAAGATTCCTTACCTTTGATGTTTCTTAACTTGATTCTTCTTTTTTTCTTCTTGAATTAGCAAGACACTTCTCACTTTTCTCTCAATATAATTAGCTCTAAGATGTTGGTTTTTTTAACAAGGCAATAAATGACCAACAACCTCTTCTATTTATAGGATTCACAAAGTGAGGGAAAAATGATAAAGATGTCATCCCACTTCCTTACTTCACCTCCTTACTATTCATTACTTGGGCATCACAACTCTTATCCTTTACTTGGCCACCAAGATGGCCAGCAATGACTCGCCTATGGGGGCCCACATAGGTTGCTCCATGGGTTTTTATCACCCGTTGACCCATCGGTTCGATCCACGGGTATGATTCGTGGTTTGGGCTAAGGTTTAATTAACTTTGGGCCTTATGTTGGGCTAGCATTATTACTCTTTGGGCCTTAACAAGATTTCACTTGGGCTTGCCCAATTCCTACACAAATCCTATTAGTCCTTTACAATTGGCTTAAGGCTTTTAACGTATAATCCTCGTATTCTTTGCATATACTAGTTCGCATAATCATTCATCATATACGTTATGTCATCTTCCATATATACTAGTACAATACTTCATATCATACTCGTATTTTTTGCCTCGTATAATACTTTCTTATTATACAATCGCCATTTATTCAAATCTTTACTTTCCTTAACATTCTTGAACTTAGTATGCAGGCGAAAAACTGTATTTTTCATAACTGAATTATTATTGCATAATCCATCCTTCCTTATTATTCTATCATTACGTATTTCCCGGAAGTTCAAAAATAATTCTCGAGCAGAAATGGACGAATAGTGTTTTTTAAAAAATTTCTCGAAACGCTTTTATTTTCGTCTTGGAAATTAAAACACCTTAATTCTATCACGTAGTCAGAATACTATGACATTACGCCACTTTTAGGTTATAGAACAACCTTCATCTTGTTTACTCGTTATAAAATAACATATATTATAATTTTATTCATTATTTATTCAAATAAAATTATTTTACAAATAATCCAATTTTCTCGGTCGTTACATTCTCTCCCTCTTATAAGGATTCTGTCCCCAGAATCTCGCTATAAATTAAATAAATAACTGAGGGTAATTCTTCTTCATCTTTTCTTCATGTTCCCACGTTGCTTCTTCGGCATCGTTGTTCCTCCATAACACCTTTACCGAAGGTATAACTTTATTCCTCAGAACTTGCTCTTTTCTATCAACTATTTGAACAGGCATTTCTTCATACGTCAAGTCTTTCTCAATATGAATAGGCTCTTATTATATTACGAGCTTATAATCTGGCTTATAAGGACGTAACACAGATACATGAAACACATTGTGTATTTGTTCTAAGTCTAGAGGTAATGCTACCATGTAAGCTACCTCTCCTAACCTTTTTAATATCTCGAAAGGTCCTATAAACCTTGGACTTAACTTTCCCTTTTTTTCAAAGCGTATCTTTCCTTTTCAAGGAGATACCTTTAGAAATACATACGAGCCTACTTCAAAATCTCTGTTCACTCGATGCGAATCGCATACTTCTTCTGTCTGTCTTGAGCCGCTACTAATCGCATTCGTATCAACTTAACTATATCTGCTGTTTGCTGCACCAATTCAGGTCCTAGCATTCGGCGTTCTCTTACTTCATCCCAACACAATGGTGTCCTGCACTTCCTTCCATCGTGATATATTCCCATTTCCATTCCGGAATCTTGAATGACTGTAACAAGCCACTTAGTCGTTGATGTTCAGCCTTAACTTTTTAACAAGTTAAGCACCTACTCACATATTCTACTATCTCTCTCTTCATGTTCGGCCACCAAAAACTCTGTAAGGTCTTGATACATCTTAGTGCTATCAGGATGAATCAAGTACCTTGAACTATGAGCTTCTTGTAATACTTCCTCCTTCAACTCCGTCTCATTCAGAACCCAATTCTTCCTTTAAATCTTAATAATCGTTCAATATCAAGACTATACTTTATCTCTTTTTCATTTGCTAGCCGCTTCTTCACCTGATCACACTCATCATTTCTGAGTTGTACCTCCTTGACTCTCTCTACAATGGTAGATCAAATCTCAGTTATAAATAATCTCTGACCCAATTCACTTCGTAACTTCACCTCTAACTCCATTCTAGCCATCTCTGTTATTAACTCAGTTTGAGCCGTTAACATAGATATCTTTTCTTGACCCTTTCTACTTAAGGCGTCGGCCACTACATTGGCTTTTCTTGGGTGATACAGGATATCGCAGTCATAATCCTTTATCAACTCCAGCCATCTCCTTTGTCTCATATTTAAATCCTTTTGTGTGAAGATATATTTTAGACTCTTATGATCCGTGTATATCTCACATTTCTCTCCATATAGGTAATGCCTCCATATCTTTAAGGCAAACACTACCACGACCAGTTCCAGATCATGAGTAGGATAAACTTTCTCATAATCCTTTAATTGTCGTGACGCATACGCAATGACCTTCCCATGCTGCATGAGCACATAACCAAGTCCTCTATACGAAGCATCGCTATAAACTACAAAATTCCCAATATCATCGGGCAAAGATAATACAGGTGCTTCACTCAACCTTTTCTTCAATTCCTGAAAACTGTCTTCACACTTCTCAGTCAACTCGTACTTTACTGTCTTCCTTGTCAAATTAGTCAATGGAGTAGCTATCTTAGAAAAATCTTAGATAAATCTTCGATAGTATCCCACTAACCCTAGGAAACTCCGTACCTCAGTCGGCGTTTTCGGTTGTTCCCAATTAATCACTGCTTCTACCTTTGCTGGGTCTACTAAAATTCCATTGCGGTCGATAACATGACCTAAAAACTGTATCCTTTCTAGCCAAAATTCACACTTAGTTAATTTTGCGTATAACTTATCCTTCCTTAGTGTCTCCAACACTAACCTTAGGTATTCAGCGTGATCGTCTGGCGTCTTAGAATAGACTAGAATATCATCGATAAACATTACGATGAACTTGTCAAAATATTGTTTGAACACTCAGTTCATCATATCCATAAATACAACTGGTGCATTCGTCAACCCAAATGACATCACAAAAAACTCGTAATGGCCGTAACGAGTTCTGAATGCCGTCTTCGGTACATCCTCCATTCTAACCTTTAACTGATGATACCCCGTTCACAAATCTATCTTAGAAAAATACTTTGCCCCTTTCAACTGATCAAAGAGATCATCGATCCTGGGCAATGGGTATTTATTCTTTGTCGTTAACTTGTTCAACTCTCGTTAGTCGACACAAAGTCTCAACGATCCGTCCTTCTTCTTCACAAATAGTACCGGTGCTCCCCATGGCGAAACACTCGGTTGAATGTATTTCTTATCCACCAGTTCTTGTAAATGAACCATCAACTCCTTTATCTCTACTGGCGCCATACAATATGGTTCCCTAGAAACTGGTGTCGCTCCTGGCACAATATCTATTACGAATTCGATCTCCCTATCCCATGGAAGACCTGGTAATTTGCTTGGAAATACATCCACGAATTCTTTAACTATAGGTATTTGTTCCATCATTATTGCTCCCACTCTCTGGGTATCAAAAACATGACACAAATAACCTTATACATCCCTTCCTCAACAATTTCCTAGTTTGTGTCATGGTAAGACAACACGAATGTCCCAGCGATTTATTTCCGTAAAACACTACATGAGGCTGTCTCAACGTTCTAATGTTTACACATTTCTTTTGATAATCTATAATTGCACCATGATTAAACAACCAATCCATCTCAAAAATTACATCGAATTCTCCCAACTTTATCGGTATCTGATGAGTGGGATTTATACTTGCGAATGAGATCCTTTGTGGCTTAATTTGTTTCCTGTTTTCAGTTATTTAGTTAGCTTTTATTTATATTTTATTGTTATTTTGTCTAAGTTCTATCATGCAGGGCTTTACAGAGCTTTTTGGTCATTTTTACTATAGTGGCGCCACAGCGCTAAAGTTAACCTTATAACCCGCGTTGCAGTGCCATAATATGTTAGGACATACTGAAAATCGATGCCGCAGCGCTAGGGATACACTAAGGCTCTGCACCTCCGCGCTATAGCAAGTTGGGGATATACTGGAAATCGGCACCTTAGCGCCAGATATATGCTACAAGGTTGCGCCAAATACCATATCCAAATCATCCATGCCATGTCCCCCCGACACCCTCACGCCAAGAACGCCGAGGCTTCTTCATGTAATCGCATCATAGTAGACCTCTCGGTCTTTTGAACCTACGTGAAATACAGCAACATGAAAGCTCCTGTCCGTGATAAAGAAAGACTTTTAAATGACCTAAAGAGAGAGAGAAAAGATATACTTAATATGAGCCGCCTGCGATAGAAATCTCAGACAGAAAAGCGTAGACCAGAATAGTTATTACAGTATATTAATTTCTAGAAGATAAAGAAGTTGTGTTGAAGGAAGAAGAGTTATTGCATCCGACACAAGTTCAATAGCGACGCAGTGAAGAGAAGATTTGGAGGAAGAACACTTCAAAACAGGGGTTTTCTTAATCCAAATCTCCCATTTATTTCTGTATTACTGAAAATGTGTAATGTATTGAAAATGTGTGTTAGTACCATAGTTATGAACTAACTCCATTTTTAGGATTGCAATGTAACCTTTTGTTTAGCTTAATTAACTTTCTCTTCTATTTTATATAATGAATCATTTTGGAATGGGTTGTTGTATTTCGTATTTACTGACTAATTGCTTGATAGAGAAATTGGTATTGATAATAATGGAAATTGACAAATGGATGTTATTATCTATCTTTAAATATAACAACACCTGTTATGACCATGCCAATGGAATGTGTGCATAAACTGCTAATAGGATAGACATATCCTTATTTGCTTTGTGTGGCCTTGAGACTTAGCTTAATGACCTTGGCCTAGTTATTTTCACCAATAGACATATTGTGATTTATCTAGCTAGGGATGTGCATTTGACCTTCGATAGAAGCTTATGCGTATTTACTGTTCTCGGTTGACCATTCCTTGATTCGTTTATAATTTGGAGAGTTAGGAGATTTGGCGACACATTAGGGGAGTTATAATCCTATCTTGACTTCCTAGCACAACTACTTCTCTTATTCTTATAGTTTTATTCACACAGCTTAACCAACCATCTTGTTTCAATTGTTTAGATAAGATAAGTAACGACTTTACCTTA
Source organism: Panax quinquefolius (assembly GCA_020205615.1). Lineage (NCBI taxonomy): Eukaryota > Viridiplantae > Streptophyta > Magnoliopsida > Apiales > Araliaceae > Panax > Panax quinquefolius. Next base: position 104,671,865 of record CM035155.1, on the reverse strand, counting down.
GTATTTGTATTCTTTAAAGACTTTGTCCTCGTGGGTTCGACACTCATTTTATCATTATATTACTTGTGGGCTGCGTATGCTTGCGCCCGATTTGGAAATAGCTAAATCGACCAACAAGTTTTTGACGCTGTTGCCATGGACTTAGTATTAATTGTTTTTCAATATTAAAACAAAGTCATTACGATCTTACTTTAAATCGATTCATCTGTTTAACTCTCTTTTCAGGTAGTCTTCACTTTTTATGCCACCTCAAAAGGGTTGGAACATATTACCTCTCGATCCTGAGGTTGATAGAACATACAAACGACTACGAAAAGAAAAATCTGAGGACATACCTGCTCCTATCAAAATGGCTGAGGAACTTCGGAAATCTTTGAGGGAGTACGCTATGCCTCATATTGACGATCTCCAAGCAAGCATTCTAAGGCCCGCCATCCAAGCTAATAATTTCGAGATCAAGCCGGGCACCATTCAAATGTGCACCAATATTCAATTTGGGGGACTACCGACTGATGATCCCAATGATCACTTAATCAATTTTGTGGAGATCTGTGACACATTTAAATGCAACAGAGTGTCTGACGATGCCATCAGACTCCGGTTGTTTCCATTCACCTTAACGGACAAAGCCAAGAGCTGGCTTCATTCATTACCGTCAGGTTCCATCACCACATGGGCTGACTTGGCACAGAAGTTTGTGGCAAAGTTTTTTCCACCCGCCAAAATAGTCAGGCTTAGGCATGATATCACTTCTTTTGTCCAGTTCGAATCAGAATCCTTGTACAACTCGTGGGAGCATTTCAAGGATCTTCTGAGGAAATGCCCTCACCATGGATTGCAAGAAGGGCTTCCTATCCAGACCTTTTATAATGGGCTATCCGGATCAACCCGTTCGAGTATTGATGCTGCGTCTGGAGGGGCCTTCATGGATAAACATCACACAGCAGGGTACGAACTAGTGGAAACAATGGCGACTAATAATTATCAATGGCCGAATGATAGGCAAGCCACCAGAAAAGCCGCGGGGGTATATGAGGTTGATTCATTCACATCATTAGCAGCTCAGGTTGCAGCGCTAACGAAATGGCTAGACACCATGGGACCATTAGCAGTGCAGAATGTGAAGAGTGTCATAGTCCAGAGTGAGTTATGTCAAGGGAGCCACCCTACTGATCAGTTTGCAATAATCCCTGAGTCAGTTCAATTTGTTTCCAACTACGGGCGGCAACAAAATGCTAATCTTCCCACTCATTATTACTCGGGCTTGAGAAATCATCCCAACTTCTCTTGGGGCAACAACAACAACAACAACCCCAATCAAGCACAACCTTCATCCACCAGGCCAAATTTTTTTAACTCTCCGGGTTTTTAATCTCAGAATTAGTACACTCCACAGCCGCAGAGCGCTCAAAATTAGTTCCACCATCTACCACCTCAACAGGAGAGAAATCCAAGTTTGGAAGATCTCCTGTCGAGGTATATTGCCCATAATAAAACAAGGAGTAACAACCAAGAAGCCTCAATTCAGAATCTTGAAGTACAGATGGGACAATTGGCCACTGCTTTAAACAGTCGTCCATAAGGCACTTTGCCTAGTGACACTGATGTCAACCCGAAATGGGAATGCAAAGAACAATGCAAAGCAGTGACACTAAGAAGTGGGTGAACTACTAATGATCAAGGTGGAGAGAGTTCTCCAGTGGAAGATGAAGTCACTGAAAAGGAACCTGTAGTGGAGCAGACTAGTGAGAAATCTAGGGATGAGGAAAGTACTCAAGTTAGTCCTACAACAACAACCCCTCCAGTGAGTAAAGTCAATCCTCCTCTCCCTCAGTTGCCTTTCCCCCAACGTTTGAAGAAACAGAAGCTAGACAAGCAGTTTTACAAATTCCTAGAGGTGCTCACGAGGCTTCACATAAACATCCCATTTGCGGAGGCATTGGAGGGAATGGTTAGTTATGTCAAGTTTATGAAGGACATTTTATCTAAGAAGCGGAAAATGGGGGATTATGAGACAGTGGAGCTAACAGAGGAGTGCAGTGCCATCCTACAAAATAAGTTTCCACCAAAGCTAAAAAATCCAGGAAGCTTTATAATTCCTTGCATTATCGGGGACCAATTCATTGGCAAGGCATTGTGTGATCTAGGGGCTAGCATCAACTTGATGCCTCTGTCTATATATAAGAAGCTGGGGCTAAATGAAGCCAAACCTATAAGTTTCACTTTACAATTGGCTGATAGATCTCTCACGTACCTGAAGGGAATAGTAGAGGATGTTCTTGTCAAGGTTAACAAGTTCATTTTCCCAGCTAACTTTATTGTTCTACATTTTAAAGAAGACAGGGAAGTCCCTATAATATTGGGCAGGCCATTCTTGGCGAAAGGGAGGACCCTAATTGATGTACAGAAAGGGGAGTTGACAATGAGGGTTCAGGATCAAGAAGTAACCTTCAATGTCTTTAAATCGATGAAATATCTGAATACTTCTAAGGAATGCTTCCAAATTAATGCGATTGATAATTCAGTGAGGGAAGAGTTCTCAGAAACCTGCAATACGGATCCCTTAGAAGCTACATTGACAAGGGCCAGTACACGAAAGAACCCACACATGTGGAATGTGCTAAGTGGCTAGATGAACCCCAAAGATCCAAACAATTCCAATGACAGTTTGAGTCTCTAAATGATGATAAGGCGTCAACTTCCAAGGCTTAGCCGTCGATCATAGAACCTCCCCTCCTGGAATTAAAGTCATTGCCAAATCACCTGAGCTATGCTTACTTAGGGGACTCATCCACTTTACCTCAGATAATTTCTGATTCTTTAACTGAATGCCAGGAAAAAAAGTTGTTGCTAGTGCTTAAGCAATACAAAACAGCCCTGGGGTGGTCCATTTCTGATATAAAAGGGATTAGTCCAACGCTATACATGCACAAAATCTTACTGGAAGAAGGGTCTAAGCCGTCTATTGAACATCAGAGGCGATTGAATCCCATTATAAAAGAAGTGGTTCGTAAGGAGATTATAAAATTGCTGGATGCAGGCATCATCTACCCCATATCTGATAGTCATTGGGTCAGTCCTATCCAATGTGTGCCAAAGAAGGGCGTAATGACTGTAGTGCCCAACAAAAACAACGAGTTTATTCCAACCAGAACGGTGACTAGATGGAGGGTGTGTATGGATTACAGGAAATTGAACAAATCAACCTGTAAGGATCACTTTCCTCTTCCATTTATTGATCAGATGCTCGATAGACTTGTTGGGCATGAATTTTATTGTCTACTGGATGGTTACTCTGGGTATAATCAGATATCAATTGCTCCTAAAGATCAGGAGAAAACTATTTTCACATGCATATATGGGACGTTTCCATTTTGAAAGATGTCTTTCGGGTTGTGCAACACTCCAGCTACATTTTAGCGATGAATGATGTCTATTTTCTCCGACATGGTTAAAAAGACCCTGGAGGTCTTCATGGATGACTTCTCAGTATTCGAGAGCTCTTTTGATAATTATATGAGAAATTTGACAGCCGTTCTCCATAGATGTGTCAAAACTAACCTTGTATTGAATTGGGAGAAGTGTCACTTCATGGTTGAGGAGGGCATTATTCTGGGCCACCGGGTTTCTGCTGGTGGCATTGAGGTGACAAGGCAAAAATTGATGTCATTAATAGCCTTCCACCACCAACATCAGTAAAGGGAGTAAGGAGCTTCCTTGGGCACACTGGGTTTTATAGGAGATTTATCCAGGACTTTTCACGGATAACTAAACCACTGTGTACGCTATTGGAAAAGGACATGCCTTTTCAATTTGATGAAGTTTGCCTGAGTGCGTTTGATTTATTAAGGAAAAGACTTGTATCGGCTCCTATTGTTGTAGCCCCTGACTGGACCTTTCCTTTTGAGCTAATGTACAATGTAATTAACTTTGCTATTGGGGCAGTTCTAGGCCAAAGAAGGGAGAAGGTATTCCACACTATATACTATGCCAGCAAAACTTTAACTGATGCTCAGCTGAATTATACTACCACTGAGAAGGAGCTGCTGACAGTAGTCTATGCATTTGATAAGTTTTGTTCCTACCTCATCGGGACAGAGGTGATTGTCTACACTGATCACTCGGTAATCAAATACTTGATTAAAAAGAAAGATGCAAAGTCGAGATTGATAAGGTGGGTCCTGTTTCTCCAAGAGTTTGATCTGGAGATCCGAGACAAGAAGGGGATAGAAAATCAGGTAGCGGATCACTTATCAAGGTTGGAAAACACCCTGCATTTAGGAGATGTTGACAAAGCCATTAATGATTTCTTTCCAGAAGAACAACTTTTTATCGTCCAAAGCAAAGCCTCGTGGTATGCGGACTTTGCCAATTTTGTCGCTTGCCAAGTGCTTCCTCCAAACCTAAGCTATCACTAGAGGAAGAAATTCCTAAAAGATGTCAAGGAATATTTGTGGGAAGAGCCCTTCCTGTTCAAGCAGTGTTCTGATCAAATTCTGAGGAGATGCTTGCCGGATGAGGAAATTGAAGATGTGCTACATCACTGCCATTCTTCAAATTATGGAGGTCATTTTGGGGGTCAAAGAACGGCAGCTAAAGTGCTTCAGTCTGGATTTTACTGGCCCACCCTATTCAAAGATGCACACACATATGTGTTGTACTGCGATAGATGCCAAAGGGTGGGAACTATTTCGAGAAGGCATGAATTGTCCTTGTAGAATATCCTCGAAGTTGAACTATTTGATGTCTGGGGTATTGACTTCATGGGTCCTTCCCGTCCTCCTACAACAATCTCTATATTCTTGTGGCAGTGGATTATGTCTCCAAGTGGGTTGAAGCAGTTGCCTTGTCGACTAATGATGCGAAGGTAGTGCTTTAGTTCCTTAAGAAAAACATTTTCACTCGTTTTGGCATGCTTTGGGCTATTATCAACGATGAAGGGTTATATTTTTGTAACAAATTCTTTTAAGCCCTTCTAGCTAAGTATGGGGTGACCCATAAGATAGACACTGCGTATCATCCACAGACTAGTAGCCAAGCCGAGATTTATAATCGAGAAGTGAGACAAATCTTAAAGAAGATTGTTAACCCCAATCGCAAGGACTGGTCAAAGAAGCTCGACGATGCCTTCTGGGCTTACCGCACAGCTTACAAAACGCCTATTGAAATGTCTCCGTATAGGCTTGTCTATGGTAAGGCGTGTCATCTACCAGTAGAGTTGGAGCACAATGCTTATTGGGCTATTCAGAAGCTTAACTTTGATTTAGAAGCAGCCGGTGAGAAACGACTCTTGCAACTCAATGAATCAGACGAGTTTCGTCAGCAAGCATATGAAAACGCCAAGTTGTATAAGGAGAAAACAAAGAGGTGGCATGATAAAAAAATCCTCGAAAGGCAATTTGAGCCGGGTCAAAAGGTTCTTCTCTTCAACTCTCGTCTGAAGTTATTTCTAGGGAAATAAAAGTCCAGATGGTCGAGGCCGTTCACGGTTACCAAGGTGAATTAGTATTGGGCAATAGAAGTTGAGGACCCCAATTCTGACAAAACCTTCAAGGTTAATGGTCAGCGCTTGAAACATTACTGGGGCGGCGAGGTAGACCGATAGAACACCTCCATCACATTGGGAGACCCGGTGTAAGATGGGATAACAGTCAAGCCGACGACTCTAAATCAAGTGCTTGATGGGAGGCATCCCCATCTCAGTATCAAACAAATTGCTTTTGTTTTTATTACCTTCAGTCTTATTTTAGTTGTCATTAGTTAGTGTCTGCAATTCTTAATATAACCTGTAGTCTGTATAGTGCATGTATGTTAGTATGTCTTTCAGGGCTTTCATTAGTTAGAACTTGTGAATACTGTGTTTGTTGTGTTTTTTTTGTGTTGATTGCTGATATCAGATTTTGGCCTGTGCAGGATTGTTCAGCTCTGTATCAGAAGTTTATACTTCACACCGCGGCTCTAAGGTTTCTATTGGGATTCACGTCGCAGTGTCATGCTCACCCTGCAGCCTTGATTTTGGCGCTACAGCGCCGGGCAAAGAGGGGACATATTGCAAACTCGCGCCCCGGCGCCAGTTAATAAGCAGTCCTTCACGCCGTAACGCCATATCAATTCGGTGTATACTACAATCTCGCGCCGCTGCGCCAGCTATTAAGCAATTCTTCGTGCCATAGCGTCATCTCAAAAGGGGGACATACTGGAAATTCACGCCCTGGCACCATACTCGGTGCCCCAACGCCACAACCAACTCAAACCATTCTACAAACTCGTGCCGCAGCACCGAGTGCCCTTCAGAGATTCGCGCCGTGGCGCCAATGTGGGTTTCTCACCTCACCGCAACGCCATGCACCGCGCCGCAGCGCCATAGGCAAAATTGGGTTTTTTTAAAGGCGTCTGTTTAGTTATTTGCAGCAATTCTTTCTTCAGGCGAAGCATATCAGTGCATTTTCCTCCTCTCGAGTCGTTAGACAAAATTAACCGTCGTGACCATTCAGTTGCCAACTGTTCGATTTCTGACCGTTCACCAACCATCGTGCGGTTAATTATTTTGGCCGTTGCTTTCCTACGCCTTCCCTCTTGAAAAGTCAAGCGAGGTATGGTTCTTTGTTATTCTGTTGGGTTTGATAAATTTGCTTTCAGATCATAAAGTTAGTTCCTTTGAATTATTCGTGCAAATTAACCATGGCATCTAAGCGTCCTAGAACCAACATTGGCCCCCCTCCTCCGTCCTCTTCCCGAACGCCTGTTACGGCTTGGGATGCCGTAAAATTTCCATCGGAGGACGCCTATAAGTGCTATACTCAAAATTTCTTGTTGCGTAGTCTGGTGCCTAAGTGAGGACTTAGGCCTGATGATAAATTAGATGGTCAGATGAATGCTATGATTATCCCCATGAAATGGGTGCATTTTACCAAGCCACTAGAATCCGCCGTGGTCGCGGTGATGAAAGAGTTCTATGCCAATGCCATTGCTGATGGCCCTCCGGCTGTTCCAGTGAGGGGAAAGCTAATTCAATTCGATAGTCGGGCTATCAATACAGTATATGGGACTCCCAATTATGACGGTCACGATTATCAGGAAGTTGGAATTTGGAGTTACAACACTAACAAAATTATTAGCAAACTATATAAGCTCGGGACTGCTTGGAAAACTAATGAATATCATAGTGAAAGGACATCATTCCCACAACAGGCCTTAAGCAGGTATGGTAAGGCTTGGTACTCGTTTAAGTGATGTAACTCGGGAAAGGGCGATTTTGCTCTATGCCATTGTTACGGGTTTAAAGGTCGATGTAGGGGTATTGATCAACGAGTCCATCAAGAAGGCTATAAAGAGCAATGTTATGTCTGGCCTCTCACACCCGTCTCTTATTACCCATCTATGCAAAAGGGCGGGTGTTCAGTGGGAGATAGAAGATGTCAACCTACCACCAATGTCTGTCATTGATCATCATCTCATTAGCCACTATGCAGTCTGGGAAGGGGCACCGCCGTATCCGCGAGGAGAGGGCTATTTGCCAGCACCTCCACCGTTATCTAGTGATCCCACGTCATCCAATGAAGTGGGTACCTACACTCAAGTGCCTGAGGCTCCGTCCTCTGAGACAGTTCATCCTGGGGCCCTCGCGGAAATCCTGAACAGCCTGAATTTTTTACATTGCAAGGTAGACACTGTCGCCCAGTGGTAGAGCCAATTCCACCATTACCATGCAGAGTTCGCAAACACACTCGCCAACATTCATGCTGCTCAGGGGGGCGAGGACACTGTTTTCATGCCTTTTCCATTTCTCGCGCCTCCAATGTATGATCCTTATCTGCCATAATTTCCGCCTGCTGAAGGAGCCCGCGCAGATGAGCCAGTAAACGTGGAGGATGATGGTGATGATGAAGATCTTGAGGGGGTCGGAGATGATGATGATCTTGATCTTGAAGGTGATGAAGGCAGTGACGCTCCTGATGTTTGATGATGAAGTCCAGAGGCCAGTGAGGACACTGGCCAAATTACAAGTTTGGGGGAAGAAATCCTGTTATTTTTTTATATATGAATTGTGTTAGTCTATTAATATTTGCACTGCTGTGTTATTTATGTTTATGGTGTGAGGACGTGAGTAAATCATTTGGGTTGAATAGCCCCAGACTTCTATTTAACTATGTTTTAATTATGGTTAAATATTTTTATAATTATTCTTTTTTATATTGTGATTGGGTTATTTTGGATGCATGTTTTTGGTGGTATATCTTATGTTTATAATTATTATCATTTTGGGATTGCATATTTGGGGATATTTTACATTGATAATTGGTATAGTTAAAGCCATTTGTTATGGCTTTGCCCTATTTTGACAAGGGTACTTTATAGTTATAGTTTTTGCCTATTACATTTTGATTAACTCTAACCCCCAGTCTCTAACTGTTTATATGCTGGGTTAGGGTAGTTTAGCGCTTAAATTTTGATTGTAGCTTATGACAAGCGCCAGATTATCATATTTTTTTCTTAGAGTAGTGTCAAATTTATGTAAACTTGGGGCGTGTTAATTAGATAAATCGAGACTGTTTTGGATCCATCCTTTTAGCGATCACTGACCGATTGTCTTTTCTAGTTATGTGTCCAGATTTAGGTTGTCTATTTATTGTGTTAAAAATTTGTACGCTGTTAAAACTCTGTTGATTTCAAGGTAATAAAAGACTTAGCCGTTTTTACACTTTTGGGTTTATAGTTTTAAAAAAAATTATAATAGCAGTCCTGCGGTGGGTCGAGATAGAGCGTGGAAATGCACTCGCCCATAAACGCAGGCTAGTAAAATCTATTGTGGAATTATGTTGATTATGTGGCCTTTATCGCTTGAGTTATTAGATTAATAGGGGTGTTTTACACCTAGTGCCCTAAAGACTTCTGGCTTGGGAGTAATTGATCGAAAACTCGCTAATGAGTGCTCTGTTTAGCCTAAAAGTAATCAAGTACTATCTGAGTCAGGATTTACTTCACATTTGTAGAACCTTTCGATCCTTTCTTGTTCTTGCGTCTTGTTCTTAATGCTTGTTATTTATGTGGGTTGCATAGTAAGCTTATTGGCTATCACAATCGACTGTGTGATCTTGATTTGGGTCATAGCTAGTTAAGATATTTGGTCTGCACACACACGTAGAGTGGATCGATTATAGTCTCATGTTTATTAATAGACATTAAGCCCTCGTTTGTATGCCTTTTGACCTATTCTTAGAGGATGTTTATGATTGGGCTTAGAGGCGATGATATTAGTCTATAGGATTAGTTTTCATTCGTATCTTGCTGTAATGGGGTATGGATGTCAGATAGTTTGCTTGAGGACAAGCAAAAGTTTAAGTTTGAGGGTATTTGATGAGGGGGATTTATACCTGCGAATCAGATCCATTTTAGCTTAAGTTGTTTCCTGTTTTCAGTCATTTAGTTAGCTTTTATTTATATTTTATTGTTATTTTGTCTAAGTTCTATCATGCAGGGCTTTACAGAGCTTTTTGGTCATTTTTGTTGTAGTGGCGCATAGCAGGCCTAAAGTTAACATTATTATAGCTGCGTTCTTGATATAATAGTATGTTAGGACATCTTGGAAATCGGCATCATGGCCTTGAGGATACACTAAGGCTCCGCGTCGCAGCGCCATAGCAAGTTGGGAACTTACTAGAAATCGGCGTCGCAGTGCCAGAGATATGCTACAAGGTCAGCCTTTCAAATACAATACCAGCCTTCAAATACCATGTCCCTAACACCCTTGCTTAGCATGGCAAGAAGGCCTCTTCATAAATGCAATCATAATGGCATGACCTCCGGTCTTTTTAACCCTACGTGGCGCCGCAACGCGAGCTCCGGTGTCCAGACAGTAAAGGGCTTTAAATGACCAAAAGAGAGAGAGAAGAGATATACTTTATATGAGCCGCCTGCGATAGAAATCTCAAATAGAAAAGCGTAGACTAGAATAGTTATTACAATATATTAATTTCTAGAAGAGAAAGAAGCTGTGTTGAAGGAAGAAGAGTTATTGCTGTCAGGAATAAGCTTGTGAATGATATTCCTATTTACATATGATTTGATTATGATATGAATGAATATGCAAGTATGCTTGCATTAAGAAAAGTTGTAAAGTCCTTTGATAGATAATAGAAACATATGTACAAAGACTTAGAATGAATTGATCAAATGTGTTAGGATGATCCTACATAAGCAAAACAGCTTTGTAAAGTCCTTAAAAAGAAATGATGTTCAAGGACTATAAATATAGAACGATCAAACATGTTAGGTTGATCTTATGATGTAATAGATAGGCTTGTCTGATCAACGAGCACTGCACCAGAAATCGTAGTCTGCCAGGAGAGTTAAGGAAAACTCGAGAGCTATTGAGACAGAATCGTAGTCTGCAAGATAGTAGATCTCGGAGTTCGTAGACTTCTAGGAGAGACGAGGAAGGATCGTAGTGTGTTGAGTAAAGCTTCCTCAGAGCCGAAGTCTGCTGAGGAAATCATGTTCAGAATCGTAGAGACAGCCTGCCTACGAGCCGACCGAGCATCTGCCAAAGCAAGTCAAGAATCGTAGACTACACTCGGAGTCGTAGAGTCTACTAATGTCAAAGCCAATTCAAGAATCGTAGACTGCACTCAGAATCATAGAGTCGACTGATCGTATCAAAGGCAGAGATCGTAGTCGAGCAAGATCAGATGAAGACAACAAGCACAATGACAGAAATCGTAGTGTCAAGATCTGATCTCAAAGTCATAGTGTCTGCACAGTTGAAGCTGAATCGTAGAGTGCAGAGCTAAGACCTTAACAGATGTGCTCACAAAGCCAAAATAAAATCGTAGAGCAAACACGATTCTCAACAATTGAGCACTCCCAGAATATCCAAAGGAATGAAGCCTCTGGTTGGTAAGGCAAAGATACATCTAACCTGAAGGAAGCCAGAGAGTACTCAACGAATGGCATGCAAGCTAATAGAAGATCTAAGCATCAACTCAATTAGCATCCAGATTGAGTTGAGAAGCCATTCAAGGTAAATTCTTCCACAAGATGATCATAAGAAGACTTCAGTAGCTGACTAAGGAAAGTCAGCATATGCAGTGGCTGTCAAGTAGAAAAATGACAACGATCCTGAAAGTAACTAGGATCGTAGTGTTTTCCAAACAAAGAAGAAACTGATGGAGTATACACAAAGATATTGGTCAGCCTCTGAACAACAAGGCTAAAGTGATTAAGCATTAGGCCAGTCCATTGATGATAAGTGAATGGGAGATCACAAGGAGAAAGCGAGTTAGACACGCCACAAATCTAAAGTGTCTTGTTATTCAAAAGGGGCCAGAGTAAGGAGTCAAGCCATCAGTATCTGAGAACAGTCGAGGCAAACAAAAGTGTTGAAGCACTGCACAAGAGAAGAAAGAGGTGTTCCACATTGGAGATCTAATGAACACTCTTCAAAATCGTAATGTTAATTCTACAAGTCAAGAAGCAACAGTCAACAAGACACTACAATTCGGTCCAAGAAGATATGCATCAGAATTGTAGAGTTTTAACAACTGAAGATTTAGGCATTGGCAACGGCTCAATCTGAAGATTGATATTCGAATAGAGCTTATTGAGAGCATTAATGCAAAAGGACAACCTCTGATCTAGAAATCAGAAAGAAGAAATAAAGTTGACTACATGCCCGAGACATGAAAGTGACATCTCTGATGGGGTAGGTGAAACAGTAGACTGCAGTGTCAGAAAGTCAGAAAAGGGGATGTCATGTCACATCTGCAGTCTACACCAAATAACTCAAGATCTACAAGGCAATTCAAATATCTTCCAACGGCTATATTCCAACGGGAAGATTGGGAAGGAGTATAAATCAACAGAGCGTCAAAGATCAAGAGTTGCTGATGATTGCTAGGTTGCAGAATCGTTGAGTTATTGGGAATGCTATTGTTGACTCTACGAGTTCCACCAAAGATCAACAGAACAAGTCTCAGTGACAGTGAGACTACCAAGGTGGAAGTGAAGCAGCTTTAAAGAAGAACTCAAATAGACCAAAGCTTCACTCAACAAAGATGAGAATGCCACTAAAAATGGCTGCCAAGCTGAGAGCCGAAAAGGCCAAGAAGATAGCATTCAGGAAAGTGGCTGAGTATAAAGAAGATCAAGAGAGCCACTTACGAATCACCATGAACCGAAAGCTAAAACTGAACAAGTGCAGAACCATGTCTGCAAAGTATTCAAGAAGGGTTCAGGGATTGCTAAGTGCCAGACAAAGTCTACTAAAAGCACAAAGACTTAGCAAACCCAGATGATGATGGTGCACAGCTGATACCAGATGAAGATGAGCTGGAAAAAAAAGTGAAGATCAGCTGCACCAAAGAAGATGTGGTCCAGACTCGAAGCAGAAAGCAAAGAGGACCACACCAAGTTGCTAAGTACAAAAGATGTTCGAAGCCTTATGACATCTTAGCAGCTCAGCATCAACAACAACAACAACAACAACAACAATAACAAGAAGCCAGGGCCTGAGGGGTCCTTGTCCGGAGGGACTAAATAAAGTTCCAAGCCTACTGGGCTTGAAGTGTTCCTAGGGAACTGGAGAAGTTCCAAGGCTGCTGGCCTTAAAGAGTTCTTAGTGAACTGAAGTCCCAAGGCTGCTGGCCTTGAAGGAATCTTAGTGATTCAGGGTGCTTCCCTTCCTTAGTGGAAATCCTGCTAGTTGAAAGCAGAAGAGTGGATTAGGAGCTTGAGTCTCTGAAGCACTTAAAACCCTTTGTGTCTTTTACTTTATGTCATTTACTTTATGTACATTAACTAATATAACTGCTATGTATGTTTTAACTGCTTACCACTGAGCTAAATCTATGAACAATGCAGGTATGATCATGAATATATCAATGAAGGGGATCTTTTACTTATTCCGTTGTGCTTGAAAAGATTCTTATGTTTGTCATATACTAAATTATTAGCAATAAAAAATAAACGAGAAAAAGTATTTGAAATCAAAAGGATCTATTCAACCCCCCCCCCCCTTCTAGATCTATTGTGCCTACTGGGAGCTAACAATTGGTATCAAAGCAGGTTCTCATGCTATATTCAAAAGATAATCGCTTTGAGTCTGATCCTAGGCACAAACATTGTTCTAAACTTAGTTTAGTAGAAAGTCATTTGTTATATGAAGATGAGCTCACCCGTTGGAAATATTGTGTACTGGTAAATGTGCATATACACCTGAAGCTACTAAGATTGGTCCATGTTTTTGATTGTCATATCAACAAGACCAATCCTTACTCTCAGTCAATCTTGTAGTCTGAAAACCAGGCTAGAAAGATCAGGAGACATCAACAGAAAAGAATCAAACATCCACCAGCCTGAAAAGATGAAAAGGCCATACATGCTAAGTAATGCTTATCTAGAGAAGAAAGAAGAACTTCTCAAACATGTGTCTGGCCAATCTGCAGCTGGGTGTAAATTTTGTGAACTCAAGGATGTCAAAGAACTAAAGATGCTGATATTCTCTTAGCTTGTATCTTCAAGATCACTACTGATTGACTGAAGGTCAACTGAAGCAACTAGCTGTCAGGAGCAAATGAGAAACTATGCACATCAATGCCTAAACTCAGTATATCTTAAGAAAACGACAGTAAAAAGGTACGGTTCCTTATATACAAATATGTACATCATGATTGCACCTTCGTATGAACTATAACAGCATTCTTTCAAGAGATCATAATCTACCTAACCAGGTGAAGAGAGAAAGTACTCTGAAGATGGAAACTCAAATGCCTATAAACTTTCTCTCCATCCAAGTTTTTGGTTGAAGATAACATCTTGAAAGAAATCAGAAATGGGTCATAATAGCATCACAAGTTAAGATAATTTTATGTGTTGTAATATTTGTTGATGGGTTAGTATGTATGTACAACCTATGGTCTAAGTGTTTAATGACACACAGAGTATGATGAGTTCTACAAGAGTATCTTGAACATTCATAAAAACTGATCACCTCCATGAATCAACCAGATACTAATAAATCGTAGAGTTGATTCTCACTCTGTGAACATTTAAACCCTATGAACATAACCTAGCAAATAATGAAACCATCAAAGAAAAAGAGTGCTTTATTAAAATAGCAAATCTCACACACACTCACCATCATGCATCTCAAAATGTATTATCTAAATTAGTTACATGCATGAATATAACTGTTGATGATCAATATGATGATTATTCAAATATATGAGGAACATGGGTTTAGAAAACTAACCTAGCAGGACCCATTTAACCATGGATACCAAATATTAGAAATGTATAACCTGCTGTTATTTGATCTATCTGACCACACTAAGGAATGCTAAAGCAGAAGACTTAAGACTGCTCAGAAATGATTCTGATAAAATTCCCATACGTCAAAGCTTGTCTTTGAAGACCTGTCGAGCTAATCTGAATGAAGCTCACATGGCTGCTGATCTTTATATGGAAGCAGGCCATTCAACCAAAGAAGAAAAGGGTCTTATATACTCAATCATGCAAAGCATGTCATAAGAGAAGAATCCTCAAGGAAGCTGACTACAGAGGATCATCGAGCATCAAACATGAGGAACTCATTATGGGAGTAGAACTTAGCAAACACAAACTGACAAGGAAGACAACGTTCGCAGTGCTGTCAAAGGATCGTAGAATGACCAACCCTGAAAATGCCCATTTCTACGATACAAGAAGATTTAATGACTTCAGCCAAAATGAGATATGCATGGCTGGCTTCTGCTACACATGAAGAAGAAAAACTTATGTCTCTTTGAGAAGACAGTATCAACTATGGGGGAGCAGTAATCTGCTAACAGTACAGAAGCTCTAAATCATCAGAGATATACTATGAAGCAATGTACCAGCTACATAGTCCCAAAACTTTGTGGCTGATGAACCAAATGAAGATCCATAGTCAGTAGGAACATCTCAAAACGTACTACTGATAACTTATCAGCCACCCAACCCAAAGTTATGGAGTGCCTACAATCAAACATCTGATCATAGTGCAACAGCAGGAAGACACCACGATTACAGCAAATACAAATTATCTAAAGTTGATAGAGGACCTCCCCACCAAAAAAGGTCAAATGAGATATCAGTGCAAATTACTCCTAAAGTACTTAAACTGGAAAACGCCTCAAGGACAAACATGACCCTTAGCTCACTCTAAGAGGTTGGCCCTTCCTGAGCTACCTTAACCCAGAAGGACTGCTTAGTCAAGTTCATCTCAAAGACCAAGACAGTCAACGATCGCAGAGTAGAGTTTAAGAGAACTCAATGATCGTGATGTAACCTCAACGATCGTAGTGCAACCTTAGCAATAGTAGAAACAGACTCGACAATTGCAGTCTTATAAGAGGCTACACTTAATTCATGAGGAGCTAGAAGAATAGGACAATTGCCCAACCATTCAATTTGTGAGGAAATAAGTTCGAATGCTGGTTGGAAAGATGTCTTGCTAAAGAAAAGTACCCAAGGCTTCATGAAGCAAATCTGTGACTGAATCATGAAAATTCAAAAGTTGATCATTGAGTTAACTAAGGAAAACGTAGAGTCCATAGCTGTCTTATCATGCTATTCTATGAACCCAAGAAGTCAATGGTCAATCCACGTCAATCAAACGTCTACTCTTCTAAAAGAAACGTCTAACTAAAGAGTTAATGGGGAGTTACAGCTCGTTACTGAGCATCGTGCAACCAATGGCTAGTTGACACGTCATAGCGTATGTAGTGTAAGAAGAAACTGCCATAAAGACAAACTCAAAATCTGCAAACAGTTACCAGAACCCATTGAACCTCTCTCCCTCCCTTTTTCAAACCCTAGAATCCTCTTCGAAGCCAAACCAATCAAACATCCAGAGCCCAAATCACATTCAGCTAAAATCTCTCCGAACCACATACCATACCTTGAACTCCTCAAATGGTAGAATGGAAGGTTATAACGGGTATTCAACTCGGCTTTACAAAGTTTGAAGAATCAGAGACAAAGTTCAAGGACATACTTGAACTCGTAAAGGAAGCTGGGTTCTCTGAGTGCCTGGAGGCCAACACTCTGGTTTATACAGAGCTAGTGAAGCAGTTCTACTCAAATGCCTCAACGAACTCTGGGCTTCTAACTACTAGGGTGAAAGGATCTAGTCTGAAGATAAGAGCATCAGACATCAATCAATATCTAGGGTTTCCGAATCAAGGTCTGATAAACCTGGATGAAATTGACATTGAAGAAGGCAAGAGGCTAATGTGGTACCAAAGAAACCCTAGTCTGAAGGATATGAAGAAGAAGGAATTTCCTGAGGAATTCGAGTTCCTTGCTGAGATAGTGGGAAAATGTATATTGTGCAAAGACACTGCACACGACACTGTACTCGACCAACAGTTGAAAATTATGTCTACCATAGTTCTGAGGAAGCAAATCAACTTTGGAGTTATCCTGTTCGATCAAATCTCCAAATGGATAATAAAAAGCTGAGTTGAAGAAATCTACAGACAAACCACTGACAAAAGTGTTTAATGGAAGATTGTTAAGCATTGTGCTAAAGAAGAAGCTGGGAAACAAAATCAAGGATAATGAAGGAGAGCCTCTAAAAGTTCATAAAGTAATGTCTCCTCAGTTGTTCATAAGTTGGAAGAAGACCCCAAAGGAAAATAGGAGGCTAACATAAACTGAGGAGACATTACTCAAAGAAAAGTCTCTGCAAAGAAGAGAAAGGAAAAGGAGGAAGAAAGCTCTGCAAAGGGTATATGATGAGTTATACTTTGACTTATACCTTAAGACCCTTAGGGTATATCAAAGGGTATGCTTGGGTATAATAAGTTGTACATGGAGATAATGTATGATCAATAAAGAATCTACCACTTCTATTAAAAGAAGAGAAATGTCCTATGTGATTCGATAAATGACAACCCAGTAGTCCTTGGCCAAGGCAGAATGAAATTAGAAAGGAGTTTCTAATTTGCATTATTTGGAGTTGTGCATTTAAGGATCGAAATACATATAATTAAATAAAATAAGGCTTGACAGTAATTCCATGTCTTATATTTAATTGGGACATTGTATGGTGGAAGGATTGAATTATACGGCAACTATTTACTCAAAGGTTCTTTTATGATTAATGTTGAAATCTATATTATCTGGAAAGTCGTTGATCGCTAGGGAGGCTTATCCGTATTGTAGAATAAATAATATTTATTTAAATAAATTAATTGTTTAATTTATTTATTTAAATAAGATTAGAATTGTTCTAATTGATTTATTCACAACCGGTTTAATATGGAGAACCTAAAGGGTCACACCATAAAAGGAAGAATAATTATTTAAGAAGTTAATGGCATAATCGTAATAATATGTTATGTATATTTAATTTAATCTATGGTGATAGAATAAATTAAATAGCTTAATATTTATTATTTAATATTTTAGAAATATTAAATATAAATTAATAAGAGGAGTCTTATTAATATTATTACAATTATTATTATTTTAATTTCTAAAAGAGAAAGGAAAAGGAGGAAGAAAGCTCTGAGTCTGATGACTCTACATCAGTTCCTGCCACAACTGCAAAGAAGAAGTCTAAGAATGTGAAGAATGCAAAGGTTTTGTCAAGCTTCGTCTCCACTGATAAGAAGAAATAAGAAGCAGAAGAAAAACCAGCATCAACTGCTGTAAACCCAAAAAGAAGAAGAAGCAACAGATTGCTTTAAGAGCCTTCAAGAAAGAAAGCTAAGGTGGTAAACAAACCAGCCTTAGTTCCCCGGGAAAGTTCATCCAACAAAGAAGAATATGAAGAGTCTGAAGATGGGAAGGGAACTGAAAATTCAAAGATTGAACCCTCAAGGAGCAAGTTCAACAATGAAGAAGAAGTTAAATCTATGGAAGAAAGAACCAAGGTTGATGATGAAGAGAAGGAATATGCAAGTCCTATGACCAACTCTCAGAGTACTCACTTTGAAGATGAAGAGAAGCTGCAAGATGACCCATCGGAATCTCCAAATGTAAGTGCTCCAACAAGCCCTCTGATGGCTCAAAAGATGATGAATTTGAGAAAGAAACACCTGCCCATGTCAATGATGAAAATTAAGGAAGCTTGCCTGATAACTCCAAGGCCTCAGAGTCTGAAAAAGAAGAAGAATCTGATTCACCAATAGCTGAACCTCCAAGGAGGAGGAAGAGCTACAGACTATTGGCTAAATTTACCTCTAACAAGAAAAGTGATCACTCTACTGCAGTCATTGAAGTAAGTGATGATGAATCTGAGGAAGAAAGTGTTGAAGATGGAACTAGTGATGATAAAAATAAATCTAACGAAGATACTGCTGAAGAAGGTTTTGAAAATGAAATTCTACAAGAAGACTTCACTGATGAATCTGATGAAAGTCAGCAAGATTCTGGATCAAAAAGTGAGGAAATAGAGAAGGATTCTGATTCTGCACCTCAGAAATCAGAGGAACCAGAACACTATCCTGTTCTCTCTCCAGCTAGAATCAGCAGAAGAATAGTAGTAGAAGTCTTTGATGAACCACCAACTGAACCAGCATCAATATGGATAAATCATGGAAATGAACAATTTCGAGTTATAAGAATGACCACAGATGAAGTGCTTCATAACTGAAAAAGTGTGGAGTTAGATTGCACAACTATATTGTACAATTATGAAGATCTTCTGCTGAGATGGTTCTTTCCATGGATGCCTTGGCTAAAAGCACATAATGAGAGAGATGAGAGTTACTCCAGCTGGTGCTACTCTCAGTTTCCAAATTTGGAACTTGTGTCACAAAACTTTCCCAGGGTAAAGAAGTTTGCAACCATGATGATCAAAGACCAGACCCATTACAAAGTCTATCGACATGCTGGCAATCACTATATTCCCTACGATCGTAGAGTGGACTCTGAAGGCAGAAGGTTTATGACCAATGAGATAATCATAGAGTCTGTTCACTCTATCACTGATAGTGTTCAAGTTCAAGATGAGAAGCCTTCATATGCTCAAGCACTGTTGTCCAACATCCCTTCATCTTCCAATATCGATTGGTACTCAACGATCTTTCAGATTGTCAACACTTTCGAAAATCTATCCAAGGATGAAAATCGTAGAGTCCAAGCTAATGTTCAACAGGAAGTTGCCAGACCAGATGACCAAACTCCTATGGAGCAGGAGCTATTGAGGAATTCTGCTGAGCTGGTTGAGAAAATATCTCTAATTATTGAAGAGTCAAAGAGCTTGACAGAAACAGAAGACAACTTAGTTCAAGACAGAACCCAAGCCACCATAGCTAATGTATCTCTCAAAATCAAAGAGAGAGATCACATCTATCTGAAGGCCATACATGATCAGAAGGCTGAAGCTCTACGAGCATAAAAGACAAATGAAGAGAAACTCCAAGTCCTCTCTGATAAGATTGACAACATGAATCAGTCTTTTTCTATGCAACTTGAGTTAAGTCAACAAGAGCTCAAGATTGAAGTTGATAACTCCTCTTACCTGATGGAGCAGCTTATGTCCAATATGGAGCAGCTCTCCCAAATGATTAATGACAAAAAGGAGGAGAAAAAGAGGCATAGAAAGGAGAAGAATAAGAGGCACTCTAGAAAGAGCAAGGAGAGCAAAAGGAAAGAAAGAAAAAGAGAACACCAGGAGGAGCTGAAAGAAAAGAAAAAGACAACACCAGGAGGAGCTGAATCATCATTTAAGGGGGAGCCAAAGGATGATGAGCCTAAGGCTGAGGGGGAGCCAGGGCCAGAACTAGAAGAAGAAGAAATGAATAGCTCCACATCCCAGGGGGAGCAGGAGCAAAGGAATCAAACAAATGAATAGCTGATCAACAGACATCCTGGAAGCATACATGGAACCAAAGAGATACATCTCTAACTAGTTAGGTATATTCTGGATCCAGGATATAAACTGCCAGTGTATTAAATTCAACATCATTATAAATGACATTCATGATTACCTATTTTAGAAATACAGCTGCTCACTGTATATAAGATTCATTCATAACATGCATATGCACTTATTATTTTTGTCATAATCAAATAGGGGGAGATTGTCAGGAATAAGCATGTGAATGATATTCCTATTTACATATGATTTGATTATGATATGAATGAATATGCAAGTATGCTTGCATTAAGAAAAGCTGTAAAGTCCTTTGATAGATAATAGAAACATATGTACAAGGACTTAGAATGAATTGATCAAATGTGTTAGGATGATCCTACATAAGCAAAACAGTTTTGTAAAGTCCTTAAAAAGAAATGATGTACAAGGACTATAAATATAGAAAGATCAAGCATGTTAGGTTGATCTTATAATGTAATTGTTGCCTCTTTTTTAGTTCTAACAAAAGAGCTCTAACTCATGTAAGTATACTTGTGTCAATAAGCAATACAGAGTAAGTCGAGTATCGATCCACGGAGAAAGTTGCTAAATCAAATTATTATACATCAACTCTATCACTATTTTTATATGCTTAAACTAATGCTTATAATTGCGAATTACTCTAAATGCAAATAATAACTAAAATAAGAATAATAATGTAATAAATCAAATCTTGAAATAATGGGATCCTAACTTCATTTAATATCTCATCTAATTACCACCATCATGCAAGATTGTTCACATATCACAGAAAAGTAGCCAAGAGCACTAATGTAGACATAACCATTTTTTAATGCATTATGACTTACTTACATAGCATCCACATGCAATAGACGCCATGTAATCATCAATATAACTAAAATCACTATATGTCTATGTGAAATTGCAACCATATTGAATTTAAGCACAAGCCCTTATTTAACTAATACGGTGAAACAGTATATGTCTAGCTGATTCACGAAATACAAAGCTACACAAAATAGCCCCATATACGCATGCTATCAATATTACAATCCATACCCGCATGTTATTTTTCAATTCCATACAAGTACCTAAAACGAATGGTGATCAATCATTCATGCATACAAATCAACCATGATAGAAATCCCTTATAATATGTAAAACAGTCCAGCAGTCAAGCATGCAATTAAACTACATATTAAAATTCGTTAGAATCCCATAATGGAGTTTAGTTCATGACTGAACCAAAAGCCATTATGGGATTAAAACACAACATGGATAATAAATAAACAATTGAAAGATAAAGGATAGAATTGATCAAACCCAATTGCTGAATATAATCCAATAGTAACGTTCAAATCCACATTAAAATCCAGCAAAAGAACAGTTGTTTATCCACAATGATTGAAAATCCAAAGAAGAAGTAGAAAATATGAAGTTTAGGCTTAGTTCTACGTTGGAAATCTCTCAAAGTGTAAAACCCTAGTTCTAATATGAAAAACACGTAAAACTACTGAATGATACGTGTCAAGAATATGCATGTGAATGATATTCCTATTTACATATGATTTGATTATGATATGTATATATATGAATGAATATGCAAGTATTCTTGCATTAAGAAAAGTTGTAAAGTCCTTTGATAGATAATAGAAACATATGTACAAGGACTTAGAATGAATTGATCAAATGTGTTAGGTTGATCCTACTTAAGCAAAACAGCTTTATAAAAGTCCTTCAAAAAGAAATGATGTACAAGGACTATAAATATAGCAAGATCAAGCATGTTAGGTTGATCTTATGATGTAATAGATAGGCTTGTCTGATCGTCGAGCACTGCACCAAAAATTGTAGTCTACCAGGAGAGTCAAGGAAAACTCGAGAGCTATCGAGGCAGAATCGTAATCTGCGAGATAGTAGATCTCGGAGTTCGTAGACTTCCAGGAGAGATGAAGAAGGATCGTAGTGTGTCGAGGAGAACTTCCTCGACCCGTGATGCGCTAAGGAAGTCGTGTTCGAAATCGTGAGACAGCCGCTTTCACGTAGTAGCCGACCGAGCATCTCGCCAAAGCCGGTCCAAGAATCGTAGACTACACTCGGAGTCGTAGAGTCTACTAAATTCAAAGCCAATTCAAGAATCGTAGACTGCACTCAGAATCGTAGAGTCTACTGATCGTATCAAAGGCAGAGATCGAAGTCGAGCAAGATCAGATGAAGACAACAAGCACAACGACAGAAATCGTAGTATCAAGATCTGATCTCAAAATCGTAGTGTCTGTACAGCCGAGGCTGAATCGTAGAATGCAGAGCTAAGACCTTAACAGATGTGCTCACAAGGCCACAGTAGAATCGTAGAGCAAACACGATTCTCAACAATTGAGCCCTCCCAGGATATCCAAAAGAATAAAGCCTCTGGTTGGTAATGCAAAGATACATCTCACTTAAAGGAGGCCAGAGAGCACTCAACGAATGGCATGCAAGCTAATAGAAGATCTAAGCATCAACTTAATCAGCATCTAGATTGAGCTGAGAAGCTATTCAAGGTAAAGTCTTCCACAAGATGATCATAAGAAGACTTCAGTAGTTGACTAAGGAAAGTCAGCATATGTAGTAGCTGTCAAGAAGAAAGATGAAAACGATCATGAAAGTAACCAGAATTGTAGTGTTTGCCAAACAAAGAAGAATCTGATGGAGTATACATAAAGATACTGGTCAGCCTCTGAATAACAAGGCTAAAGTGCTTAAGCATTGGGTCAGTACATTGATGATAAGTGAACGGGAGATCACAAAGAGAAAGCTAGCTGGACACGCCACAAATTTGAAGTGTCTTGTTATTCCGAAGGGGCCAGAGTAAGAAGTCAAGCCATCAGTATTTGAGAACAGTCGAGGCAAACAGAAGTGATGAAACACTGCACAAGAGAAGGAAGCGGTGTTCTACATTGAAGATCCAATCAACACTCTTCAAGATCGTAGTTTTGTCTCTACCAGTCAACAAGACACTACGATCAGGTCCATGAAGATATGCATCAGAATCGTAGAGTTTGAATAGCTGAAGACTGAAGCATTGGCAACGGTTTAATCTGAAGGATAATATTCGGACAAGAGCTTATTGAGAGCATCAATGCAAGGACAACCTCTGATCGAGAAATCAGAAGGGTGAAATAAAGTCATCGACCTGCCCAAGATATCAAAGTGACATATCTGACAGGGTTGATGAATCAGCAGACTGCAGTGTCAGAAAGTCAGAAAAAGATGTTATGTCACATCTACAGTCTGCACCAAATAACTCGAGATCTATGAAGTAATTTGAATAACTTTCAACGGCTACTTTCTAACAGGAAGATTGGGAAGCAGTATAAATCAACAGAGCTTCAAAGATCAAGAGTTACTGATGATTATGAAGTTCCAAAATCGTTGAGTTGGTGAATGCTATTGTTGACTCTACGAGTTCCACCAAAGATCAATAGAACAAGTCTCAGTGACAATGAGACTACCAAGGTGGAAGTGAAGCAGCTTTGAAGAAAGACTCATACAGATCAAAGCTTCACTCAACAAAGATGAGAATGCCATTAAGGATGGCAGCCAAGCTGAGAGCTGAGAAGGCCAAAAAGATAGCATTCAGGAAAGTGGCTGAGTACAAAGAAGATCAAGAGAGCCACTCTACAGATCACCATGAACCGAAAGTTGAAACTGAACAAGTGCAGAACCATATTTGCAAAGTATTCAAGAAGGGTTCAGGGATTGCTAAGTGTCAGACGAAGACTACTAAACGTACAGAGACTTAGCAAACCCAGATGGTGATGGTGCACAGCTGACATCAGATGAAGATAAGCTACAGAGAGTAAAGATCAGCTGTACCAAAGAAGATGTGGTCCGGACTCGAAGCTGAAAGCAAAGAGGATCACACTAAGCTTCTAAGTACAAAAGATGTTCAGAGCTTTATGAAATCTTAGCAGCTCAGCACCAACAACAACAACAACTACAATAACAAGAAGCCAGGGCCTGAGGGGTCCTTGTGCGGAGGGACTAAATGAAGTTTCAAGCCTGCTGGGCTTGAAGAGTTCCTAGGGAACTAGAGAAGTTCCAAGGATGTTGGCCTTGAAGAGTTCTTAGTGAACTGAAGTCTCAAGGCTTCTGGCCTTGAAGGAATCTTAGTGATTCATGGTATTGCCCTTCCTTAGTGGAAATCCTGCTAGTTGAAAGTAGAAGAGTGGATTAGGAGCTTGAGTCTCTGAACCACTTAAAACCCCTTGTGTCTTTTACTTTATGTCATTTACATTATGTACCTTAACTGTTATAACTGCTATGTATGTGCTAACTGCTTACTACTAAGTTAACTCTACGAACAATGTATGTCTGATTATGAATATATCAATGAAGGGGATCTTTTACTTATTCCGTTGTGCTTGAAAAGATTAGTAATTTTGTCATGTGCTACTTAATGAGCAATACAACTTAATAGAGAAAAAGTATTTTGAAATTCTAAGGATCTATTCAACCCCCCCCTTCTAGATCTATATTGTGCCTCTTCGAGGAACTAATAATAAATCGACACCAATCACGTATCTGATCTTATTCACGATATCTGATTATTCATGTATATGGCACTATTTATATATACGGCACTATTTATATATACGGTACTATTTACGAATACGGGGTACTATTGTGAGACCCCAAATTTTATGAATAAAGATTTAAATTTGTCGAAATATTTTTTTTGAATATTATGGTGTGGATTTGATATAATGTTATAGTTGTGGGTAATATTTATAAATTTTGCAAAGTAAGCAAGTTGTTATAAAATATTAGTTTGGTGGGGAATATTCTTTTTGTCGGGGAATATCCGTGCGACGGCACAATCATTAGTGGACCTATTAACGGAATTATTATCGGTTTGAGAAAAACGACAAAAATATTTTTATGAAAATAACGGCGAAAGTTTTACTGATTAAAAGCCGTTGAACTACTCGATGAGTAAAAGTGCGATGTCGTGTGGTTGCATAGTAGCACACGGTATTGATTATTGATGCTTACGTGAGAAGTCACTCGGTTTTGTTCAATTATTACTACGATAATTGCTTGCATAGTATCTCACGTTATTTGATTCAATTATTGTCAATATTTTATATATTATTAAATCAATAATTGAGACGACAAAGTTATTAATATTATTATTTGCAATATTAATGATGTCTAGAAGTTCTGTCAAGGAGAGGTTTGCTCACCTAATTGTGCGCCAATAGGGAGAAATTCTTATTGCAAAAGCCCCCTCTTTCCTGGGAACGACCTGGTCGATTAATATTGTAAATTATAATAAAGGTGATAAATATTGTTAAAATTATTAAGGTGATTTTTATGAAGTTTTGCTTATTTTATGGACCCCCATTTACCCATTTTTCAAAATAATTGGTAGAAATTTCTTAAAAGGTGGGCCCGAGATATGGGGGCCACATGTAGAACCCACGAAAGAAAAAAATGGGGGAAATGCAGGAAGTCACGAAGTTTATATATATATATTATATATATAAATTACATTTTATTATTATTATAAATGTAATAAAAGCAGAAAACTTTTTATATAAAATGAATACTTTTATAAAGTTTTGTTTTATTTGATTATAAAAAGAATATATTATATATTATTATGCATAGTGTTTGCATAGTGCTTGTATAATGTTTGCATAGTAAAATCTTTTTATATAAAATGCAGAATACTTTTTATAAAATTTTGTTTTATTTGATTATAAATAGAATATATTATATTTTATTATGCATAGTGTTTGTATAGTGCTCTGCATAGTGTTTGCATAGGAAAATCATTTTATATAAAAAATGCAGAATACTTTTATAAAGTTATTTATTTTATTAGATTTTAAATAATATATATATATGAATTATAAATTTTGTTTTATTATATAATTATAAATAGAATATATTATATTTTATTGCATAGTATCCTTTCCATTCTCCTATAAATAGGATGCTTAGTTAGAATTGAAAAACACACGAGAAATTCGGAGAATTCTTCTTCTATAATCTTGGCGTATTTCTTTAGAGTTTAAAGGCGACTTTGGCGCAAAAAAATAGTGCAAGTTTTCTTCAAGTATATCCCTTCTACTCGCTTTAATACTCTTCTTTTTAAGGTAAGGGTATTATTCTTTCGTATTCATGAAGAGAGTTATTTTCTTTCAATACTGTAAGAGTTGTTATTCCATTCTTTATTATTATGTTGGAATAACTTTTGTTATGTGAAATCTACTGCATATATGGTGAAATTCTTCATTATTCTATTCTTTATTATTACATTAGAATAACATATACATGCGATCTATCGCATGCCTGGTGAATCACACTAGAATCTGAAGTTTTCTCTCTCTATAATATTGAGCGTATTTTTGTGAGTATTTAGATATCTTGAGAGTTTCTATACAGTGCAAGTTTCCTTCAGTATTATATATGATATTCCAGTCGGAAGTGCTATTCTTCTGAGGTAAGGGATGTTATTTTTTTCAAGTAAATGATGTTATTTCCTTTAATACTATTATACCAAAATATTGATATGAATTTTATTGTGAAACTTTATATTTTTCATATCGGGATTACTATTCACGTATACGGTACTATTCACGTATACAGTACTATTCATGTATATGGCACTATTTATGTATATGGCATTATTTATATATACGGTACTATTTACGAATACGGGGTACTATTGTGAGACCCCAAATTTTATGAATAAAGATTTAAATTTCTCGAAATATTTTTTTTGAATATTATGGTATGGATTTGATATAATGTTATAGTTGTGGGTAATATTTATAAATTTTGCAAAGTAAGCGAGTTGTTATAAAATATTCATTTGGTCGGGGAATATTCTTTTTTGTCAGGGAATATCCGTACGACAGCAAAATCATTGGTAGACCCCACAACGGAATTATTGTCGGATTGAGAAAATGACAAAAAATATTTTATGAAAATAACGGCGGATGTTTTATCGTTAACTGTTGAAATACCCGATGTTAAAAGTACAGTAATATGCGTGGTTGCATAGTAGCACACGATATTGATTATTGATGCTTATCTGAGAAGTCACTCAGTTTTTTTCAATTATTGCTACAGTAATTACTACATAGTATCTCACGTTATTTGATTCAATTATTGTCAATATTTTATATATTATTAAATCAATAATTGAGACGACAAAGTTATTAATATTATTATTTGCAATATTAACGATGTCTAGAAGTTCTGTTAAAGTGAGGTTTGGTCACGTAATTGTGCGTCAATAGGGAGAAATCCTTATTGAAAATCCCTCTCTTTCTTGGGAATGACCTGGTCGATTAATATTGTGAATTATAATAAAGGTGATAAATGTTGTTAAAATTATTAAGGTGATTTTTATGAAGTTTTGCTTATTTTATGGACCCCCATTTACCCATTTTTCAAAATAATTGGTAGAAATTTCTTAAAAGGTGGGCCCACATATGGGGGCCACATGTGGAGCCCACGAAAAAAAATGGGGGGGAAATCTGGGAAGTCACGGAAGTTTATATATATATATATATATATAAATTTTGTTTTATTAATATTATAAATGTAATAAAACAGAATACTTTTTATAAAGTTTTGTTTTATTTGATTATAAAAAGAATATATTATATTTTATTATGCATAGTGTTTGCATAGTGCCTGTATAGTGTTTGCATAGTAAAATCTTTTTATATAAAACATAATACTTTTTATAAAATTTTGTTTTATTTGATTATAAATAGAATATATTATATTTTATTATGCATAGTGTTTGTATAGTGCCTGCATAGTGTTTGCATAGGAAAATCTTTTTATATAAAATAGAATACTTTTATATAAAACACGAATATCATTGGCCCGTAGTGCATGGATAATTTGTGGTTGTGATATTAATGAATATCCTTGGCTGTAGTGCAGGGATGATGTGGATTATTTATTGAGCTAAGTCTCAGCGATAAAAGTGATGAAAACCTTTTAAATCATAGAAGATAGTAGATTTTATTCTCTACTTGACTCTTCTGATGGATTGCTTATTCCGCTGTAGTTAAACTTGATGTTTGTTATATTGTATCAGTTTAACACTGTTGAAGGCTAACGATAATTTCTTCTGCATTATCTTAGTCATAATATTTCTTACTGGGCTAGTTGAGCTCACCCTTTTGTTTTCATTGTTCTCTTCAGGAAATGAGAACGTAGCAGGGACTAGACAGGAAACGGAGTGACGATCTAGATGATAGCATTAGTAGTCCTCACTATTCTATGAAATAGTGTGATAATAAATGTATTGAGGACTTATTTTGAGTTTGATTACTGTCTAGAAGACAATATTTATATTAAAACTCACAGCTCATGTTGTATATTTAAGATTGTATTTGTATTATGTACCATGTATTTGGCGACTCGGAATAGATGATGTATACCTATTTTGGGGGCGTCACAGTTGGTATCAAAGCTTAGGGATATGATCCTTGGCTGAGATGTGAGACAAGAACTAGGAGGGGAGAGACGGGGAATTCCTTCGCTAGTATGACCTACCTAAGTTTATTTGGTATTTAATTGGTCGATCAGAGTATAGGGATAATATGTGACATGTCAATTAACCCTTGTTTTGTGGCAGTATTTGAGAATGACAGATGAAAATGTTAACAATGGAGTGAATGAGATCGTGGAGACACCTCTAATCACCAACCAGGATAATGTGATGTCAGGCGAAGAATGAATTAGAGATATCCATGTGGTGAGTGAAGAATTGATAGTTGCACCCGAGATAGTTGCAGAGGTAGTAGCTGAGAGTGAGGAAGAAGAGGAACCTGAGGAGATTTTATTAGAAGAATTTTATGATCGAAATTTAGAATTGCAAAATCGTATTCATGAGTTAGAAGAGCAGGCTGAAGAACGGCAAGCGGTCGTGGAGCAAAAGGATGCAACAATTCAAGCTTGTGTTACCCGATATGTGACGCTTGAACAGTAGCACTCTTTGGCAGAGTATAAGATGATAAAGCTGGAATTTGAGCTGAAAGAAGAAACAACTGAACGAGTGAGAATGAGTGATGCATGGGTAAAAGCCGCACGATGCGTTGATATTGTGGAAAGAGATGTCCGATTTAAGAAGGCTAAAATAAATGATATATATTTCTCGTTTTGGACAGCAATTGTGAGAACCCAACATCGAGTTTTGAATTACCCTGTACATTGCGGTCAACCCCAATTCGATATGGATCGATGAATAATGATTCAGATCATGAAATAGGAGTACGATAAAGTAGTTGAGGGTGGAATATGCCCTATAGAAAAGTCAATTTCAACAGTAGCGATGACACCAAATGCTGCCCCAGACACGTCAAAGCCGGGTAGTTCAAGGGAGAGCGGTTGTCATGACTTCCCAACAAGTGTGGAACCCAAATGAAGTTATCACGGGTTAGTAAATTATAAATTCTAGCAAAGTTTATACTTTATTTGATACCGGTTCTACCCATTCTTTTATTTCTCCTACTTGCGCTCAACGTTTAAATTTGACTCTAGAGAAATTAGACTTTGACTTATCGGTTGAAACTCCGTTGGGAGAAACCTTCATTACATCCACTGTTTATAGGTCTTGTTTGATTCAAATCAGTAACCGTACGTTACCTATCAATCTTATTTCTTTGAAAATACTTGCCTTTGATGTGATTTTAGGAATTGATTGGTTAACTACTCATCACGCCAAAATTGATTATTTTCGTAAGGTTGTTAGGTTTCATATTCCTAACCAACCTGTTATTCGAATTCATGAAACCAAACCACTAAAGTCAATCACTGTTATATCAAGCCATAAGTAAAGAGCCTCGAGCCTTTCGCTGGTGACTTCCAAGTCTTGGAATACACCGAAGCCAGACTATCTATAGGGGACATCGTGAATAACGGTGGCAAGTTGATAAGTATCAATGTGACGTTCTATCCAAGTCTTGGATGTGAGTCACAGTTTTGAACGATATTTCTATTATTAATAAATTTTCTGATGTATTCCCTGAAAACTTCTTGACCTACCCAAGAGCGTGAAATCGAATTTTGTATTGACCCCAGTACAAAAACCATTTCTAAAACCCTCAAATATTTCTTCAACCAAAATGAACGTATAATGCGCCAAAGACGTTGGCTCGAGCTGTTGAAGGTTACGACTATACCATTTAATATCATCGTGGAAGAGCGAACATGGTAGCTAACGCGTTGAGTAGAAGATCGTATGCGTTTACGAGTGCGATATTGTTAACACAAAGACCCATTTCGTATGAATTACAAATGATAAAGATAGAGTTATAGACTCTAAAGACCCACGTAAAGATAACGAATATACGAGTAGAATCGACTTTAATCGATAAAGTTAAAGCCGTGCAAGCTACATACTCAGAGCTGATGAATGTGAAGAAGAAGGTTCAAGAGGGCGTTATTCTAGAAGCAATAATCGATGAAGAGAGGAAATCTCAACCCTCAATTTTATTGGCCCATTTAAAATCCTTAATCGAGTAGGAACTGTGGCATATAGACTCATTTTACCGCCAAGTATGTTGCGTGTTCATAACATTTTTTACGTATCGATGTTACGTAAATATGTGAATGACCCGAACCACGTTATTAAATTAGAACTAGACGAGATAGCAGAAGATTTAACGTATGAGGAGATACGTGTTAAAATCTTGGATAAGAAGGATCGTATTAAACACTCAAAGGTTATACATCAAGAGTTAGAATCTGAAATAAAGTCAAGGTATCCTCATCTCTTCGGCATACCAAGTACGTACGTAAATTTCGAGGGCGAAATTTTATAAGGAGGGGAGATTGTGAGACCCCAAATTTTATGAATAAAGATTTAAATTTCTCAAAATATTTTTTTTGAATAGTATGGCGTGGATTTGATATAATGTTATAGTTGTGGGTAATATTTATAAATTTTGCAAAGTAAGCAAGTTGTTATAAAATATAAGTTTGGTCAGGGAATATTCTTTTTGTCGGGGAATATCAATACGACGACACAATCATTGGTGGATCCCACAACGAAATTATTGTCGGATTGAGAAAATGACAAAAATATTTTATGAAAATAACGGCGGAAGTTTTATCGTTAACTGTTAAAACACCCGGTGTTAAAAGTATAGTAATACACGTGGTTGCATAGTAGCACACTGTATTGATTATTGAAGCTTACGTGAGAAGTCACTCAGTTTTGTTAAATTATTGTTACAGTAATTACTGCATAATATCTCACGTTATTTGATTCAATTAATATCAATATTTTATATATTATTAAATCAATAATTGAGACGACAAAGTTATTAATATTATTATTTGCAATATTAACGATGTCTAGAAGTTCTGTCAAGGAGAGGTTTGGTCACCTAATTGTGCACCAATAGGGAGAAATCCTTATTAGAAAGCCCCCTTTGTCCTAGGAACGACCTGGTCGATTAATATTATGAATTATAATAAAGTTGATAAATGTTGTTAAAATTATTAACGAGATTTTTATGAAATTTTGCTTATTTTATGAACCCCCATTTACCCATTTTTCAAAATAATTGGTAGAAATTTCTTAAAAGGTGGGCCCACATGTGGGGCCCACGAAAGAAAAATAGGGAGAATCTGGGAAGTCACAGAAGTTTAAATATATATATATATATATATATATATAAATTGTGTTTTATTATTATTATAAATGTAATAAAACAGAATACTTTTTATGAAGTTTTGTTTTATTTGATTATAAAAAGAATATATTATATTTTATTATGCATAGTGTTTGTATAGTGCCTGCATAGTATTTGCATAGTAAAATCTTTTTATATAAAACAGAATACTTTTTATAAAGTTTTGTTTTATTTGATTATAAATAAAATATATTATATTTTATTATGTAGTATTCAGATAGTGCCTACATAGTGTTTGCATAGAAAAAATCTTTTTATATAAAATGTAATACTTTTATAAAGTTATTTGTTTTATTAGATTTTAAATAATATATATATATATATTATAAATTTTATTTTATTATATAATTATAAATAGAATATATTATATTTTATTGCATAGTATCCTTTCCATTCTCCTATAAATAGGATGCTTAGTTAGAATTGAAAAATACACCAAAAATTCAGAGAATTCTTCTTCTATAATCTTGAGCGTATTTTTTTAGAGTTTAAGAAAGTTTTGAGCGTAGAAAATAGTGCAAGTTTTCATCAAGTATATCCCCGCCTTACCCGTCGGAATACTCTTCTTTTTAAGGTAAGGGGTATTATTCTTTCGTATTCATGGAGTTATTTTCTTTCAATACTCGTAAGGGTTGTTATTCCATTCTTTATTATTATGTTGGAATAACTTTTCTATACATCAATCGCATACATGGTCAAATTCTTCATTATTCCATTCTTTATTATTTTATTGAATAACTTTTGTTTGTGCGATCTATCGCATGCCCAGTGAATTCTATTGTATTCCATTCTTTATTATTACATTGAAACATCCCGTGCGTGGGGATTACTGCGACCGGTTTCATTCTTTATTATTACATTGGAACATCCTGCCTACATCGCGGATTATTACACGACTGGTTCCATTCTTTATTATTCTCATTGGAATATCTTGTTTGTCATGGATTACGCATGACCTGGTTCCATTCTTTATTACTCTGTTAGAATAACCTGTCTATGTGGATTACTGCATGCATAGTGAATGATCCTTTGTATTCATTCCTTATTAACTTGTGGAAATTATCTGTCTACGTGGATTACCGCATGGCAGGCGAAAATCCATTTGTAGTTTCATATATTCTATTATACTCAGTTGGTTAAAGTTTTGGCTTCTATACTCCATGAAATTAGTAGAATATCCTAGATATTTGCGCTTCATCCACTATCTTTTCATGGAAATATTCTTCTGAGCATTCTTGAATTTTTACTCCACAAAGCAGTATCATGTTGACAATTTGGATGTTATTGGTTCCTGGATAAATTAATTTATAAATCTTTAAAATTTATTCTTGAACTTGTTTTATTGAATTATTATGTCATTGTCGTCATCCTCATGTTTATATTATGTTGAAAGTCATCTGTGGCCTGTAGTGCATAGATGGACTTGGTATGATTATGACCATGGATTATTCGGTATAATCATGACCGTAATGTTATAAATGATGTGGTCAAATTCCTCATTGGCCCGTAGTTCATTGATGGACAGTTCTTGGCATGATTATGACCATTGATGTGACGCCCCCAAAATAAGTATACATCACCTATTCTGAGTCGCCAAATACATGGTACAGAATACAAATACAATCTTAAATATACAACATGAGCTATGAGTTTTAATACAAATATTATCTTCTAGACAGTATTTAAACTCAAAATAAGTCCTCAATATATTTATTTACACTATTTCCTAGAATAGTGAGGACTACTAATGCTATCATCTGGACCGTCACTCCGTTCCTCGACTAGTCCCTGCTACGTTCTCATTTCCTGAAGAGAACAATGAAAGTAAAAGGGTGAGCTCAACTAGCCCAGTAAGAAATATTATGACTAAGATAATGCAGAATAAATTATCGTTAGCCTTCAACAGTGTTAAACTGATACAATATAACAAACATCAAGTTTAACTGTAGCGGAATAAGCAATCCATTAAAAGAGTCAAGTAGAGAATAAAATCTACTATCTTCTATGATTTAGAAGGTTTTTCATCACTTTTATTCTTTGGACTCAAACAATAAATAAACCACATCATCCCCTCGCACTACTGACCAAGGATATTCATTAGTATCACAACCACAAATTATCCATGCACTACGGGCCAAGGATATTTGTGTATTCATCAATGGTCATGATCATGCCAACAACTGTCCATCAATGCACTACGGGGCCAATGATGACTTTTACCACATCATTTGTAACATTACGGTCATGATTACACCGAATAATCCATGGTCATAATCATACCAAGTCCATCTATGCACTACAAGCCATATATGACTTTCAACATAATATAAACATGAGAATGATGACAATGATATAAGAATTCAATAAAACTAGTTCAAGAATTAATTTATCCAGGAACCAATAACGTCCAAATTGTCAACATGATACTGCTTTTGGAGTAAAATTCAAGAATGCTCAAAAGAATATTTCCATGAAAAGATAATGGATGAAGCGCAAATATCAAAGATATTCCACTAATTTCATGGAGTATAAAAGCCAAAACTTTAACCAACTGAGTATAATAAAGAATGGAATAACAAAAGAAATCACCAAGCATATGATAGACCGCACAGACAGGTTATTCCAACAAAATAATAAAAAATGAAACCAAGTCATGCGTAAACGCACAGACAGAATATTCCAATAGAATAATAAATAATGGAACCAGGTCATGCGTAAACGCACAGACATGATATTCCAACTGAATAATAAATAATGGAACTAGAACATGCGTAAACGCACAGACAGGATGTTCCAATAGAATAATAAAGAATGGAATAACAGAAGAATTTCACCATATATGAGGTACTTCGCATTGACAGGTTATTCCAACATAATAATAAAGAATGGAATAAAGAAGAATTTCACCAAGTATAGGGTAGTCCACGTATACAGGTTATTCCAACAGAATAATAAAGAATGGAATAATAGAAGAATTTCACCATGTATGCGGTACTTGCATGTAGACAAAGTTATTCCAACATAATAATAAACAATGGAATAATGTAAAGAATTTCACCAAGTATAGGGTAGTCCATGATATCAAAGTTATTCCAATAGAATAATAAAGAATGGAATAACGTAAGTTCTCTTCATGAATATAAAAGAAATAATACCCTTACCTTAGAAGAAACCGGATATAGAGTATCTTTGAAGTAGCGTAATACTTTTCTTCTTTCTCTCTATAGTTTCTCTCTCTAGAGTTTCAGTGAATTCGTAAGAAATAATGAAGGAATGAGCTTCTATTTATAGGAGAATGGACTTAATAGTAACTAATTCATGAACGATCCAGATTGATTTACTTTTAAACGGACGGTCCATATTAATTTACTATGCAATATTAATAAAATATTCTAATAAAACAAAAATCTTTAAATAAGATATAATATATTTTATTTATAATCTAATAAAACGAATAACTTTATAAAAGTATTCTGTTCTATATAAAAAGATTTTACTATGCAAATACTATGCAGGTACTATGCAAACACTATGCATAATTGAATATTATATATTCTATTTATAGTCTAATAAAACGAATAACTTTATAAAAGTATTACATTTTTATATAAAAAGATTTTACTATGCAAACACTATGCAGACACTATGCATAATAGAATATTATATATTCTATTTATAGTCTAATAAAATGAATAACTTTATAAAAGTATTCTATTTTATATAAAAAGTTTTCTTCTTTATTACATCTATAAATATTTAACAATATTTATCATCATTATTATAATTCACAATATTAATCGACCAGGTTGTTCCCAGGAAAGAGGGGGATTTCCAATAAGGATTTCTCCCTATTGGCGCAAGCAATTAGGTAATAGAACCTCTCCTTGCGTAACTTCTGACATCGTTAATATTGTAAATAATAATATTAATAACTTTCTTGCCTCAATTATAGATTTAATAATATATAAAATATCAACAATAATTGAATCAAATAACGTGAGATACTACGCAAAATTTCTCGTAGCAATAATTGAACAAAACTAAGTGACTTCTCACGTAAGCATCAATAATTAATACCGTACATGCTACTATGCAACCACGCCAGACATCGCATTTTTTAAACACCGGTGTTTCAATAGTTAACGATAAAACTTCTATTCGTTATTTTCATAAAAATATTTTTGTCATTTTCTCAATCCGACAATAATTCTGTTGTGGGGTCCACCAATGATTTTGTCGTCGTACGAATATTTCCTGTTAAAACGAATATTCCCCGACCAATCGAATATAATACAACAACTTGCATACTTTGCAAAATTTATAAATACTACCCACAACAATAACATTATCTTAAATCCAAACCATAATATTCAAAAAAATAATTCGAGAAAAATAAATCTTTATTCTTAAAATTTGGGGTTTTACAATTGATGAAAACACGAATATCCTTGGCCCGTAGTGCATGGATAATTTGTGGTTGTGATACTAATGAATATCCTTGACCGTAGTGCAGGGATGATGTAGATTATTTATTGAGCTGAGTCTCAGCGATAAAAATGATGAAAAACCTTTTAAATCATAGAAGATAGTAGATTTTATTCTCTACTTGACTCTTCTAATGGATTGCTTGTTCTGTTGCAGTTAAACTTGATGTTTGTTATATTGTATCAGTTTAACACTGTTGAAGGCTAACGATAATTTATTCTCGCATTATCTTAGTCATAATATTTCTTCTTTGGGCTAGTTGAGCTCACCCTTTTGCTTTCATTGTTCTCTTCAGGAAATGAGAACGTAGTAGGGACTAGTCGGGGAACGGAGTGACGGTCCAGATGATAGTATTAGTAGTCCTCACTATTCTATGAAATAGTGTGATAATAAATGTATGGAGGACTTATTTTAAGTTTGAATACTGTCTAGAAGATAATATTTGTATTAAAACTCACAGCTCATGTTGTATATTTAAAATTGTATTTGTATTCTGTACCATGTATTTGGCGACTCAGAATAGGTGATGTATACCTATTTTGGGGGCGTCATAACTATTCACGAAGTACTATTCAAGGGGTACTATTCACGAAGTACTATTCATGAAGTACTATTCACGGAGTACTATTCACAAAGTACTATTCATGGGGTACTATTCACGACAAAATTGGTTTCTTTTTCTGACCAAATTATCGTTGATTTATGAATCTTACTCTTGAAATTAAATCCATGTTTTGATTATATTATTTTTTATTATCATATATAACATTTTTATAATCCTGGTGAGGAAATTTCTCTTTCACTTGAGTGTAAAGATGGGTAGATTGTTGGTATGATCGTGAATATAGGTTCTCTTTGGACAGTAGTGCAAAGATGAATTGTTGACTGGTATGATCATGACCATTGAATTTACAATTGAATATCTTTAGCTTAGGTGCAAAGGTGAATTGATCAACATGGTTATAATTATTGTTTATATAAATTCTGAAATGATTATATATTTCTTTGAGATATTAATATCTTTGGCCTGTAGTTCAAAGATGACCTGTTGTTGAATATCTTTGGCCCGTAGTACAAAGATGACCTATTGTTGAATATCTTTGGCATGTAGTGCAAAGATGAACTGTTGATGAATATCTGTGGCCCATAGTGCAAAGATGAATTTATTAGTATGATTATGAATAGGAACTGTGATTAGCTATAACCATGATCTTTGATGCTTCTAGTAAAAACAGGTGATGAAAATTATCTTTGTTCTATGTGTGAAAAGGAATTTAGAACCAAAATTATGATTATGAGTTATTCACATGATTGTGGACAAGAACTGTTGATTGATGTTACAGGGATAAAACATTGTTGGTGGACTTTCAACATGGAGAAGATAATAGACATTATGTTCTACTTGACTCTTCTAATGGATTGTTGATTCTGCTACAATTATGGTTAAAAAGTTTTATCATCTACTATATGTTCTAAATCTCTGATTTATTACTGACGAAGACTATTGATAATTTAATTATCTTTAGTCATGATATTCTTTGCTGGGCTAGTTGTGCTTACCCTTTCGCTTCACAATTCCTTTAAGGTAATAAGAGTGTAACTGGGTCGAGCGGGGATAACAAGGGAATAGTGTGATGGTCCTAGACTGTGGAAGTTTTTCAATACATTATAAAATAGCATATAATTGTATTGAGGACCTAAGATGGGTGTGTCATATATTATACGTCATTTAACCATTGCTTTTGGTGAACAACAATAGGGTGATGAGAACCCGACTTTGAAATCGTCAAAAGTGCACCTCATTAGAATGAACATGATAGTAATCTTCTCATTTTTCTTTGGGGTCTTGAAATATTTTCTACTGTATTTTATATGGCATTGTAATAATTTGAGTTTGGATACTATCTATGAGACAATATCCGTGTTAAAACTCACAGCCTATGTGTTATCATATTTTGCACGACAGTACAAAAATTGTAATAATAAAGTTGTAGTTATTTTCTGTACAATGTATTTGGCGACTCAGAATGGATTGTGTGGACCTATTTTTGGGGCGTCACAACTATCGTGTTAAATGATACCACCTCCACCTCCTCCTCTAACATACCATCAAACAAGGATGTAAATCCTATGTTTTCTGAGTCTTCTTACTCAACCACCACCACTTCTGGCAACTCAACTACTGGTGTTGGTAAAATCTCTACTTGGTTTACAGACTCCTCACTAACCACATGTATATCTCTATACATCATGTTATCTCCTGACATCTACAACAAAACAAATTAGTTTGATTAGTACACATCATTAGAATAATAAAAACACATCACATTTGATGCATTTTTAGGGTTAACTTAATCTTTTACTTCTTTAATTCTTCTTAAGGTTATAACTTAAGGTTCTTTTCCCCCCTTAAGTTTTATAATCTACAGCTCTGATACTAACCTGTGGCACCCCAAAATTCGGGTATTTAACAACCCGACAGATGGTGCTACACGGTACTACAGTTCACACATACATTCAATTGAAATGCTTCAAAAGAGTGAATGTCTTCTATATATTACAAATTAATATTTTGTTTCCCAGGTTCTTTATAACCATTACATATGTTCTACAGTTAATACACTTTCCTTTTGAGTCTTTAAGGATTCCACATTACATAAGTACATAATATACCACATTAGGTCATAAACAATCAAGTAGGGTCATTAATCTATATTCCCTTTCTTCTCAATCTAATTATTCATTAGATTAGTTAACATTCATTATAGTTTATCGTATTACTTTGTATTTACGTTCAAGTATTCTTTCGTCAACCTTTAGTTATAATTCTTAAGTTATTATCATCCTTAAGAACATTACTTTAAGTTTATTAAGGTTATAATTCAACTTCAATCAACTTACATTTCCTTTATATTCATTTTCATTTATTACTATTTCTTTTCTAGTGCTGGCGCTGCGACGCCAACTTCCCTTATAAGGCTCGCTCATGGCGTGAGTCAAGAAGTGTCTATGTCATGTCTCGGCCTCGTATTTCAAGGCTAAAGTCCTTACTATGGCATGTGACTGCTTTCACTTCATAGTTTGCAAGGGTTTGGTATGGCGCTTCGAAGCCAACCTTAGAAGCTTGGGCGGCGCTGCGGTGCCGGCCCTGTGCCTCAGAAAATTTTCACAGTTCTTTTCTTCTACAACTTTTCCAAGCTCATAAATTATTCATTATAAGTCAGAATTGGCTCGTTCAAAAGCCGTTAGCTCACATATCATGTGTACTACTACAATTTTATTCGAAAATCTTACATTTTCGAATCCGTTAACACAAAATTAACCGATTAAGTTCTTTATTACGAGTTCGTTAAACGTTCGTGAACGTTCATAGCACATTTCTTTGTTTTAAGTCAGAATTTGATCATTCTCGAGTCCGCAACTCTAAAATACCAAGTTATACTATACGCCATTGAAAATCAAGGTTTCCGAGTTAAACGG
Source organism: Panax quinquefolius (assembly GCA_020205615.1). Taxonomy (NCBI): domain Eukaryota; kingdom Viridiplantae; phylum Streptophyta; class Magnoliopsida; order Apiales; family Araliaceae; genus Panax; species Panax quinquefolius. The sequence continues at coordinate 104,632,337 of CM035155.1, read as the reverse complement.
TGACTTTTGACTTTTATTCCGAGAATTTCACAATTTTGACAATTATCGTTTAATCTCGTAAATTTCGCCATAACTTCGTTACGTGAGATTTTTTTACACCGTTCAAAATGGATTCATTCCATCCTTCTATCATCCTAACCAAATATATATCATCTAATCCTATACACGATGGTTTTAAACTTGTCCATCAACAACAAATGACAATTTTCAAATGTTCTTCATTAGTTCATAACTTTTATGATTATGATTCCACTTGTAACATGGTTTATTAAAGTTTAAGTCCACTAATAGCCATCCTTGTTCCTCCTTATGATACATGCTCCACCAATATTCACTTCTCTATCAAATTATAATTGAAGAGATAAAGAATAATGGTCTAAGATTCCTTACCTTTGATGTTTCTTAACTTGATTCTTCTTCTTTTCTTCTTGAATTAGCAAGACACTTCTCACTTTTCTCTTAATATAATTAGCTCTAAGATGTTGGTGTTTTGAACAAGGCAATAAATGACCAACAACCACTTCTATTTATAGGATTTACAAAGTGAGGGAAAATGATAAAGATGTCATCCCACCTCCTTACTTTTCACCTCCTTACTATTCAATACTTGGGCATCACAACTCTTATCCTTTACTTGGCCACCAAGATGGCCAGCCATGACTCATCTATGGGGGCCCACATGGGTTGCCCCATGGGTTTTTCTCACCCGGTGACCCATCGGTTCAATCCACGGGTCCGATTCTTGGTTCAGACTTAGGTTTAATTAACTTTGAGCCTTACGTTGGGCTTGCATTATTACTCTTTGGGCCTTAACAAGATTTCACTTGGGCTTGCCAAATTCCTACACAAATCCTCATATTCTTTGCGTATACTAGTTTGCATAATCATTCATCATATACGTTATGTCATCTTCCATATATACTAGTACAATAATTCGTATCATACTCGTATTCTTTGCTTCGTATAATACTTTCTTATTATACGATCACCATTTATTTAAATCTTTACTTTCCTTAACATTCTCGAACTTAGTATGCAGGCGAAAAACTGCGTTTGTCATAACTGAATTATTATTACATAATCCATCCTTCCTTATCATTCTATCATTACGTATTTCCCGGAAGTTCAAAAATAATTCCCGAGCAGAAATGGATGAACAGTATTTTTTGGAAAATTTCTCAGAACGCTTTTATTTTCGTCTTGGAAATTAAAACACCTTAATTCTATCACGTAGTCATAATACTAAGACATTACGCTACTTTTAGGTTATAAAAAAACCTTCATCTTGTTTACTCGTTATAAAATAACATATATTATAATTTTATTCATTATTTATTCAAATAAAATTATTTTACAAATAATCCAATTTTCTCGGTTGTTAAAAAAATAGCCCCCATGGCTTCAATACTTGCTAGATTTGTGTTCTACCACTTAGGTTTACTTTATAACTCATGTATCTAGCACCCTCCTTTGATAGATCACAAATCCAAGCTATAAAACTTGAGTTACACAAGATTTTGTGGATGAAAAATTAAGGTTTCACCCCTAGGAGAACATATGCTCAATTTCTTCCTCTAAACCTTTGATCTAACACTCAAGATACTTAGTTCCATACATGATGATATGTAGAACTAGGGTATCTTGGGTATTAGTTCATAACCCCATCAAAGCTTTCTATAACACCAAATAGAAGAAGAAGATGGAGATTTAGGTTATACCTTGTTCTAGTAACAACCCTCCTTGATCTACCAAAGTAAGATATGAACTTTGGGTGCATTAATCAAGCTAGCACACTCCTCTTTTTTCTCCTCAAAATCAAACCTCTCTATCTCTCTTTTCTCTCTTAGTATTTTGCTAACTTGGGAGAAAATAGAAGAAAAAGAATATGAGAAATGAAATGAAATGTGGTGATTTAATTAATATCCCCTATATCTTTATTGTCCCTTGGATAAAAGGCTTAGCCTTATCTCTTCCAATTAAGCCTAATCATTTCATTAAAGGTGTAAGTAGATTTTTTACCAATGGGAAGGTGACAACATTGTACTTGTTGAGTTACTACTTAAGGAACTTGATTAGCATAAAATTGTTGCCTTAAAAGGCCTAAAAGGGGCGGTCCCCCGTGCCCATTATCTACTCCATTTTGCTTTTACTTTAATTCACAAATTTGATTAATCAAAAGTCTAAAATACCCTTAATCAAGTGGGCTAAGTATTGGTTTGTATTTTATTTCTTTTGGGCTTCTCATTTAATTGTTTTGGGCTATGTAATAAACAAAGTTTAATAATTTTAATTTATATTACCCTAATTGTTTATTTAGGGTTTTTATTCCCAATCTTATGAAATTTAATTACTTATACATGTCTCTTTAATCAATAACCTAATTAGGTTTGTTTTAATTAGGTTTAAAATTATTAATCACTTGAAATAGACAAGATTAATCTATTAGGTTAGTATAACTTTTAAATACTAACATTTCCTCAATACCATAACCCTTAGGTTATTTAATTACCTTACCTAATATATAATTAGGTTATGTGGCTTTCCTTTTTAATGAAATCTATAAATATACATATCCATAACTATAGTATATATATTTATTTAGCCATACCTATTTCCACACAGCCCTCACATATTTATTCACTATATAATAGTCATACTAATTAATCATTTAAAGATTATAAATATTTCTATTTAACATTCAAGGTTAACACTCAAGCTATGTTAATGTTTAACATAACTTATCTTACTCTTCCTTATTCAACTTGATTAAGTATTGATCTTAGTTAATTTAAAATAACTAAATTAACTATCTTGTTTAATTTATATCTCATAACACATATAACACATATTCACTTATAAACTAAAAAAAAAATTATTCATAAAAATTTAAATATATGAAATTTATCTAGGCACACTTAGAAGGGGGGGTTTAATAAGTGTGGAAGCAATCTATGACCAATTTTTGAACTTTAAATTAAACTATTAATTTCAGGCTACTATAATGATTGAAATCAGCTTACTGAATTAATATAGCCTATTTAAGAGACTGATTATTTAAAGAAAATATCCTGCTGAGTTTATAACTTAAAGAATTATCTTAATATAATATAAGTATTCAAATTTTAATTATTAAGACAATTAAAATAGCTTATATGATTTTAAAGTAAAGCAAATAATAAAATCAACACCAAGATTTTTTACGTGGTTCAGCTATTACCCTCTATAATAATAGCCTAGTCCACGTCCAATACCAACTAGTATTGGAGACTCACTTTATTTATTTCTTTATAAAGAATCACAAATTACGAAATAGATTCCTTCAAATATTAATTAATAATTAATTCCTCTTGAGCTCTCTTTCTCCTTGTGTACCTATGCACTCTTCAAGCACCTTTACTTCCTTGAACCTGTTTGCAACCCTTTACTCTAATCCACTAGGATTAACACTTTTAGACTACACTTAGTCTAAACAAAAATTCAATACAAATATAGAGGTCTATGATCAATGCAAGAATAATCAATTTAACAATTAAAGGCTCAAACTATATGCAATGATCAATTAGCACAAAATAAATAAGTAATTAATTCTCACCAAATATCAGCTAATAAATATCAGAAGATTAAAAACTTAGCTGATCAAACGTTGCACCTGTTAACAATATATTGCTCAATAATATCAATGTAGTGCAAAAATTACTTCGTGAGTTGTGTAATTTCCATTCATGAAAATACTGTTTTTATAGCAAACAATATATTACCGTTAATTAAAGATATGTTCAATTTGTCCAAGTCAATCGGTATTAAAATATCAAGGAATACTTACAACGGAAAGGAAATGAATGTCAGTATTTATCCATTTTAGCAAATTACTCTCTTTGTTAGTTATACACCTTGGATAAACAAAAGACCCATTAAAAAGATAAACCACTTAAACAACTTTGACTTTATCTCAATCACGAAATAGCGTGTACAAGTGGTTTGCAACAACACTCACCCTTTCCAAGATTCAAGACCTTTAAAATTCCAAGATAATCATAATTACTTTTCCTTGAAACTCTCACATACATCTTATCGCAACAGATGGTTAGCTTGCATGTATTTGAAAAAACTCATATTATAATTGGATAACCAATGTAAAACAATTTCTCCTTAAAAACCTCACATGCAACAGATCATATATAATTTCCATCTTGTAATCTTTTTAGACAACATGCATAGAACTCCACGTGTAGCTAGAAAAAAAATTGTTCCAAGGATATTAATACACACGTAATCCATGTTATAAAATATTAATTCTTTTTGTACCCATAACATGTCAAATTTTAATATATAGAAGAAAAAAAACCCTTTTCCATTTAAGTTTAATAAATCATTTTTCATTTAAGACATATAACAAGATGTAATGCAAATAATATGTCCTAGAGCCTTTAAATGAAAAATCAATTATTATGCAATTGACCTTACATTTATCTTCCTAGAGAGAGAAAATTCTTCGTCCAACTGAAAAACCCACCAATGATCTTTTATCAACAAATACCTGAAACGCCATAAAACAATTTAGTACTTGAACATTTCATCATCAAAACATAAGGATGGAATATGACAAGTCAACAATATATAATCATATAAAGTTCTCGATCCTTACAGTGTGTATCTTTTTCTCATATAATTATCTCTATTGTCTCAAATTGAGGATTATATTCCAACCATACTCCAAGATTATATAGATAATGCTCATAGATATAGTCAGCAAGTGGATGTGCGCAACCATATCTTATGATAACATGAATTTGTATATGGTTAGACATCATGTATGATAGTGGCAACACACCCTTTAAGCTCTCAGTACAATTATGTCCTCCTCATTCTAATGGGGTGCATTTTTTACGCTTCCAAAGTCGGGTTCTCATCACCCTATTGTTGTTCACCAAAATTAACTATTAAATGACGTATAAAATACGACATAGACATTTTAAGTTCTCAATACAATTATATATGGTCATGCTATTTTATAATGTATTGAGAAACTTCAACAGCCATAGACCATCACTCTATTCATTTGTTATCCCCGCTCGACCCAGTTACACTCTTATTACCTAAAAGGAATTGTGAAGCAAAAGGGTGAGCACAAATAGCCCAATAAAGAATATTATAACTGAAGATAATTAAATTATTAATACCTTTCATCAGTAATAAACCAAATATTTAGAACATATGGTAGATGATAAAAGTTTTCAGCCATAATTGCAGTAGAATCAACAATCCATTAGACGAGTCAAGTAAAACATAATGTCTACTATCTCCTCCAAATTAAAAGTCCATCATTAATATTTCATTCATGTAATACCCATCAACAGTTCTTTGTTATACTCAAGACAAAGAGAACTTCATCACTTGTCTTCACCTGAACCCCCAAAGTTTATAGTTAAATTCACAATTCATGTTTATAATCATGTAAATTAACAGTTTCTCCTTTCCACAAAGGCTTAATAGAACTTTCACTCAATGTCCTAGCCACAAATTCTAAAGACACTCAATAATCATATTGTCTTTACACCCTACAACAAAGACATTCAAATGTAATAACAATGGTCATGATCATACCAATCAATTGTCTATCTTTGCACTACAGGCCAAAGATGTTCAATTGTAAAACCAATTATCATCCCAAACAATAGTTTATCTTTCCACTACGGGCAAAAGATATTCATTTATATCATCAATGGTAGATCATGTCAAACACCTGTCCATCTATGCACTACAGGCCAAAGATATCAATCAACAGTTCTTCTTTGCACTACGAGCCAAAGAGAACTTTCATCACAAGTCTTTATCTATAACATTAAATGTCATGATTATACCAATACACAGTTCCTAGTTATAATCATACCAATAAATAGTTTATCTTTGCACTACGGTCCAAAATAACTTTAACCACAATTTAAGTCTGAGGATTATAACAATGATATAAAGAATGAATCAAGTGAGATCAAGGTTAAATATTATAGATTTATAATTCAATTTATTCAGAGTTCAAGAATGTCCAAATGGTCAATATGATGATCAAAATGTGGATTCAAATTTAAGAATAAGATTCATATATCAAAGATAATTTGGACAGAAAAAGAACTAATTTTATCGTGAATAGTACCCTAGCATGAATAATACCTCGTCATGCAAAGTACCCCAAATGAATAGTCCCCTAACATAAATAGTCCCCCGACATAAAAACATTATAATTATTGAAGCAATACTTACCATAGTAAGTTTAGAATTAGGAATATGAAATGAAATAATATACAAAACTGCAAATGGATTTTCACCCGTCATGCGGTAATCTGCGTAGACAGATCATTTCCATAATTTAATAAAGAATGAATACGAAGGGTTATTCACCAAGCATGCGGTAATCCGCGTAGACAGGTTATTCCTACAGATTAATAAGGAATAAAATGACAACCCTTATAAATATAAAGAAAATAACATCCTTTACGAATATGAAATAAATAATATCCCTTACCTTAGTAGGAGATTGGATACTGCAATAGTGTAGTAGCAGAATACTCTTCTTCTTTCTCTCTTATTCTCTCTCTATAGTTTTAGTGAATTCGTGAGAAAAAAGGAAGAAATGAGCTTCTATTTATAGGAGAATGGACTAAATAGTAACTGATTCACAGACGATCTAGATTGATTTACTATTAAAATGGATGGTCCATATTAATTTACTATTAAAACTTCAATCGATAATCCATATTGATTTACTATTAAAATTTTCACCGACGGTCCATATTGATTTACTAATAAAACTTCAACCGGTGGTCTGAAAAATTAGCACGTCCCCCCATGGAATAATTAGCCAATCTTTTAATAAACGCCTCATGACAAACCCCTTTATCTATATCAAAAATTGAATAAATAATTACCACAACACATTTTTAATCTTTCAACAATTATTCATCATTAATATTATAACTCACAATAATGACAACCAGATTGTTCCCAGGAAAGAGGGGGCTTTTCGATAAGGATTTCTCCTTATTGGCGTGCAATTAAATAACTTAACCCCTTTCCTCGACAAAACTTTCTAGATATTGCCAATAATGATAATAATAATATGAGTAATTGTGTCGTGTTAATTATTGATTTAATATTATAAAGTATTGTGCAGATGATAATTGAATCAATAATATAAGATATTATGTCGTAACTACTGTGAAAATTATTGAATGAAATATTGAGTGACTTCTTACGTAAGCATCAATAATCAAAGATATTGTGCAATACTGTGACGCCTTCAAAATAGGTATACATCACCCATTCTGAGTCGCCAAATACATGGTACAGAAATAACTACAACTTTATTAATACAATTGTCGTGCAAAATACGACAACACATAAACTGTGAGTTTAAATATAAATATTGTCTTCTAGACAATATTCACACTCAAATAAGTCCTCATTATAATTATTGATACATTTTTTTACAAAAATAGTGATGACTACTAAAACAACTTTCTAGAACCATCATTCCATACCCCGACTAGTACTCGCTACATTCTCGCCTCCTGAGAAGAAAAATGGAACAAAAAGGAAAAGGGTGAGCTCAACTAGCCCAGTAAAGAACATTATGACTAAAATAATATAGAACAAATTATCATTAGTCCTCAACAGGGAAAAATCTGATAGAATATAATAGACAACAAGTTTCAGATCAATATTGGCAGCAGAAATAACAATTCATTAGAAGTGTTAAGTAGAGAATGAAATCTACTATCATCTATGAATTTAAAAGTTCATCATCAATATTTTATCCATGTAACATAAATCAATATTCATCTTGAATCAAATATTCATCTTTGCACTACAGGCCAAAAATATTCATTAGTTGGTCATATTCATCTCAACACCTGTTCATCTTTGTACTACGGGCCAAAAATGTTCATCAGAAAATTATTCATCTTTGCACTATAGGCCAAAGATATTCAGTTATATCATCATTTAGGACTGAGGATAATGAAAAATATTTTAAAGAAAATGAATCCAGTGAGACAAAAGAACAAATATTAAGGATTCGTAACTTCGATTTATCCATGTTCAAAAACACCCCATAATATACTATGGTGGAGTAAAATTTAAGAATTATTATCAAAACATGGATACAATCAAAGATAGTAACAAAAATAGACATCTGGAAACAAAAAGGTAGAAATTTCACAAGAAAAATTATACTAATATTTCGGCATAATGATATTGAAAGAAATAATATCATTTATAAAAAAAATAACATCCTTTACCTCAAAAGAATAGTACTTCTAGCTGGAATATCAGATATAATGCTAAAGGGAACTTGCACCGTATAGCAACACTCAAAGTATCAACATACTCACAAGAATACGCTTGATAATATAGAGAGAGAAAACTTCAATTTCTGGTGTGATTTTCAATTCTAACCTAAGCAGTCTATTTATAGGAAAATGCTTAGAACACCAAAGCAGAAAATTTAATAAAATATTAATATAAAAAAAAAAATCACGCCCACCATAGAAAATCTGAATTCAGCATGTTTCCCACTCATGTGGGGCCCACTAACATAATAAAAACATTTTTCTTTAAAAAAATATTTAAAACTTCAAAAATCAATTATTCCATAACTTCAATAATTTATAATAATCAAAAAAAAAATTGAATCTTATGTCCATTTCATAGAAAATTCAATTCTCTACAACTTTGTAAGTTTAAGTTTTCCAAATTCCAAGCAGAAATTGACCGAAATCCACATACGGACGATTTTACAGGCTATAATCAAATTTCAGTCAAAAATGGGGTCCACCAACATGTTTAACATGTTTTTAGCATTTATTGTAACAAAAATAATTTTCTTCCTCATTTATTCATATATCACACATTCATTGTAAAAATATCACCATTATTATATTATTATAATATAATAATATATTTAAATGAATTATTTTATCAGAAAAGATAAAATATCAATTTTCAACAATTGTCACTTTTCTAAAAATTCCTCCAATTCTATCCACATAAATAAATATTTTCCTTATCATATAAATCAATAATTAATTATTCACAAATAATATTACAGAATCACAATAATGACAACCAGGTTGTTCCTAGGAAAGAAGGGGCTTTCCAATAAGGATTTCTCCTTACTGGCGCGCAATTAGGTGACCAAACCTCTCCTTAGACAGAACTTCCTTAGACATTACCAATAATTCTATCTAATAATATTATTCAAATAATAAAAATTATTGATCTGATAATGGGAAATACTGTGTAGTGATAATTATTAAAACAACAATAATATAAAATATCAACGTAGCAATTATTGAATCAATAAAATATTGAACAGTAATTACTATAACAATTATTGAGTAGTGCTTTCTTACGTAAGAATCAATAATTAGTGCAATACAGGTAGTGCTTCTTGTGCAACACCACGTACATTGTGTTTTAACCACCGGGGTATTCTAACAAAGGTTAATAACTGCAGTAACAACTATGCCATTATTTATAAAAAACTTATACTTATCGCTTTCTTCATCCAATCACTTTCCAGTTATGGGGCCCACACAAAAGTCGCCATCATCGTATAAATATTCCCGACAATAAGAATATTCCATGACTGCATTTAATATTCCCCCCAATGACAATGAATATTTTATAACCACTTTCTTATTTAAGATATTTGCGCATTTTACCCATAACTAACCACATTAATCAAATCAACCCTTACTATTTCAAAATAATAAATAGAGGAAATTCAATTTCATTTATAATAAGTTGGGGTCTTACAACCTCCCCTCCTTATGAAAATTCATCCTCAAAATTGATGTACGTACCTGGTATTTCAAAAAGGTGAGGATACCTCGCTTTCATTTCTGTTTCCAACTCCCAGGTCATTTCCTCAATAGCATGGTTTCTCCACAAAACTTTGACTTGTGGTATGACCTTTGTGTGTAGGACATGCTCCTTCCTATCCAAGATCTTGACAGGTACCTCCCCGTACATTAAATCTTCAACTATTTCATCTGGTTCTAACTCAATAATGTGGTTTGGGTCTTTCACATATTTACGAAGCACAGATATGTGAAAAACATTATGAACACGAGACATACTTGGAGGTAACGCGAGTCTATCGGTCACATTTCCTACTCGGTCAAGAATCTAAAATGGACCAATAAATCATGGATTGAGCTTTCCTCTTTTCCTAAATCTTGTAACTCCCTTCCATGGAGCAACACGCAACAATACATGATCCCCAATACTAAATTCCACGTCCTTTCGATGAAGATCTGCATAACTCTTTGGTCGATCTTATGCCGTTTGTATACGTTGTCAAATCATTTGGATCATTTTTGTAGTAATACGTACCAACTCTGGTCCCAATAATGTTGCTTTACCCACCTCATCCCAACATATTGGAGAGCGACACTTTCGCCCATACAATGCTTCGAATGGAGCCACACCTATACTTGTCTGATAACTGTTGTTGTAAGAAAATTCCACCAATGGTAAATACTTATCCCAACTCCCTTTGAAGTCTAGGACACAGAGTCTTAATAGATCTTCAAGAGTTTGAATAGTCCTCTTTGATTGTCTGTCCGTTTGAGGATGGTATGCGAACCAGATAAATCAGAATCCGTGCCCATAGCTTTCTGCAAGCTAACCAAAAATCGTGAAGTGAATCTTGGGTCACGATCCAAAACTATGGATATTAGCATGCCATGCAATCTCACAATCTCATTTACATACATACGAGCAAGACGTTCAAGGGAATAAGTCTCCCGTATCAGCAAGAAATGAGTAGACTTAGTTAATCTATCAATAATTACCCAAATCGCATATATGCCTTGAGAAAACGTGGGAAGACCCGTAACGAAATCCATGGTAATGTGTTCCCACTTCCATTTCAGAATCTCAAGTGGTTGCAATGGACCCTTAGGCACTTGATGCTCCGCCTTTACACGTTGACAAGTTAAACACCTTGAGATAAACTTCGCGATCTCTCTCTTCATATTGTTCCACCAAAATGTATATCGAAGATCACGATACATTTTGTACTTCCGAGATGGATTGCGACGCGATTGTATTGTGTGCCTCCATCATGATCTTGTACTTCAAATCAGAGTCATTAGGAACACAAAGCTTGGAGTTGACTCGAAGTATTCCTTCTTCATCAATTCTTACTTCTGGGATAACACCTTCTTGTATTTTCTTCTTCATACGCATCAGCTCCGTGTCTGTGGCTTGAGCAACTTTAACTTTATCGATTAAAAATGGTTCTATGCGTATACTTGACATCATCGCATGGGTCCCCAGAGTCTGGAATTCTATCTTCATCTTTTGTAAATCACACAAAATGGGCCTTTGTGTTGACAACATCGCACTCATTCCCGCATATAATCTTCTACTTAATGCGTTAGCTACCATGTTCGCTTTTCCAGGATGGTATTGAATGGTGTGGTCGTAATCTTTCAACAGCTCGAGCCAACGTCATTTCCGTATGTTGAGTTCCTTTTGGGTGAAGAAATATTTGAGGCTTTTATGGTCTGAATATATCTCCACTTTCTCCCCATATAGATAGTGCCTTCAGATCTTTAAAGACGAAAATGGCTCACATCGACTCTAGATCATGAGTAGGATAATTCCTCTCATATTCTTTAAGTTGTCGCGAGGCATAGGCTATGACTTTCCCATGTTATATGAGAACACATCCTAAACCTTTGCCTGAAGCATCGATGTAGATAACAAATCCATCCGAACCAGATGGTATTTTCAGAATAGGTTCCGAAATGAGTCTCCTTTTGAGCTCTTGAAAACTCTTCTCGCATTCCTCGCTCCATACGAATTTTGTATCCTTCTGAGTTAGCTAAGTTAATGGAGTAGTTGTTAGTTCTCGGAGGCACAATAGTTATCTAGGAGGGGGGGTTGAATAGATATTAAAAAACTTTTTGTTTTACTTTGTCAATTTTGATAATGATTTAAACACAACAAAATTAAGGTTTGTTTGATCTCCCTTTTAGATATAGTGAGTTAATGAGAGTGAGACAGTTATAACAGTTATAACAATTATAGCAGTTATAGCAAGAATGAAAAAGACACAGCAATTTTAAGTGGTTCAGAGCACTTAAAACTCCTAGTCCACTCTTCTACTCCTCGAGTAGGAAATCCACTAAGGATGTCATTTACACTTTCTGAATCTCACAGATTCCTTCTAGACCAACAGTTTAGGAACTTCTTAGTTCACTCTTGAACTCTTCAAGTCCAGCAGACTTGGCTCTTCACAGTTCACTTAGAACTCTTCAAGTCCTTCTGACTTGGAACTCTTACTTTAGTTAATTGGTAGTTGTTGAGTTCTTGGTCGGTGCTACTCAGTTGACGTTAAGCTCTTATTCGAAAGAACTGAGTAATTGTGCAAGCTTTCTCTTTTTCTCAGATCGTAGAGTTGAGCATTGAGTATTCTTTTTTTTTTTTTCAATTTCTTACTTGCTTCTATCATCTGCAGATGTCTTACATATATATGATCTTTGAAATCTGCCTGTTGAATCCATCCGTTGAAGAATTTAATGCATTTGACATTTCTGAAATTTGATGGAGACTTTTCTGTATATCTTCTGAAATGCATTCTGGCCCACTAACATAGTAGACTGCTTTCTCACCTAACACCTAAAAAGGTGTTTTCCTCTGTCCCATGGTCCTTTCCTTAGCTTCTTCAATACGTCTTTTTGTTGCATACTAAGGATATTTTCATGTCATTGGGACTGGTGATTACTTCAACATTTGTAACCCATTCCACATTTGTTAAGATTTTATCTTTGAACAAATGACCAGGGTCCATAACTTTTGACACAGCCAGATGATACTCTACGATTCTTATTGTGGTGTCTTGCCACCTTGGTGCTTAATGCAACCAAACGAGAACACTACGATTTCTCTTAAGGGCTGGCACACTACGATCTTCAGTTTCTTGCATTGTACGCTCTACGTCTCCGAGAGCACACTACGATCTCTGAGTTGGCTTCGGCAAATGTCTGGATTACACTACGATCTCTGAGTTGGCTTAGCCAAACATCTGGACCACACTACAATCTCTGAGTTGGCTTCGGTAAATGTTTGGACCACACTACGATCTCTGAGGAGGCCCTTCAAGGCAGACATACTACGATCCTTGATACTCTACGATTCTGCCTTGGCTTCTGCAAGTTCTTAATCAGCTCAATAGACTGCGATTTTATTGAATCCTATCTATTACATTTTATAGATCATCCTAACATCTTTGATCTCTTTATCTATACATTCATTTACAAAATGATAAACATTAAAAGCTTAGATCAACCTAACAATTTAATCTATCACTAAGTCCTTGTACATACATTCCTAGAAGGACTTTACATATAATCATGAGCATTTACTTTAAACATCAAATCACAACATGCACTCTTCCAACAATCTCCCCCTATTTGATGTTGATATAACCAAAGAGATTTGTTGTCATGGTTATCAAATTCTATATGCAGTTGCAGCAGAGTAAATATGACTTAATATTTCAGTGAGCAGCTGAAATTTCTAGAGAATAAGCATGAATTTATTAATGTTTAAAGATAGATATTACATTTAAGTTTGACTACATCAATAAAAATTAAAATTCAACTTATCTCTATTTCTTCGGCCTTTTTCCTCGTTGAGGATTTGCATACTCCTCAGCTCTCCTTTTCTTGTTTGCTTCGTCTCTCCTGGATAGATCTTCCAGCTCACTTGGACTTAGTTTTGGATTGTAATCATGCCTATTCATGAATGCAGGTTCTCCAATTGGCATTCTTAGGTCTGTGGTGGTCACTTCTTGTGAGCTGGGAGTTGGCCCTCGACTCCTTAATGGTTGAGCCATGATGATTGGCTCATGATCGGATCATTGAGTATGATGGCCAGATCGTGGAGTCTATTGGTGATACTACCTTGGAGGAGGATTCTTGGAAGATTGAGCAAAAAAGGTGCCTCTGCCTCTGCCTCTGCCTTGATCTACTTTCCCTTTATTCTCCCCCTTTATGTCAGCATCAAGGGTTCGAATGTCTTCTAAGAGGCGAGTCATTCCTTGGACAAGCTCGTTGAGTTGACTTTGAGTTTGAGTAATGTCCTCTCGATTTTCTTTGATCAGAGCATCAGATCGTGCTTCCCTTTGTTAAACGACGGCTAGAATATTGTCAGTCTGCTGTCCTTAGCTGATGTAAAATTATTGGAATTCTTTTACGGCAGTTTGCAGATTAAGGAAGCTCCCCATCATAAGTTTACTTTGATCTTCTTGAGTGGACTGTAAGATAAGAACAGCATCCCTATGTCTTTTGGCTGCGAGAAAGTGGATGTCATCCCTCTCTTTTATGCTCTTAATCATTTCCTTGGTGATCTCCTTAAGCTTTTTAGTGAGCTCAGAGCTTAGGGTACTTGGGAGACTATTTGCAGCACTGATTATTGTTGTTAATCTCATTTGAATGAGTTCAGTGTGTTCTTCAAGACTATCATTGATTTCCTTGATCACTTTCTTGGACATTTCTGACAAATCGGTTTTGGTGGGCAGTTCTGAAAGAAGTTCATTGAGTTGGGGAATTTGTGAACGAGGGGGTGTTCTCTTTTATTGATCTTGTAATGAGTAGAGGGCAAGATCAAGGTTGAAGTATTCATTTGTGGATGAGGAGGGAATATCGGATGGAGGGGCCTATGTTTGGGTGTCTGGAGTAGGTGGCTCTACGATTTGAGCGATGGACTCTACGATGGGGCTAGAGTCAGTAATCGTAGAGATGAGAGGAGTTGGGGTTAGTATGAAGTTGGGCATATTTGGTTCATCAGTTACAGAATTTTGAGATTCTATAATTGGGAATTGAGTTAGTGGATTAAGAACTACTTCCAGCCAGCATAGAAATTCATAAAATTGGCTGAAGAAGGATAGTGGACAGTGATTAACTCTGAACAAGATTGGGATAGATAATACCTCATGTACCATTCTTGAAGAGGGACCATTTGTGATCAGCTGTTTGGCAAAGTTGAAGTTGCCTGGAAATCCACGAGCTAGCACAGAGATGGCTGGATATTCTTTGAAGCTCCAAAACATGTGATTCCAGGAGTTTAGAATTTGAGCTTGATGAAAAGGCATCATGGGTAGATAGGAGAACAGTTGCTCGTAGTTAGCTTTTTGATACCCATTAATTCCCACAGCTATGATCTCGACCTCATCATCTCTGTCCTCTTCCTTATCTTCATTCAAGGATTCCATTATTTCAATATCTTTATTTTGTTCTTGCTCTAGTTCTCCCCTATTTTCTGCAGGAACAGGTTCTTCTGTCATGGGGATATCATGAGGCTCTCCCTCAACATGATCATCCTTCTGCAGGACTAATAGTTCCCCCTCAGCTGGAATATTTTCTAGGGTGATAACTTCAGGTATCTCCCCCTCAGATTGAGCTTTGTCCTTTTGGCTTTCTCTGGATAGTTCCTTTTCAGCAGCCATCTTTTTGTTTTCCTCTTTGAGTACACTTTCATTGACAAGGATGTACTTTTTAACCAATTTTCGTCTTGGTTTTCTAGGCTGAGCCACAGCCTCAGGACTTCCTTGAGCTTTAGCTCTATCCTGTTGGTCAGCCAGAGTCTCTGGTGTAGCAACTTCCCTGAGAGAAGCATCCAATCTGGTTTTTTCGATCGGTAGAGACTCTACGATCGAGGAGACAGATGGTTTCTTGGATTTTTGACTATTTTTGTTCTTCTTCAGTAGCTGTGAGATGGTGGCTCTGTCTTCATCTACCTCAGCCTGCTGTTCTTTTCTTCTTAGGATTCTCAGAGCCTCAATGTCAGAGGACTCGACAGGTTTATCAGTGGTAGATCCTTGGGGTTCTTATACCATTCGAGCCTTTAGCTTCCTCTTGCCCTTGCTTTTTCTGACCAGGGCAGAGGGTTCTTCCTTATTAGTTTCTTCTTCATCTTATTCAGCCTCACTAACAACAGACATTTTCCCTGGAATCCCTGACTCCTTTGCATCAGCTGTCCTTCCACTGGATTCAGACATTATTCGTACATTTTTAGCTGGATTTCTTTTCTAGTTCTCGAACAGTTGCTGGGTTATTCGTCTGTTTGGATTGATTGATTCTCCTTCACCATCCTCTATCTTATCGCCCAAAGTAAACTGTAGGATAATACTAATGAATCGCCCGTAGAGCATCTTCCCAGAGCTCTTTGACTTCTTAGAACTGAGAATCCACTTCCCAATCCATTCAAGCAATAGGGCTCCATAGTTAAGTTATATCCCATAACTGATGGCTGTCATGAGCTTGAGCTGTACTTCGTTTACAGAATCGTGGCATGAGCTCTTGCAACATATGCATTTTCCAACAATGTCAGCCAAAAATTCGTACCTCTAAGGAATCTCCTTTTTCTTGTATCCTTTGACAGTGGGGAATTTCTTGTGATGCATCCTTTTAAGTCCCTTATGAAAATCTATGCCATCTATAAACGAAAACCCTTCAGATTTGAAACCTAGGGCTAGGTTGATATCCTCAGCCTTCAGCTTGATTTCCACGTCCCTGACTTTCATAGTGATGACGTCATTTTCGAACACAGAATTTCTGTTGAATTCTTTTACTAGCTTAGGGTAGATTAATGTGGTCGTACCCAGAGCCTCTTCGAACCCAGCCCTCTTTATTTATGACAGAGTTTTGGGAAATTTGGGTTCAGCTGTTTTGAACTCGTCGAAACAGAGCCTTTTATATCTGCATGGACTTCCTTTTATCATGTCTACAATTTCAAACATAGCCTTTTATATCTGCATGGTTAGCACAAACTAGAGCATAGATTTCATGGTTATAAATTAAGCATGCCTAGCTCACTTATTAATTTGTTGAACCTGAATTCATCTAAAGGTTTCGTAAAGACATCAGCAAGTTGATTTTCAGTAGGGATATATTGTAAGGATATGGTTCCATTTTGCACATGATCCCTAATGAAATGATACCTTATTTCTATATACTTAGTCCTAGAATGCATGACAGGATTATGAGTTATTGTTATGGCACTTATGTTATCACAGTGAACAGGTATGGATTTGAATTCAAACCCATAGTCTGCTAGCTGATTTTTCATCCATAGGATCTGAGAACAGCAGTTGCCACCAGCAATGTATTCAGCTTCTGCATTTGAGGTAGATACTGATTTTGTTTCTTGCTGAATCAGGACATAAGTATGTTTCCTAATAACTGAAAGGTGCCACTGGTACTCTTTCTATCTATTTTGCAGCCTGTAAAATCAGCATCTGTGTAGCCTGTTAGTTCAAATGAGGACTCCTTGGGATACCAAAGCCCCAAGTGAGGTGTACCTTTGAAATACCTGAAAATCCTCTTTACAGCAGTTAAATGTGATTCTTTAGGATTAGCCTGAAATCTAGCACATATGCATGTTGCAAACATTATGTCTGGTTTACTGGCAGTTAGATATAAAAGAGAGCCTATTATACCTCGGTATTGAGTTATATCAATACTTTTACCTTTTTCATCTTTGTTAAGCTTGGTTGCAGTAGCAATTGGGGTTTTTATGGGAGAGGTTGATCCATGCCATACTTCTTAAGTAAATCTTTAATGTACTTGGCTTGGTTTATTAAGTTTCCTTCATCAGTTTGCATTACTTGTAGTCCAAGGAAGAAATTCGGCTCACCCATCATGCCCATTTCAAACTTGTTCTGCATGAGCTTGGAGAATCTCTTGCATAACTTTTCATCAGTAGATCCAAAGATAATGTCATCAACATATATTTGAACTAACAAGACTTTATCTTTATGCTTTCTAAGAAATAGTGTAGTATCTACTCTACCTCTTGTGAACCCATTTTCAATAAAAAAGTTAGTTAGTGTCTCATACCATGCTCTAGGTGCTTGTTTAAGACCATGTAAGGCTTTGTCTAATCTATAAACAAAATTTGAAAGAGATGGATTGATGAAACCTGGAGGTTGCTCTACATAGACTTCTTCTTGAAGTTCACCATTCAAGAATGCACTTTTGACATCCATCTGAAAGACCTTGAATTTTATGTGAGTAGCAAAGGCAAGAAATATTCTGATGGCTTCTAGTTTGGCAACAGGTGCAAATGTCTCATCATAGTCAATTCCTTCTTCCTGAGAGTAGCCCTTGGCCACTAGTCTTGCCTTATTCCTGGTTATTACTCCATCTTCATCCATCTTGTTTCTGAAGACCCACTTGGTTCCTATGATAGGATGATTCTTTGGTCTTGGTACCAATCTCCATACTTTGCTTTTTCAAATTGATTAAGTTCTTCCTGCATGGCTTCTATCCAGCTGGAGTTTTCCATAGCATCCTCTATCTTCTTAGGCTCTATTTGTGACAAGAAGCTTAGATAAAAACATTTATTTTGGGTGGAAGCTCTTGTTTTGACTCTTGCACTCGGATCTCCAATAATTAAGTCTTGAGTGTGATCTCTTGCCCATCTGCTTGCTGTTGGAACATCTGTCCTTACGCCTTCTTGTCTTAGATCTTCAAGATTTATTTCTTCTTCTTGGTGTGGAGGTTCGTTGTCTGGCATAGGCCTCTCTACGATCTCATTTTCTTGCTCAACGATTTCATTATCTGGTACTACGATCGTAGTGTTGAGCTCGACGACCTCGTTCATAGTGTCTGAACTGTCGGTTGTAGTGTCTTGAAGCACTATTTTGTCTGAGTCTGTCTCATCAAAGATGATGTGAATCGAGACTTCAACACTCAGTGACTTCTTGTTGAACACTCTGTAGGCCTTACTATCTGTGGCATATCTTAGAAAGATTCCTTCGTCTGACTTGGGTTGAAATTTTGTCAGGTACTACTTTCCATTGTTGAGAATGTAACATACACAACTTAATACATGAAAGTAGCTGACACTTGGCTTTCTTCCTTTCCACAGTTCATAGGGAGTCTTCTTAATCGTAGAGTGTATGAGTGATCTGTTTTGAGTGTAGCATGCAGTGTTGATGACTTACGCCTGTAAGTATTCAGCAGATGAAATTTCTTTGCTAGTAGAGTTCTTCCAGCCTCTATCAATTTCCTGTTCTTTCTCTTAGCTACTCCATTTTGTTGAGGAGTTCGTGGAGCTGAGAAGTTGTGACTGATGCCATTGTTTGTGCAGAACTGGTCCATTTCTGAGAAGTCGAATTCTCTGCCATGATCACTCCTTATAGCCTTGATTTTCTCTCCTTTCTCGTTCATCACCAGCCTGAACATCTTAATCAGTTGGGAGCTTGTTTCATCCTTTGAGGTTAGAAATAACACCCAAGTGAATCTGGTGTAGTCGTCGACTACGACCAGAGAGTATCTCTTCCCTCCAAGGCTCGTCGTTGGAATTAGCCCAAATAGATCCATGTGTAGCAACTGCAGGGGCTTGTCAATTGAGTTGGCATTTTTGCTCTTGAATGAGCTTCTGGTCTGCTTTCCAAGCTGACAGGCATTTCACGACCTTTCTTTAACAAAGCTGAACTTAGGTAAGCCTGCAACTAGATCTTTTGAGGCCAGCTTGGACATGCTCTTGAAGTTGAGATGAGATAGTCTTCGATGCCATAACCAGCTCATTTCTTCAGATGCTTTAGCCAGAAAGCATATTGTCTCGTCTGAGCTTAGTTGACCAAGATTTACTGTGTAAATATTTCCCTCTCTTGTTCCGGTTAATTTTACAGCAGATGTCTTCAGGTCTCGGACTTAACATTGATTGTTGAGGAATGTTACTTGATGACCCTTGTCGCAGAGTTGGCTAATGCTTAGAAGATTATGTTGTAGTCCTTCCACATAGGCCACTTTACTGAAGGATACTGCACCATTTCTAGCTGAGCCATATCCTCTTGTCTTGCCAGAGCCGTTGTCTCCAAAGATGACTAAGGGACCCTCCTTCTCTATATAGTTAGACAAAAGGGCTTTGTTCCCAGTCATGTGCCTTAAGCATCCACTATCCAGATACCAGGTTGTGATCGTGGAGCTCTTTTCCTATTGTAACATTAAACCTTCATTTTGTTACCCATACTTGCATGGGTTCTACTTTGTTAGTACCTTTGGGGACCCAAATATTCTTGATTTTGGGTCTCATATGCATAGAATTAAAATGGCACTTTGCAGCCTTGTGGCCAACTCCATAGCACACAAAACATCTAATATGATGCATGTTTGTGTGTGTGAGAATTCTTCCTCCATTTGGACTTTTGTGGATATTTAGTCATTCTTCTGTTAAGCTGATTTTCCTTCTTCCATGTGTCCTTGTGTTTCATGATTTGTGAGGAGTGTAACTTACCTCTACTATACTTTCCCAGTTGGTTCATAGAGTTGGTCTTACTTGACTCTACGATCTTTCGAGGTTGGTGAGTAGTGGCTGGGTTACCCTTCTCTTTTCTGAAACCCAAGCCAGCATAGGATCCCTTACTTCTTGGAATATGGATTGAATCAGTAGAGCAGAGTTTGACTGGCTCAATCTTCTGTGAGGATTTCACAAATATAATGCCTCTACTAAAACTTGAAGCATTACTAGTGCTAGTTTCCTTTACTTTTTCCACACATGGCTCTGAGGCTGATTCCCCAAAGCCCAAACCTGTTCTGTCAGAGATACTTCTCTTGCTAGAGATTAGGGAGTCAATGGATGAAGAGGATTTATTCCATGTAGAGATTGTCTTTTCTAGTTCCTCAATTTTAGAGGTTAGACTTGACTCTCTTTTTGTATTGAGCTCATTGGTCTGTTTTAAGAGCTTATTCTCAGCTTCAAACTTGGAGAGAGAATCAGTACTTAGAAGGGCTATTTCCAGTTCTTCTTGAACTCTTTCTTTCTCATTTTGAAGAAGTGAATAATCCTTAGTTAGAACTCTAAACCATTTTATGTATTGATGCATATCAGATGTTATGTCATGCAGTGAAGTTCTTAAGTCATCAATGTCTACATCAGGAGAGTTGAAGTCAAATACCTCATCTATACTTACTTCGTGTATGTTGGAGTTCTGTTTGTCCTTTGTGTTCTTGGCCATCAAGCAAAGATTTGCCATTTGAGGATCTTCATCATCTCCAGATTCTGAAGTTGAGTCATTGTCTAAGTCACTCTACGATCCTCCAGCAACAAGGCCTTTGTCTTTCTTCTGAGGCCTTTTGTTGCCTTTGTATTCTTTCTTTGAATGTGATTTCTTCTTTAGTTCTTCTCTGAGAGGTTTGTTGCAGTTAGCAATGAAGTGGCCAGGTTTCTTGCAATTGTAGCATAGATCATTCATTTGTTCCTGGCTGATGTAGTTGCTGACTTTCTTTAGCTTGCTGGTTTTGCCTTAACGCATGAACCTTCTGAGTCTCTTCACCAGCATTGTAAAGTCCTCATCATCATCTTCATCATAGTCAGAGTCAACTTCAGTGTTGACTTTGGAGGTGTTTTCAGTTGCTTTGAGAACAACACCTTTATCCTTCTTTCTTCCTTCAGATAGAGTTCCTGCTCATTGAGTCAGCTCCAGTTCGTATGTAAGAAGGTTGCCATATAATTGTTGAATAGTAATTTCATAGCGGTGGTTTTGGCAATCCACTTGCTTGGTAAGGCTCTCATGAACTTTATGATTAGATCTTTTTTTGGATAGATCTTTCCATAAGCTCGTAGAGAGTTGAGCAGAACATTAAATCTCTCGTAGGTGGCAGTGACGTTTTCTCCTTGAACGTGGGCAAACATCTCATATTGCTGAGTCAAGAGGGATTGTTTATTTTGTCTGACTTCTTCTGTTCCTTCATGCATGATGAGAAATGCTTCCCAAACCTCCTTTGTTGTTTTGTTGTTGATCACATTTTCGAACAGATCATCTTCTAAGGATTGGAATAAGATGTTCTTGGCCTTTTTATCTAGTTGAACAGCTCTCTTTTCATTTTTTGTCCATTCTCCTTTGACCTTGATCTATATTCTGTTTGGATCGTCTGTAGTTGGTGCAAGCTTTGTAGGAACATAGGGCCCATTCTGAACAGTTTCAAATAGATCTTCATCTATTGAGTCCATGTAGGCTTGCATCCGAACTTTCCAGTTGGAGAACTTGTCTTTGTTGCACATAGGTGGCTTGCTGCCTCCTCCAGTCTTTGATTCGCTTGGTAAGTGTGCCATTGGATCTACTCAAGCTTTGTAAGCTATATAATAGAACCTGCTCTGATACCAATTGTTAGTTTTCGGAGGCACAATAGTTATCTAGAAGGGGGGGTTGAATAGATATTAAAAATCTTTTCGTTTTACTTTGTTAATTTTGATAATGATTTAAACACAACGAAATTAAGGTTTGTTTGATCTCCCTTTTAGATATAGTGAGTTAATGAGAGTGAGACAGTTATAACAGCAATAGCAGTTATAGTAGTTATAGCAAGAATGAAATAGACACAGCAGTTTTAAGAGGTTCAGAGCACTTAAAGCTCCAAGTCCACTCTTCTACTCCTTGAGTAGGAAATCCACTAAGGATGTCTTTTACACTTTCTGAATCTCACAGATTCCTTCTAGACCAGCAGTCTAGGAACTTCTTAGTTCACTCTTAAACTCTTCAAGTCCAACAGACTTGGCTCTTCACAGTTCAGTTAGAACTCTTCAAGTCCTTCTGACTTGGAACTCTTACTTCAGTTGATTGGTAGTTGTTGAGTTTTTGGTCGGTGCTACTCAGTTGCTGTTAAGCTCTTGTTCAAAAGAACTGAGTAACTGTGCAAGCTTTCTCTTTTTCTCAGATCGTAGAGTTGAGCGTTGAGTATTCTTTTTTTTGTTCAATTGCTTGCTTGCTTCTATCATCTGCAGATGTCTTGCATATATGTGATCTTTAAAATATGCCCGTTAAATCCATCCGTTGAAGCATTTAATGCATTTGACGTTTCTAAACTTTGATGGAGACTTTTCTGCATATCTTCTGAAATGCATTCTGGTACACTGACATAGCAGACTGCTTTCTCACCTAACACCTGAAAAGGTGTTTTCCTCTGTCCCATGGTCCTTTCCTTAGCTTCTTTAATACGTCTTTTTGTTGCATACTAAGGATATTTTTATGCCATTGGGACTGGTGATTACTTCAACGTTTGTAACCCATTCCACATTTGTTAAGATTTTATCTTTGAACAAATGACCAGGGTCCACAACTTCTGACACAGCCAGATGATACTCTACGATTCTTATCGTGGTGTCTTGCCACCTTGGTGCTTAATGCAACCAAATGAGAACACTACGATTTCTCTTAAGGGCTGGCACACTATGATCTTCACTTGCTTGCATTGCAGGCTCTACATCTCCAAGAGCACACTACGATCTCTGAGTTGGCTTCGGCAAACGTCTGGACCACACAACGATCTTTGAGTTGGCTTAGGCAAACGTCTGGACCACACTACGATCTCTGAGTTGGCTTCGGTAAACGTTTGGACCACATTACGATCTCTGAGGAGGCCCTTCAAGGCAAACATACTACGATCCTCGATACTCTACGATTCTGCCTTGGCTTCTGCAATTTCCTGATTAGCTCAATAGACTACGAATTTATTGAAGCCTATCTATTACGTTTTATAGATCATCCTAACATCTTTGATCTCTTTATCTATACATTCATTTACAGAATGATAAACATTAAAAGCTTAGATCAACCTAACAATTTGATCTATCACTAAGTCCTTTTACATACATTCCTAGAAGGACTTTATATATAATCATGAGCATTTACTTTAAACATCAATTCACAACATGCACTCTTCCAACAGTAGCGATTCGAGAAAATCCTTCCACGAATCTCCGATAATAACCAGCTAAGCCTAGAAAGCTACGTACTTCGGTCACCGACTTCGGTTGCTCCCAACTTTGTATTTCTTCAATCTTCATCGGGTCAACAGATACGCCATGTTTTGACACCACGTGCCCAAGGAATGCTACTTCCTCAAGCCAGAACTCACATTTCTTTAACTTGGCATATAGCTTATTTTCACGAAGCCTTCGGAGTACCAGCTTCAAATGGTGCTCATGATCTTCACGACTTTTGGAATATATGAGGATGTCATCAATAAAGACAACAACGAACTGATCCAAATATTCCTTGAATACTAATTCATCATATCCATGAAATCCGCAAGAGCATTAGTCAATCCAAAAGACATGACTAAGAATTCACAATGACCGTACTGAGTTCTAAAGGCAGTCTTCGGAATATCCTTAGTTCTAATCTTCAATTGATGATATCTAGAACGAAGATCGATCTTTGAAAAGAATTGTGCTCCTTGCAACTGGTCAAACAGGTCATCAATGCGAGGTAGCGGATACCTATTCTTGATGGTGACATGGTTCAATTCCGTTAGTCAATACAAAGTCGCATACTCCGCCTTTCTTCTTTTTACAAATAAAACAGAGCACCCCAAGGAGATGTACTAGGGACGAATGAAACCGATGTCCAACAACTCCAGTAGTTGGACCTTTAACACCTGAAGTTCAATAGGAGCCATTCGATATGGGGTTTTAGAAATGGGCTTTGTACCAGGTTCAAGGTCAATAAAGAATTCAACTTCACGTTCTGGGGGTAGACCGGGAAGTTCTTTAGGAAATACATCAGGAAATTAACTAACACCAGAAATATTATTCAAATATGATGTGTCTTTATTCAAATCCATAACATGGGCTAAAAAAGCTTGACATCCATTTTTCAATAAACGAATGGCTTTATGGCTTGATATGACAGTGATTGATTTTAGTGGTTTAGTTGCTTAAATTCGCATAACAGGTTAGTTAGGAATATGAAAACTAACAATCTTACGAAAATAATCAATTTTGGCATAATGAGTAGTTAACCAACCAATCCCTAAAATCACGTCAAATGCAAGTATCTTTAAAGAGATAAGATCAACAGGTAATGTGATGGTGCCAACTTGGATCAAACAAGATTTATAAACAGTGGATGTAATGAAAGTTTCTCCTAACGGAGTCTCCACAGATAAGTTAAAGTCTAATTTCTCTGGAGTCAAATTTAAACGTTGAGCACAATCAGGAGAGATAAATGAATGGGTAGAACCGGTATCTAGTAAGGTATAAACTTAGCAAGAGTTTATGATTAGCTTACCCGTGATCACCTCGTTTGGGTTCCTCATATTTTGGCCGACCACGACAAAACGCCTTCCAGAACCACTCGACTTTGACTTTTCTCGGGATGACCTTTTGAGTCACCATCCCACTTGGACTTGGTTTCACTTCACAAGACAATCTCAAGCGATATGTCCTTCCTTTCCACAATTATAACATACCTTGAACTGTTGTGGACAGTTTGGACTGATGTGTCCCTCTTTTCTACATTTATAGCATACGACCGGTGGTCGTTCTCCTCCCTTAGAAACAATTGATGTTGGTACTGAAGTCTTCACATTGCCATTGTTGAATCTCATTTTTTTGAAATTTCCACTTGACTCGCCTCTCTTATTATCATGGCCACGATTACCACCAAAGTGGTTACCGCTTTTGTCTGAATTTTTCCCTCCCCGTTGGTTATCATTGCTCGATAGATCGCTATCACCACGTGTATATGACCGTGCGTCGTCCCTCGGTTGAACGTGATTTTCATTATCTCGCTTTAATAATTGAGCCACTCGCTGACAACATCTCGAATATAGAAAAAATTTGTGAGAAATGAGATATTGACGTATGTCGGGTTTTAAACCTCTCAGAAACATCCGCGTCATACGTTCCTCATTCTCCACCAAATGAGGTGCAAACCTGGATAACTCCGCAAACTTTGCCTCGTACTGGGACACCGTCATGTTGTTCTGTTCTAGCCTAATAAACTCCACCTACTTCATATGACGAATACTGTAAGACCCCGAATTTTATGAAATAAAAGTATTCAATTTTTTTTAATTACTATTCACGAGTTACTATTCACGAGTTACTATTCACGAGTTACTATTCATGAGTTACTATTCACGAGTTACTATTCACGAGTTACTATTCACGAGTACTATTCATGAAGCATGATAATTTTTTTTTTCGTGAGAAGGCATTACTCGATAATTATTTACGGTAATTCTTTATTCATATTTTATTTTATTGATTCAATAATTGCTACGTTGATATTTTATATTATTGTTGTTTCAATAATTGTCACGTGACACGATATTTTCCATTATCGAACAATAATTCATATTATCTGAATAATATTATTGGATAACATTATTGGCAATGCCTAGAAAGTTCTGTCTGGAGAGGTTTGGTCACCTAATTACTTGCGCCAAGATGAGAGAAATTCTTATTGGAAAGCCCCTCTTTCTTAGGAGTCATAATAATATTGTGATTATGTAATATTATTTGTGAATAATTAATTATTGATTTTATGATGAGAAAAATATTTATTTTATGTGGATATAGATGGAGAAAATTTTAAAGTGACAATTGTTGAAATTTAATATTTTATCTTTTTCGATAAAATAATTCATTTAAATATATTATTTTAATAATATAATAATAGTGATATTTTTACAGTGAATGTGGAATATATGAGTATATGAGGAGGAAGAATATTTTTGTTACAATAAATGTTTAAAACATGTTAAACATGTCGGTGGACCCCATTTCTCGTTGAAATTTGATTATAGGCGTAAAATCGTCCGGTTTGTGGATTTGGTCAATTTCTGTTTGGAATTTGGAAAAACTTTCTTCTGCAAAGTTTTAGAGAATTGAATTTCCTATAAAAACTCGCGTGATTCGAATTTTTTGATAAAAGGGCTATTTATTATGAATTATTGAAGTTCTGAAGCTCTGAAATAATTGATTTTTGGAAGTTTAAAATAATTTAAATAACAAAAACATTTTTTGTACAAGTCTTGTGAGGTGGGCTGTTTGGTGGCTAAAGTTTTGAAGCAAAATAAGTGTGCTTTGGAATAAAAATAATATATATTAATATTTTATTAAATTTTCTGCTTTGGTGTTCTAAGCATTTTCCTATAAATAGGGTGCTTAGGTTAGAATTGAAAATCACACCAGAAACTGAAGTTTTCTCTCTCTATATTATCGAGCGTATTCTTGTGAGTATTTTGAGTATACTTTGAGTATTGTTATACGGTGCAAGTTCGTTCAGCGTTATTCTAGTCAGAAGTACTGCTCTTTTGAGGTAAGGGATTTTAAGGGTTATTATGTTTTTAGTTTCGAAATTTTTCTGAACCATCAAAAATTCTGGAAAAATTTGAAATGATATTTTGATGAGTTTTGTAGAGTGTGTCCAAAAATGACGATTTTTGGATGTATAGATTAGGAGTTATAGATTTTATGAGAAAAGACTATTTTAAAAGTAACTATTTATAACTCCTTGTGGTTAACTCCAAAATTGATGAAATTTTTATTGGGAGTACATCTATATAATATCAGTATACCATGTAAATTTCAGAATTTTTGGATAAAAGTATAATTTATGATAAATGTTTAAATATTCGGTGGTTTTGGCCATATGAAAAATAGTAAATGAATTTTTAAAATTTTGAGAAAAATATATGTTCAATATGGGACTATGTTATGCTAAATCCCAGAAAAGAAATATTTTTGGAACTGATTTGATATTTTTCATGAAAATGTTCTAGTTATGAGTAAATGAATTAAATATGTTATGTGAAGTAAGAAAATTGGAAAATATGATTTATTGGCTTGAGAATCATATATGAGATATATGCAGATTTTTATGAGGGTTTTGGTTAATGATGATGAAATCTTATAAGTTTGGCATTTTTAGATGATTAAATGCATTAATTATTAAAGTGTAAATAATTGAATTAAATTATTTATAAGTTTAAGAAATGATTAAAATATTATTATAATATTAATAATATTAGATTATGAGATTTCTAAGTGATTTATAACATTTGGATTAAGGTGTTATAAATATGGATATGAATTTTATTATGAAACTTTATCTTTTCGTGTCGAGGTTACTATGCACGTATACGGTATTATGTACGAATACGGGGTACTATTCACGACAAATTGGTTTCTTCTATGACCAAATTATCGTTGATTTATGAATCTTACTCTTGAAATTAAAACCATGTTTTGATTATATTGTTTTTATATAACATTCTTATAACCCTAATGATAATATTTCTCTTTGACTTGAGTGTAAAGATGGGTAGATTATTGGTATGATCGTGACCATAGGTTCTCTTTGGCCAGTAGTGCAAAAGTTGAATTGTTGACTGGTATGATCATGACCATTGAATTTACAATTGAATATTTTTAGCTTAAGTGCAAAGGTGAATTGATCAACATGGTTATAATTATTGTTATATAACTTCTGAAATGATTATGTATTTCTTTGATATATGAATATCTTTGGCTCGTAGTGCAAAGATGACTTGTTGATGAATATCTTAGCCTGTAGTGCAAAGATGAATTATTGATGAATATCTTTTGCTCGTAATGCAAAGATGACTTTGTTGATGAATATCTTTGCTTTGTAGTGTAAAGATGAATTGTTGATGAATATCTTTGGCCGTGGTGCAAAGATGAATTTATTAGTATGATTATGAACATGAACTGTGATTTGGTATAACCATGATCTTTGATGTTTCAGGTAAAGACAAGTGATGAAAATTATCTTTGTCTTGGATGAGGAAAGGAATTTAGAACTACAATTACGATTATGAGTTATACACGTGATTGTGGACAGGAATTGTTGATTGATGTTACAAGGATAAAACATTGTTGGTGGACTTTTAACATGGAGAAGATAATAGATTTTATGGTCTATTTGACTCTTCTAATGGATTGCTCGTTCCGCTGCAACTATGGTTGAAAAGTTTTATCATCTACCATATATGTTCTAAATCTCGATTTATTCTTGATGAAGACTATTGATAATTTATTTATCTTTAGTAATAATTTTTTTCTTGAGCTAGTTGTGCTCACCCTTTTGTTTCACAATTCCTTCGTAATAAAAGTGTAGGTTGGGTCGAGCGGGGGATAGCGAGGAATAGAATGGTGGTCTATAGATGTTGAGGGTGAGGTGAATTTAACTTGGAAGGTGGTTTGCCACTATCATACAAGATGTCTAATGACATACAAACTCGTGTTATCATAAGACATGGTTGTGCTCATCCACTTGCCGAGTATATATTTACAAGCACTACCTATATAATCTTGGTGTTTGTTTGGAGTATAATACCCAATTAGAGACAGTGGAGATAATGATATGTCGAGAGAAGACTCACCATTGGGAAGAATATGATAGTAATCTTCTCGTTTTTCTTTGGGGTCTATTAGGTCAACCAAGGATAATTACGTGGCCATATGATATCTACCATAACCTAAAAGCATGGCCTCCCATGTATACGAAGGTTTCCTTGAGCACTTCCCAAAGATTCTAATTTCTAAAACAGGTTTTTGACTATACCTTTATGTAAGGTGTCATTGTGACGTCTTCTGATTGGTATATATTTGTATCCAAACTCATAGCATATGTGTTGTTGTATTTTGCACGACAATTGTTGTAATAAAGTTGTAGTTGTTTTTATATATTTTACCATATATTTGGCGACTCGAGAATGGGTTGGATGGAATGGACCTATTTTGGTGTCGTTACATTTGGTATCGAGCTTAGGGATATGATCTCCAAGAGATCGGGATTAGAACTAGGAGGAGAGATGATGAGTAAATCCTTAGCTAGTGTGTCCTACCTAAGCTTATTTGTTTGTCGATCATAATATCGGGATATTATGTGATATATTAATTTGTTAAATTAACCCTTGTTTTTGAAGTCAGTATTCTAGAATGATATCCTAAAATACGGAGATGAAAGCAATGGAGAAATCATGATGACGGGGGAGATAGAATCAAATGAAAACAAGGTATTCTCAACTCTTTGAAATACTAGTGCGTAAATTTTGGGGACGAAATTTCATATGGAGGAGATTGTAAGACCGAATTTTATGAAATAAAAGTATTCAATTTTTTTTAATTACTATTCACGATTCACGTTACTATTCACGAGTTACTTATTCACGAGTACTATTCATGAATTCAGACGAGCTATGATAATTTTTTTTTAAGTGAAGGCATTACTCAATAATTGTTACAAGATAATTCTTTGCTCAATATTTTATTTTATTGATTCAATAATTGCTACGTTGATATTTTATATTATTGTTGTTTGATAATTGTCACGTGCACATAGATTTTCCATTATCTGAACAATAATTCATATTATCTGAATAATATTATTGGATAACATTATTGGCAATGCCTAGAAAGTTCTGTCTAAGGAGAGGTTTGGTCACTTAATTGCTTGGCATGATGAAGAGAAATTCTTATTGGAAAGCCCCTCTTTCTGAGGAGCTGCAGTTGTTAATATTGTGATTATGTAATATTATTTGTGAATAATTAATTATTGATTTTATGATGAGAAAATATTTATTTTATGTGGATATAGATGGAGAAAATTTTTAAAGTGACAATTGTTGAAAATTAATATTTTATCTTTTTCTGATAAAATAATTCATTTAAATATATTATTTTAATAATATAATAATAGTGATATTTTTACAGTGAATGTGGAATATATGAGTATATGAGGAGGAAGAATATTTTTGTTACAATAAATGTTTAAAACATGTTAAACATGTCGGTGGACCCCATTTCTTGACTGAAATTTGATTATAGACTGTAAAATCGTCCGTTTGTGGATTTCGGTCAATTTCTGTTTGGAATTTGGAAAAACTTTCTTCTGCAAAGTTGTAGAGAATTGAATTTCCTATAAAAACTCGCGTGATTCAAATTTTTTGATAAAAGGGCTATTTATTATGAATTATTGAAGTTACGAAGCTCTGAAAATAATTGATTTTGGAAGTTTAAAATAATTTAAATAACAAAAACATTTTTTGTGCAAGTCTTGTGAGGTGGGCTGTTTGGTGGCTAAAGTTTTGAAGCAAAATAAGTGTGCTTTGGAATAAAAATAATATATATTAATATTTTATTAAATTTTACGCTTTGGTGTTCTAAGTATTTTCTATAAATAGGGTGCTTAGGTTAGAATTGAAAATCACACCGAAATGAAGTTTTCTCTCTATATTATCGAGCGTATTCTTGTGAGTATTTTGAGTATACTTTGAGTATTGCTATACTGATTGCAAGTTAGATTCAAATAAGTTATTCTAATCAATCTTGCTTTCTTTTGAGGTAAGGGATAGTAAAGGGATTTTAAGGGTTATTATGTTTTTAGTTTCAAAATTTTTTCTGAACCTTCAAAATTCTAGAAAAATTTGAAATGATATTTTGATGAGTTTTGTAGAGTGTGTCCAAAAATGGCGATTTTTGGATGTATAGATTAGAGTTATAGATTTTATGAGAAAAATACTATTTTAAAAGTAACTATTTATAACTCCTTGTGATTAACTCAAAAATTGATGAAATTTTTATTGGGAGTACATCTATATAATATCAGTATACCATGTAAATTTCAGAATTTTTGGATAAAAGTATAATTTATGATAAATGTTTAAATATTCGGTTTTTTGCCATATGAAAAATAGTAAATGAATTTTTAAAATTTTGAGAAAATATATATTCAATATGGGACTATGTTATGCTAAATCCCAGAAAAAAAATATTTTTGGAACTGATTTGGTATTTTTCATGAAAATGTTCTAGTTATGAGTAAATGAATTAAATATGTTATGTGAAGTAAGAAAATTGGAAAATATGATTTATTGGCTTGAGAATCATATATGAGGTATATCTGATTTTTGATGAGGGTTTTGGTTAATGATGATGAAATCTTATGAGTTTGGCATTTTATGATGATTAAATGCATTAATTATTAAAGTGTAAATAATTGGATTAAATTATTTATAAGTTTAAGAAATGATTAAAATATTATTATAATATTAATAATATTAGATTATGAGATTTCTAAGTGATTTATAACATTTGGATTAAGGTGTTATAAATATGGATATGAATTTTATTATGAAACTTTATCTTTTTAAATATGGAGAGTTCTTACTGCGATATCACGGTATTATGTCACGAATCACGGTCTTATTCACGACAAATTGGTTTCTTCTACGACCAAATTATCGTTGATTTATGAATCTTACTCTTGAAATTAAAACCATGTTTTGATTATATTGTTTTATATAACATTCTTATAACCCTAATGATAATATTTCTCTTTGACTTGAGTGTAAAGATGGGTAGATTATTGGTATGATCGTGACCATATAGGTTCTCTTTGGCCGATGGTGCAAAAGTTGAATTGTTGACCATTTGTATGATCATGACCATTGAATTTAATTTACAATTGAATATTTTTAGCTTAAGTGCAAAGGTGAATTGATCAACATGGTTATAATTATTGTTATATAACTTCCGAAATGATTATGTATTTCTTTGATATATGAATATCTTTGGCTCGTAGTGCAAAGATGACTTGTTGATGAATATCTTTGCTTTGTGTAGTGCAAAGATGAATTATTGATGAATATCTTTTTGGCTCGTGTCTGCAAAGATGACTTTGTTGATGAATATCTTTGGCATGTAGTGTAAAGATGAATTGTTGATGAATATCTTTGGTAGTGGTGCAAAGATGAATTTATTAGTATGATTATGAACATGAATCGTGATTTGGTATAACCATGATCTTTGATGTTTCGGTAAAAGACAAGTGATGAAAATTATCTTTGTCTTGGATGAGAAAATGAATTTAGAACTACAATTACGATTATGAGTTATACACGTGATTGTGGGCGAAATTGTTGATTGATGTTACGAGGATAAAACATTGTTGGTGGACTTTTAACATGGAGAAGATAATAGATTTTATGGTCTATTTGACTCTTCTAATGGATTGCTCATTCATTTTATGACTATGGTTGAAAAGTTTTATCATCTACCATATGTTCTAAATCTACGATTTATTCTTGATGAAGACTATTGATAATTTATTTATCTTTAGTCATAATATTCTTTCTTGAGCTAGTTGTGCTCACCCTTTTGTTTCACAATTCCTTTCGAGTAATAAAAGTGTAGATGGGTCGGCGGGGGGATAGCGAGGAATAGAATGGTGGTCTATAGATGTTGAGGTGAGGTGAATTTAACTTGGAAGGTGTTTTGCCACTATCATACAAGATGTCTAATGACATACAAACTTCGTGTTATCATAAGACATGGTTGTGCTCATCCACTTCTTTGAGTATATTTACAAGCACTACCTATATAATCTTGGTGTTTGTTTGGAGTATAATACCCAATTAGAGACAGTGTGAGATAATGATATGTCGAAGAAGAAGACTCACCATTGGGAAGAATATGATAGTAATCTTCTCGTTTTTCTTTGGGGTCTATTAGGTTGACCAAGGATAATTACGTGGCCATATGATATCTACCATAACCTAAAAGCATGGCCTCCCATGTATGCGAAGGTTTCCTTGAGCACTTCCCAAAGATTCTAATTTCTAAAAGCAGTTTTTGACTATACCTTTATGTAAGGTGTCATTGTGACGTGCTACAGTTGGTATATATTTGTATCCAAACTCACAGCATATGTGTTGTTGTATTTTGCACGACAATTGTTGTAATAAAGTTGTAGTTGTTTTTCGTACCATATATTTGGCGACTCAAGAATGGGTTGGATGGAATGGACCTATTTTGGGGTCGTTACATTGGTATCAGAGCTTAGGGATATGATCTCTGGCGGAGATCGGGATTAGAACTAGGAGGGGAGAGATGAGTAAATCTTTAAGCTAGTGTGTCTACCTAAGCTTATTTGTTGGTCGATCGTAATATCGGGATATTATGTGATATATTAATTTGTTAAATTAACCCTTGTTTTGAAAATTTGTATTCTAGAATGATATATTCTGAAATACGAGGAGATGAAAGCAATGGAGAAATCATGATGATGGGGAGATAGAATCTGAAATGAAAACAAGGTATTCTCAACTCTTTGAAATACCAGTGCGTAAATTTCGGGACGAAAATTTCATAAGGAGGGGAGATTGTAAGACCACGAATTTTATGAAATAAAAGTATTCAATTTTTTTAATTACTATTCATGAGTTCTTATTCACGAGTTCTTATTCACGAGTTCTTATTCACGAGTTACTAGAGTTCTTATTCACGAGTTCTTCATGAGTTACTTATTCACGAGTTACTATTCATATTCATGAAGCATGATAATTTTTTTTCGTGAAGGCATTACTCGATAATTATTACGATAATTCTTTATTCAATATTTTATTTTATTGATTCATAATTGCTACGTTGATATTTTATATTATTGTTGTTTGATAATTGTCACGTGACGATATTTTCCATTATCGAACAATAATTCATATTATCTGAATAATATTATTGGATAACATTATTGGCGATGCCTAGAAAGTTCTGTCTGAGGAGAGGTTTGGTCACTAATTGCGCGTGATGGAGAAAAATTCTTATTGGAAAGCCCCCTCTTTCTTGGGAGCTGCCTAGTTGTTAATATTGTGATTATGTAATATTATTTGTGAATAATTAATTATTGATTTTTATGATGAGAAAAATATTTATTTTATGTGGATATAGATGGAGAAAATTTTTAAAGTGACAATTGTTGAAAATTAATATTTTATCTTTTACGATAAAATAATTCATTTAAATATATTATTTTAATAATATAATAATGGTGATATTTTACGATGAATGTGGAATATATGAGTATATGAGGAGGAAGAATATTTTTGTTACAATAAATGTTTAAAACATATTAAACATGTCGGTGGACCCCATTTCTTGGTTGAAATTTGATTATAGCTTTGTAAAATCGTCCGTTTGTGGATTTGGTCAATTTACATTTGGAATTTGGAAAAACTTTCTTACGCAAAGTTGTAGAAATTGAATTTCCTATAAAAACTCATGAGATTCAAATTTTTTGATAAAAGGGCTATTTATTATGAATTATTGAAGTTACGAAGCTCTGAAATAATTGATTTTGGAAGTTTAAAATAATTTAAATAACAAAAACGTTTTTTGTGCAAGTCTTGTGAGGTGGGCTGTTTGGTGGCTGAGGTTTTGAAGCAAAATAAGTGTGCTTTGGAATAAAAATAATATATATTAATATTTTATTAAATTTTACGCTTTGGTGTTCTAAGTATTTTCTATAAATAGGGTCTTAGGTTAGAATTGAAAATCACACGAAGCTGAAGTTTTCTCTCTCTATATTATCGGCGTATTCTTGTGAGTATTTTGAGTATACTTTGAGTATTGCTATACTGGTTGCAAGTTAGATTCGGTATTCGATTCGATCGAAATCTTTGCTCTTTTGAGGTAAGGGATAGTAAGGGATTTTAAGGGTTATTATGTTTTTAGTTTCAAAATTTTTCTGAACCTTCAAAAATTCTGGAAAAATTTGAAATGATATTTTGATGAGTTTTGTAGAGTGTGTCCAAAAATGGCGATTTTTGGATGTATAGATTAGGAGTTATGGATTTTATGAGAAAAGACTATTTTAAAAATAACTATTTATAACTCCTTGTGATTAACTCCAAAATTGATGAAATTTTTATTGGGAGTACATCTATATAATATCAGTATACCATGTAAATTTCAGAATTTTTGGATAAAAGTATAATTTATGATAAATGTTTAAATATTCGTTGGTTTTGGCCATATGAAAAATAGTAAATGAATTTTTAAAATTTTGAGAAAAATATATGTTCAATATGGGACTATGTTATGCTAAATCCCAGAAAAGAAATATTTTTGGAACTGATTTGGTATTTTTCATGAAAATATTCTAGTTATGAGTAAATGAATTAAATATGTTATGTGAAGTAAGAAAATTGGAAAATATGATTTATTGGCTTGAGAATCATATATATAGGTATATCTGATTTTTGATGAGGGTTTTGGTTAATGATGATGAAATCTTATGAGTTTGGCATTTTAGATGATTAAATGCATTAATTATTAAAGTGTAAATAATTGGATTAAATTATTTATAAGTTTAAGAAATGATTAAAATATTATTATAATATTAATAATATTAGATTATGAGATTTCTAAGTGATTTATAACATTTGGATTAAGGTGTTATAAATATGGATATGAATTTTATTATGAAACTTTATCTTTTAGTTATAGAGAGTTACTTATGCGCATTATCTGGTACTATGTCTGAATCTGGGGTCTTATTCACGACAAATTGGTTTCTTCTCGACCAAATTATCGTTGATTTATGAATCTTACTCTTGAAATTAAAACCATGTTTTGATTATATTGTTTTATATAACATTCTTATAACCCTAATGATGATATTTCTCTTTGACTTGAGTGTAAAGATGGGTAGATTATTGGTATGATCGTGACCATAGGTTCTCTTTGGCGATGGTGCAAAAGTTGAATTGTTGGTATCCGTATGATCATGACCATTGAATTTACAATTGAATATTTTTAGCTTAAGTGCAAAGGTGAATTGATCAACATGGTTATAATTATTGTTATATAACTTACGAAATGATTATGTATTTCTTTGATATATGAATATCTTTGGCTCGTAGTCTGAAGATGACTTGTTGATGAATATCTTTGCTTTTTGTAGTGCAAAGATGAATTATTGATGAATATCTTTGGCTCGTAATGCAAAGATGACTTGTTGATGAATATCTTTGGCTTTGTGTGTAAAGATGAATTGTTGATGAATATCTTTGGCCGTAGTGCAAAGATGAATTTATTAGTATGATTATGAACATGAGCGTGATTTGGTATAACCATGATCTTTGATGTTTCGGTAAAGACAAGTGATGAAAATTATCTTTGTCTTGGATGAGAAAGGAATTTAGAACTACAATTATGATTATAGAGTTATACATGTGATTGTGGGCGAGGAATTGTTGATTGATGTTACGAGGATAAAACATTGTTGGTGGACTTTTAACATGGAGAAGATAATAGATTTTATGGTCTATTTGACTCTTCTAATGGATTGCTTCGTTCATTTGCAACTATGGTTGAAAAGTTTTATCATCTACCATATGTTCTAAATCTACGATTTATTCTTGATGAAGACTATTGATAATTTATTTATCTTTAGTCATAATATTCTTCTTGAGCTAGTTGTGCTCACCCTTTTGTTTCACAATTCCTTTCGGGTAATAAAAGTGTAGGCATTTGGGTCGAAGGGGGATAGCGAGGGAATAGAATGGTGGTCTATAGATGTTGAGGGTGAGGTGAATTTAACTTGGAAGGGTGTTTTGCCACTATCATACAAGATGTCTAATGACATACTGAACTCGTGTTATCATAAGACATGGTTGTGCTCATCCACTTCTTGAGTATATTTACAAGCACTACCTATATAATCTTGGTGTTTGTTTGGAGTATAATACCCAATTAGAGGCAGATGGAGATAATGATATGTCGAAGAAGACTCACCATTGGGAAGAATATGATAGTAATCTTCTCGTTTTTCTTTGGGGTCTATTAGATTGACCAAGGATAATTACGTGGCCATATGATATCTACCATAACCTAAAAGCATGGCCTCCCATATACGAAGGTTTCCTTGAGCACTTCCCAAAGATTCTAATTTCTAAAAGCAGGTTTTGACTATACCTTTATGTAAGGTGTCATTGTGACGTCTTCTGATTGGTATATATTTGTATCCAAACTCATGACATATGTGTTGTTGTATTTTGCCGACAATTGTTGTAATAAAGTTGTAGTTGTTTTTTTTACCATATATTTGGCGACTTCGAGAATGGGTTGGATGGAATGGACCTATTTTGGGGTCGTCACATTTGAATATCGAGCTTAGGGATATGATCTCTGGCGGAGATCGGGATTAGAACTAGGAGGAGAGATGAGTAAATCTTTATTTAGTGTGTCTACTAAGCTTATTTGTTGGTCGATCG